>CM050423.1:29155543-29308043 GCA_027564155.1 Gymnocypris eckloni scoliostomus
GGGGCCGGGGGTCAATTTTTGGGATTGTTTTTCATTTCATTCTTATTGTTTCTAAAGAGGTTTTTCACTCCTTATAGCACCATGTTGTATGCGGTTAGCAGTACTAGGCTGGAGTTTTGTGTTTATTTCTTTTGTCACATGAAGGATGATGGGAGTGGCGTTCTGAAGGCATTATGTTTGAGAGACTTTCCTGGCAGGAAAACACTATTACGCCCTCGGGCTGCGTGGCGAGCAGGGCTTTAATGCGCTCGCTGCTGAAGGTTTCTTTGTTTAAAGGAGCTGCAAGCAAACGTGGCTATTTCTGAAGCCAGAGCTTTAAGCCTATCGTTAAACATCTGAAATCAAGCTCTCCGATGCTTGAATCAAATGAGTTCTGAACTATACGGTACCTATACAAAGAGCCGTGTGTGTCAAGAAGAAAATGTAAGGAGCTCGAGGCAAAACATGGGCCGATGAAGACTCTTAAATGTGTCGTGAAAACAAGATTCAGTGGAATAGACTCGAGTCGGAGCGCGCTGACAGAATGAGGGTACTAACGATGATGCATTCATTTATAAACCATCATTGTGAATGAATGAATAATTGTTATTCATCAGCCCAGTTTTAGTTTGAAGTTGTCCGTTTTCTATTTTAACGTCAAGATGCTGAGTAAAGTGTGGATGCGTTGTGAAAAATATTGTTTGCAAATATAAATCTTTTGCCATAAATTTGATGTAAAAATTCAAACTGTTCCCTTAAAGCCAGTTTTTAAATGCATTATTTAGTCTACTAGCTTTAACCCTTCTATTGACTGAACATTTAAAACTAATTATCATATATATATATATATTGACAATATATATACATTGGACACAATAGGAGGGTTATGTCATATATAATTTAAAAAAATATATTTTTATGCATTTTGTTATGTATATTTCATTCATAAAAACGTAGCTATTTGATTCTTTCAAATTAAATTATAATATTCATCATCCAAAAATCATGTTTTAATTTATTACCCAGTTGTTACCACTAATTTTAGTGTCCCTGAGATAAGTTTTTATTAATATTTTGAATCAGTTTTATTTTTATAATTTCGTTTTCTTTAGAATTGTTCAAATTTTGTTATGTTTTTGTTTCATTCGTTTTTATTTAAGTTTTAGTTTGATCAAGTTAAACTGTTAAAATGAGAAATAATAACTGAAATATATAGGCTAGCCTATATTTGTACACAATTATATTTTAACAGCGAACAGGTCACAAGCTACTAAATTAAAACATGATTGTTTTTGGAAAATGATTATGAAATTGTAAAGAATCATAAAGTAATGAAGAGGCAATAGGAGGGTTATGTCATCTGTAGTCAACCAGGTCTATCTTTACAAAGGTGTGACATCATTATACATGATTATTTTTAAAGAGTTTGTTGAGAATCACTGTTGCTGAGTTTTGCCTCGAGCTCTGATCCGTCGAATCCAGTGTAGATCTTCATCATCATCATCATCATCATCACTTCTCTTCCACAGATCAAAGAGCAACAGAAGAACAAACTCCTGCAGTCTGTATGTGATTCTTCTCGATCATTCAAACCCACGCTGAAGACGCTGCGGTTTAGAGTCTGAATGTGTTCATTAATGCACTTGTATTTTTGCATTACGTGCTTTTCTTTGCGGTCTGGTTTAATGTCCACAGGCTTCGAGTCTCCGTAGGGAACCTGCTCGAGCCGGCCTTTGTTCTGACCCAGATCTGGTCCAGTTCTGTCACAAAGGGAATGACCAAGCACCCTTTCATGCACATGCACGAGCGCTATCCCAGCATGCCTCTCCACACAATCCACATTTACAAGCCCAAGCACCCTCAGAAGAGGGCCGTGTGGATGAAGTGGTGTCTGATCTTGTTAGGTACGTCAAGTTTGCGGAGCAGAAAAGTGCAAGGTTTGTGTCGGATCACTTTCCACGCTGTGATGATTTCAGGACGCTGTGGATTCGGTCGCATCAGTCAGGCCTAGACGCTGGCACCACGTACAGTTATGTGTATATTAAATCATTCTCCTTGTAAACGAACCCGAGAGGACACTCTGATGGATTGAACATGAGCAAAGCAATATGATATGTAGATACAAATGACAAAAAAAGATCCGCAACATTTCAAAATGTCTACCAAGGTGAAAATTGTCATTATTTAATGTATTAATAATTAGACTGTGGTATTAAAGGGCATGTGTTTATTTACAGTGACTTCTTTTTTATTTACTTGCATATTTGCTATAATAAAAAAGGCATAATATTCACCTGACATGTGTTTGTGCTTTTTTTCTATATAAACAACAACACGGTCAATAAATACAACTGACTTAAGTATTTTTTATAAGTTATACATTTATGTGTAATTGTTATAAACTACATATGCATTTTATGTTAAAGTCATACGACATATATTATATAACTAAATATTTAAATGAATATATCACTGTTGCCTTTACTTTCTATGAAAAAAACCTTTCAAATTATGTATTGTTTAAACATAGGATATGACTAAATTAATGGCCTATATTTTTAATTATATATGTATAATATATAATAGTCAACATTCGAAGTGGATCAAAACCTTTCCTCAAAGTTTTCCTAAAACCCAAATAATACCCGTTCTTGTCTTAGGACAAATGTGATGAATTTTTTGATCCACTTCCACTTCTGTGTGTGTGTGTGTGTGTGTGTGTGTGTGTGTGTGTGTGTGTGTGTGTTAGTGTGTGTGTGTGTGTGTGTGTGTGTGTGTGTGTGTGTGTGTGTCTGTGTGTGTGTGTGTGTGTGTGTGTGTGTGTGTGTGTGTGTGTGTGTGTGTGTGTGTGTGTGTGTGTGTGTGTGTGTGTGTGTCTGTGTGTGTGTATATATATATATATATGGAGAGAGAGTACATTGTACATATCATTTTAAAATCATGAAAGTTATGAAATGTGAAGCACACATATGTAATCAAGATTTTTAAGTTTAGTAAACAGCTTATTTATTCCTTTACAAAAATAGGTACAATACAGAAGTATGTTCACAAACAGAAATATTTCAGGATATGTACAGAAGTTACCAAAATAAGATCGTTCTAATAAACACAAGGTCTTGTAAACAATATATACAAATGATCCGTTGACCGAAACATTAAATTCCAGCTGTGCACCAGTAATACAATATGAAGAGAGTCCTAATAATATTTGGGCTACAAAGCGTAAGTCATAGAAAGAGCCTCCAGCGGAAAACAGAAGATTAATAAAGTCGGTTTAAACAACCCAACAAATACATTTGTGCTTGTTTCAAACGGGACTGTCGGGGAATGAAGCGATCGCCTGAAAAGTGGCAGACGTGGATGAGAATGAGAAAATATAAGAGGTAGAAAATGAAGTTTCCTTTTCGAGTTTACGCCAGAAACACTGAAGACTAAAGCGTTCAGTTTCACACACAAACACAAAACTGCAAAGCAACGGGATTCACGGTGCATAGAAGAGCGAGAGGATCCGGTTCTGATCGGACTCGGAGAACTTGACCTCTCCTGACATCATGTATGAATCCTCGCCAAAAGACATGCTTACAGGATTCGAGTTCTTCCTCTTAATTGAGCTAGTGTATGAGAAGGACACATCAGCAACTTAAAGTATCGGCAACCAAACAGAATGATAATACTGAGTTTAAAACAGGTAGCATTGGTTTGAGACACTGTCGAGGGCAGTGAAATCCAGTCCGGAAGGAAACTAAATCACTAATACATCAGTGCATGTTATCCTAAATTAAATACTTATCTTCATAACCGGCTGCTGCATTGGGATTGCTTGGGAAAGTCTCAACTTTTCTGATTGAATATGGTGTTTGATTGGGAAAAGTGTTGGTGTGGTTGTATTGCTATAGCTCAGATCTGCTGGCCTGGTGATTCGTGTTCCTCATGGACACATATTAAAGCTGCATGAATCACAATGACCGACACGATTTAGAAGGAACCGAGTTTAAAATGTGATTTTCATCTGGAAATAATTTATACATGCTGTTAAAAGCAATACTCATCAAAAAGTCTATTTACATACGTTTCGTAAAAGAGTTTTTATGTGGTTTTAAATACTGTGATTGGCTGGACACTGATGATGATGATGATGATGATGAAGGTCTGCATAAGGTTTAGGGATTCTTTAACAGAAAGTACACTGATCACTTGAGTCGTTTAGGTCTCAAAGATCGTTACTGAAAGCGCTCCGTGTCGAATATACAACAGAATGACATCTGCACTGCCAAAAACACTCACTTCATCAGGAATTTACAAATGTGGAAATATACTAAAGAGAGAAAAAATGCATCAAATATTAGCGTGTTCTTGTTAACGTACAAATAAATTAAATGTAGTGAAGCTTATGTTAAAAAAAAACACAAAAATGCTAATTTGAGAAAATATATTTCATTCAAGATATATTCTATGTGGCCACGTTGCACTAATTTGTTTCCTCATTTTAGTAAATTATTGCGAATTTGTACCAATTTGTTCCCTCGTTTTAGTCATCATGAAAATTTGTTCCCTCGTTTTAGTAAATTGTAGCAAATTTTTACTAATTAATTTCCTTGTTTCAGTAAATCATGGCTAACTTTTATGAATTCGTTCCATTGCTTTAGTAAATTGTGGCACATTTTTTGTAATTAGTTCCCTCGTTTTAGTAAATTGTAGCACATTTTTACTAAATTTCCTTGTTTCAATAAATCATGGCTAAGTTTTATGAATTTGTTCCGTCGCTTTAGTAAATTGTGGTAAATTTGTACCAATTTCTTCCGTTATTTTAGTAAATTGTGGCAAATTTGTACTAATTCTTCACTCGTTTTAGTAAATCATGAAAAGTGTGCATAAACACATTCCATTGTTTTAGTAAATTGTAGCAAATGTTTACTAATTAATTTCCTTATTTCAGTAAATCATGGCTAAGTTTTATGAATTTATTCCATTGTTTTAGTAAATTGCAGCCATTTTGGACTAATTTGTTTCCTCATTTTAGTAAACTGTGGCAAATTTGTACGAATCTGTTCCATTGTTTTAGTTAAACGGTGGAAAATTTGTCCTAATTTGTTCTATGGTTTTAGTAAATCGTGGTAAATTTATACTAATTCGTTCCCTTGTTTTGGTAAATTGACACATTTCTACTAATTAGTTCCCTCCTTTTTGGTAAATCATGGCAAATTTGCATTGACTCGTTTCGTCGTTTTAGTAAATCGTTGCCAATTTGTACCAATTTCTTCCCTTATTTTAGTAAATTGTGGCAAATTTGTACTAATTCTTCCCTCGTTTTAGTAAATCATGAAAAATGTGCATAAACACATTCCATTGTTTTAGTAAATCGTGGTAAATTTGTAATTTGTTCCCTTATTTTAGTAAATTGTAGCAAATTTATACTAATTAATTTCCTTGTTTCAGTAAATCATGGCTAAGTTTTATGAATTCTTCCCTCATTTTAGTAAATTGTTGCCAATTTGTACCAATTTCTTCCGCTATTTTAGTGAATTGTGGCAAATTTGTACCAATTAGTTCCCTCGTTTTAGTAAATCATTAAAAATGTGCATGAACACATTCCACTGTTTTAGTAAATCGTGGCAAATTTTTGTAATTAGTTCCCTCGTTTTAGTAAATCGTTTGCCCATTTGTACCAATTAGTTCCCTCATTTTAGTAAATTGTTGCCACATTGTACTTATTTGTTCCCTCAGTTTAGTAAATCATACTAATTCTCTAGTTTTCATTCAAACTGAGGGAAAGAATACGATGAAGGCATCAAATAGTAAATTGTGGTCACAAATTAACGGAAAAAGGGAACGAATGAATAAAATTAGCAAATTCTTAATTTGGGCCACACAGATATTTTAACTGACAGTTTATGTATATTTGTGTAAATTAATCTTATTTTGTGGATTACTGGAAAACAAACTAAATACTGATGAAGAAAGTGATATTTGCAGTGTCAGATTCATTCGTTCACAAACAAACCATTAAAATCCACTATCATAAATACAGTTTAGCTAATAACTTTGAGAGGTTTTTTTCTTTTTTTTCTATCAAAAGCAACGAGGACTGACATCACGAGGTCACAGACACAGAGGCGGTGAACGGGGGGGCTGAAGGCACGTCGCAGGGCTGAGAAAGAAGTCGCTCGTCGGGTGGTTTGGCTGCTGATTCCTCTGTAGTGTGGACAGTGGGCTACTTCAGGAGAGCGCGGTACAGTAAGAGAGATCTGCTGGTCTCTCTCTCCTGCTCCATGTAGAAGATGAAGTCCCTGAGGTTGACACGTGTTATTCTCTGGCGGTTATACTGCCGTGACGAGCTGGACGAGGCCGACGATCCTCCCGGAGAACCTGCCGAACTCCCCGACACCTGACGACAAAACACACTTCTCTTATTAAACAGACCGAGCACTGAACTGATTAGAAGTGCACGGAAGACTTCCAAGTTTGACATTCTAACAAAACAAATCAGAACACGAAAACATTAGCTAAAATAATACATTTTAACATACTGGATTGATTTATGTGGTTCAGAATGGAATGAAAAATGTTTCATATCAAACACTTTTTACTGAGCTTGTCGCAGTTCACTCTTGTCTTATCTGTGAACTATAAATGTGATGCTGACCATATCTGAAGGCCCTCAAAGATGACAACGCTGCTCATTTTTTACTTTTAATTCAAAAAACTAGAAGTTGCATTAGTTACATTAAATAAAATAATTATACATATTTTTAAATTCCAATATTCTAATCACTGAATGTCCATCATGATTTACATTATTACAATACATTTACATGACTACACTCTTAAAAATAAAGGTGGCATAAAGAACCTTTAACATCTGAAGAACCTCTGATTCACAAAAGCTGAAAGAAGGTTCTTCAGATTATAAAAGGTGAGGAAGAGATGTTCTTTAAAGAACTTTGACTGAATGGTTCATTACTTTCAGTTTTACAATTCATTTGAGTTTTTACATTCATTAAAAAATGTACTAAACAAATATAAGCTAATGTTATGTAAAATAATTTTGTTTTTCATATATTATTTTCAGACATGAGCAGACCTATGTACTCACGTAATTAATGTTACGCATTTAACGAACACTTACAGGTGTGCACTTTGGCAGAATTAAATTCAGATAGTCATTAGTTCTGTAGAATTGAGCATCAGAATGGACACGTTTGTTAAGAGAGAAAACGAAATGTGTAAAACGCCAGCGAAGGAACGCATTCACACAAGAATAGTCTCCGCATCAGCGGTGAAGAGTGTGCTGGGCTTCGGTTTGCCCCCCCACTCACACTGAAGATGTTCAGGCACCCATAAACTACTACACAGCAATCATCCTTATTACAGAAATGTGACAAAACATCTCTGGAGAGAACCTCAGATTATTACATTCAAAAAGGCTTTCCATATTTGGATCAACATAAGCCACATTTGTGAACGCACAGCTTCCGTGCGCGTCTTACAGACTGTAACTTACAATCTCAACTTCACTGTGCTGTTACTCCTTTCCAGCAGAGTTTCACAAAATTGGCTCCCGACAGCATCAGGTGTTTTATTAATGGTGGTGAGTAGAATTATTTATTTCAATAAATTTAATCGTTTAGATATCATAATATTTAGGCTATGAATTATGTTCCTGTGGCTCAGTGGTAGAGCATTGCGTTAGCAGAGCAAAGGTCGTGGGTTCAATTCCCAGGAAACACAGATACTGATGAAAAATGTATAACCTGAATGCACTGAGTCGCTTTGGATAAAAGCGTCTGCTAAATGTGTAAATGTAAATAATATTATAAGTCTGGTTTGTTTGTATTGATTGATTAGCCTGTGAGACTTGCACTTGGACCATAGTGCGGCCCGGTGGAAAAAAGGTTGAGAAGCACTGTTCTATAGCATAGAACCTTTTAAGCATTTTAAATGATTAATTCTCATAACATTTCCAGATCTAGAAATCACACTTTGAGCATTCCTTTATTCTGTGTTTTCAGGTTGTCCAAAGTCATATGAACACTGACTTGAAATGACTGTTTTCAAGGGAACAAATGATTTCAATATTCATTCAGACTTCATTACATCAAATGTAAGCAGATGAGTGTCACTGATCATGTGACTCGTTCCTGCGTCCACTGAAGCTCAAGATGCTCTCCGGATCATTACAATCATGCTGGAGAACATGATCATCAGGTTTAGTTCATCTTCAGCAAAGCCAAATACTTTCCCATATTCATATTCATGTTTTTCTTCAACTTTGAGCTGTCAAACTCTCATAGAGTACAGGATTAATCAGATTGAGCTCCATACAGGCCAACCGTCTGAAAACACTGCCACGAGGCATAAAACCGGAATTCATTTCAGCATCTCTGATCTAAAAAACTAAAATTGCCTTTCTTCTACTCAAATACAGTGCTGGGTAGATTACTTACAAATATCAGTCCGTTGTAGTTATTAACATAATTCAGTCAGATTACTTTTGACCTAACTCGTTTGATTTAAATAGGATAATCTTGTACCATATTAAAATACAAATAGTAAGAAAACTACATGTAGTATGTAGAAAGTACATTATATTCCATTCGTGGTATTTAACAACAAGTAGTGCATTAAACATTATATTAGATCGATGTTAAACTGAGGTTTGTAAAGGGTTTTTGCGAGTTTAATGAAAAGCTAATAATTTGTTAAATGATCAAAATAAGTAATTTTAAAATAACATCAATCAAAATAAAATGCTTGCCAAAGAAATGAAATGTTTTATTTGTTTACCTGCATGTCCGACCAACATGCAAACGTGATCCTTATTTATTAAAATATGTATTTTAAAATCTCAGAGGTACTACAAATACAAATATATTCGGTGAAAGAAATCTGTTTGGGAAAGCCTGCATTACATGCAATTAATTACGTAAAAAAATAATTTACATGCACATAAAAAATAACGTGAATTTGTGCATTTAACAGTGTTTGAAAGACAAAAGTCTTCCAGAGACATAATACATGATGCATAACCTACTGAGTAAAATAAAAGACAATACAAATGAATTGATGTAATGCTGAAACATATCTTAAATCTGAAATGATTTTTGTAAATCCATAGTGAATGATCTCTGTGTGAACGTCAACAAAACTGAAGATTTTCTGAGTGTATATAAACAGAAGGTTATTTTAGAAAGGAAACATTCAAAAGATGATAAAGAGGGAGAATCAATAAATTATCAATGATCTATTGCTATTGAGTGAATAATATGCAATTGTGTAATCAATAAAACATAACTAGACAGATTATGAAAAATTGAATATAATCTAGAAGTAATGCATTTTTGTAATCTGATAACATAAATGACTTAAACACTAGTGGATTACTCTGAGATACATCTGCTTCTTAGGAGCATAAACTGAAGCAGAAGTCAAATAAACACAGATTCTTACACGCTGAGTCAGACTCCGCCTTTCATGAGTAACAGAGTAATATGGGATGGTAGAATCCACACAACACAAACAACCGTGTGAAATAAGAGCGGAAACGAAGTCTCGCTCTCCAACAAACGCGACAATTAGACTGAGTGTGCTCGGTAAAAACACGACAGCGAGACACGCGGGTCTAATGGAAAGCAGCTGACGCGTGCTGACCCTTCATACGCTCTCGTCTCCACGGGTGGAGTGGATTCAGGACAGGCAGCGCACAGGACGCCCTCGGGGCCCGGGACCTCATGAAGAAGGGTCTGGCCTCATCAGGTCAATCAGAGTTGACCTCATGTGAAAGGCGGGCATGCCTTCTGCCATGGCAATTAATGCCAATCACAGCCTGGACCAATCAAACGCATCCATCTACCTGGACACGCTGACGGGCCTCTGGCGGGTCGTGTGCTCAATATTCACGAGCATGTGTTTCAGAGACGAGCGAAAGAACAACAGAGACTGAGGAAGAAAATGTGCATGCGGAAAGAAAGAAAGATATTCTTGAATTAAAATCAATTACAAGATGTTTATGAATTGTTTAGAATGATTTCGAGCTGTGTTTGGCTCTTGAAAATGATCAGGAAAATCTTAAAAGATAGTTTTAAAGGATTGTGTCACTCACTGAGAATGAATCAGGGTTCAACAGAGATCATGTTAAACACATCAACACAAATCTGAAAATAACAGTTATTTTAGTATTATTTACATATTCTAGTTTTGCCTTAATATTTGAAGTTAGCATTTGTATTTGATTGCATTTTAGTTTTTATAATATTGTTATGTGTAACTTGAGTTCTTTTTTATTTCTATTTAGCATTGATGTAGTTTTCGGTTTTAGTTTCAGTAATTTTAGCATTTCTAATATTTTCATCAAATCTTACTTCAGATTTATTGTAATTACTCAAGTCACCTTTATTTACATAGCTCTTTTAACAATACAGATTGTGTCAAAGCAGCTTTACAGTATTAAACAGGAAAAATAATGTGTAATAATGCAAAAGTAATCATCATTGATTCAGTGAAATCACATATTCATGAACAATTCATTTTTAAGTTTTAATTTTAGGTTTAGTTAACAAGAACAACATTGTAAATGCCTAGTGCACTTTTTTTTAAATGTTGACCTGAGATTTGATCACATGATATTTATAAAAAAGGTTTATTTGTTATATTATGTAATGCAGTGGTTATTTACACCAGTGCAAAAAAAAGTGGAAGTTATTTACACTGTGTACATAGAAAAAGTACTAAATAAACCAAATAAATACCAGTGGATTCTGTTTGGACCAAGTATAAATAGTAACAAACAGCTTCTCCATATAAGCCAGTCCAAATATTAATAGATTAATATAAAGTAAAACATTACAGAAAACAGCCTTTGACAACAATTTGTGCTATTTGTACTCATAACTGAATTGCATATACATGTTTATTTTTCAATTAAATTGAATTTGTTGATCATTTATTGTATTTTACTATATGGGAGCAGTTGGTCATGTTTTATCTTGTTAATATTTTGCTCAAAAATACCGGGTTCAAATCTCAATCATTTTGAGTTCAGGAGTGACTTCTGTATTCATACAAGCCAAGTCACCATGATTTACAATACAGACCGCTTTGTTGCTAAGATCATCAGTTATGACATTTTAGCTGTAAATCATCTCTGAAAAAGCCCGTGTCTTTATCCCCAGTTTAACTCAATGACACCGAATCAACTTTGAGCTGAATAATGACACTATTGTCTTCTACAGAGCTGCGTATAGCTGCTTGTTTCATAACTCAATGAACTTTGCACTATTATTGAACGAAACTGAATCATCAGTTCATTAATTATGAACTCAATTGAACTATAAAGCAGCTCTACAGAAGACAGCAGTGTAGATATTCAGCTCAATTCAGTTCAGTGTTGATTCAGTTCAGTTCAGTAACTGTGTAAACTTACTTATAAAACAAAATCTGATTGAACTATAAATCAGCTCAACAGAAGAAAGAGTCATAATTCAGTTCAGTTCAATAACAGTGTCGATGGTGCAATTATTAAATCAATCTGATTCAACTATAAAGCAGCTCTATAGAAGACAACAGTGTCATTATTCAGCTCAAGTGTTGATTCAGTTCAGTTCAAAATTCATCAATCATGAAATGAATCAGATTCAACCATCAAGCAGCTCAATCGTGTTCGATTCAGATCAATCTCATCCGACAGTCCCAGTGCTGTCAAACTGATAATGCGACTGAATATTAATTCACACACAGAATAATCATTTACAGGATTCATTTGAACTGCTGAAAGTTTGCCGTGTGTTTGTGGCCCGTGTGTGTTTTCTGGCCTCAGGAACACAGATTGGCTCCGGAGCCTGCAGGGCCACACGGTGATCCAAACACAGGCAGAAAGGTCAGTCCTCCACCGGCGCTCATGTCTTTCCTCCCACTGTACGAGTCCTGCAGCCAACGCCAGGAACCCAAACACAGCCCTGTTGATGTCTGTTTCCATGGAGATCCGAGCATCTCATAACCTCACGTTAACAAGTACACACACACACACACACACACACTCAGCTGATTCAGACGAGCCAAACACACCGAACGACTGCTGATTTACATTTAAGGATTCACACATTTGGCGAAGGTCAGCGTGGAGCTGAAGGAAGCGGAGAAGAAAAGAGTTGTGGGAAGGCAAAAATCTGTGAGGCAAAACACACACACATCTGTCATTTTATCACACACAGCACACAATGTCATATGACATATCCATCCGACACAGCACACACGGATACACTCCATACATCTTTTCAGACCATTTCTGACTGTGTGCACGTGTTTGGAGCGGAGAGAGACAAGCCTGCAGCCTCCTCACCAACACAACGCTCATGACAATCCGCCAGCGGCGGCAACACACACACACAGACATGCACATGCACACGCACGCACGCACACGCACGCACCACACACACACACACACACACACACGCACGCACACACACGCACGCACACACGCTGATACTGACCAGTAACGAGTGAATCAGACCTCATTTACACAACTTGTGTGCTCAGATACATGAAACGGATTCATTACACTGCTGAATCTGATTTGAGCTCATAATGGTCTGGGAAGGAGAATAAAGATCTATTTATATTTTTATAATAAAAGAATCACATGATTTCCATGACATATAGTTTCGAAAGAGGACGGTATGACCAAAACTATGGTAAATAGCTTCTACATCAATCAATTAATCATCAAGGATACGATGAGTTTAGTTCCATATGATTCATAAACATTTTAATAAAAAATTAAATAAACATAAAATAAAATAATAAAATATTTAAATCTGCTGAGACTCAATAGGATGTCTTATAACAACAACTATACATCTAAAATAAACAAAATCCTTAAATCTTATAAATTACTGTAAACTCAAATGTGTTAAGAGACTTAATATGATGTCTTACAGTAATCCAAAATAAAATAACAAACAACTTCATTTATTGGATTTAAATCTTGAGAGGCTCAACATGACGTCGTATAATAACTGAAATATATTTTAAATATTTATTCTAAAATCTCATAAATATTATTTTTAGATTTAAATCTGTTGAGATACACAATGTGACATCTTAATATAACAACTCAAATACATACTGAGGATTTGAAATCACAAAATACAAATGTAAAAAATAGAAATTACATTTAAAAAAGAACAATATTAGACTTAAATCTGTTGAGAGAAACTCAATATGCCCTCTTTTAATAATCCAAAGACATGTTGAGGATTTATTTCTAAACCAGTAAATGAATGAAAGTAAAAGAGAAGACTGTAGGGTTGTCTTTCTGTCTGCTGTCTATGACCTTCTGACCTTCTGACCTTCTGACCGTACATCTAACAAACTCATCCGTTCTTAAGTTTCTAGACTCAAGATCAAACCGATCACAGAGTGTGTAACTACTTCATCTGGTGTCAAGGAATCACCTTCTCTCTGCGTGACGCTCACGGACCGAGCCAGATCAGCTCCCACTTTGCTAAATGAACTTTGGGTTAATAATGTATGTTTTCCGCTCGTGCCGTCTCGGACTCTCTAATTGTTTCACGGCTGGCAGGAATCTGAAGGTAGCTGGTTGAATTGGTCCATCTTCAGCTGCTTTCTGCTGATCAGAGTGTTTTTGAGTGGCGTGAAGCACGAGCCCTTGATGCTGGAGCCAATATTGGACTTGGCTGTGGTTTCACCTCAGGGCTACAGGTTAATGGTCCACTTTTCCAGACACACACACACATTACCAATACTGCTATCTCAGCAAACACGCCAACAGAAGACGCTGAATGTGTGGATGGAATCAGAGAGAAATGCTGATGAAAGTGCCGTTAAAGAACAAACTGATGAAATCTGACAGCGGGACAATGAGCTGTTCATGTGGGGTCGACTGAAAGAGTTTGACCAGAGAGAGAGAGAGAGAGAGAGAGAGAGAGAGAGAGAGAGAGAGAGAGAGAGAGAGAGAGAGAGAGAGAGAGAGAGAGAGAGAGAGAGAGAGAGAGAGAGAGAGAGAGAGAGAGAGAGAGAGAGAGAGAGAGAGAGAGAGAGAGAGAGAGAGAGAGAGAGAGAGAGAGAGAGAGAGAGAGAGAGAGAGAGAGAGAGAGAGAGAGAGAGACAGAGAGAGAGAGAGAGAGAGAGAGAGAGAGAGAGAGAGAGAGAGAGAGAGAGAGAGAGAGAGAGAGAGAGAGAGAGAGAGAGAGAGAGAGAGAGAGGGAGAGAGAGAGAGAGAGAGAGAGAGAGAGAGAGAGAGAGAGAGAGAGAGAGAGAGAGAGAGAGAGAGAGAGAGAGAGGTAAAACAAAGTATATTTTGCATTGTGGCTTTATTTTCATGAAAATTATATTGTTTCCCCCAATTTTTTTTTACTATTTTTCATTATAAAGAAAGATGCTGCATAAAGCAAAAAGATAAATTGTTCTAAAGCAGGCATCATGTTTTTATGCTAAATATGTCTTACACATTTTGATGTGAAAAGTGACCTAGGCATGTGTTTAACCAAAAGGTGATCTTGAGGAGCTTTCATAAGCGGGATAAACCAGACCAACACTAGTGTTCAGCATCATTCAGAGTCTGAGAATGACTTCAGACACGATGACTGGTGCGTTTCCATTAAGACCTCGGCGTTCTCTCGCTCTCGCTGTCGTCAGGAGTCCTCCGAGCATCATGTCAGAGCGACTGAGGCCGAGCCAAGAGCCAAAGCTTTCCCACATGTCTACCTCCGCTCAGAGCGGAGCACCATCCTCGCCGCGGGCCCCGGAGCCTCTCGCTCTCCGCTCCACACCGGCAACCGCCATTAATTAAGAGCAGAAACTCCCTCACTTTTCCTCTCCTCCTCCTTCGCCAGCAGAAAAGGCCGATGAGGACATTTTGAAAGAGTTAGCAGATGTCGAGTGATTGGCCCGAGGCGTTTTCGACATCGCCCGAGTGATGTATTTGATGTGGAGTTTATTCAGCTCCAATAAACATATAAAGAATTACAATAATAATTCACAGATGTATATTGCGCCGATTATACGCGCAGCCCTCGCTCTGAACCGCGCCACGGCAGCCAAGATTAACAAAGGACGAGGGCGGTGTTGTTTTTCGGCTTTCTGCTAATCAAAGGGTCAGAGAGGCTCGAGAGAACCGCTGCTATGTGTGCGGTTTACACGCCTTCACAAGAGTCCGATTACTGATTTACCTCCTTTTATTGTTTTGGTCTCTGATGAAGCTTGTAAAACGGTGAACGTGGTAAACTATGAAAATGATAATTGCAGTGATTTTATTTTATTTTTATGGAGGTTCATATAAATGTTACAAACTATGAAAATGCTCATCTGTGTCGGTCACTCTCTTAAAAAAATAATACTGCAGTTGTACCATGGTAAAATATGGAATAAGTGTGTTTTTATTAAATACTAAATTGTATAATTCTTATTAAAATAAATGTATTATGCATGCAGATATTATAAGCTCTTATCAGTTGAGAGACAATATATATTTATACATAAAAATATTTTTTCTCACCACAGGGCCATTTAAAGTGAACTATAGGAAAAATCACAAAGGTAATACTATGCTACTACAGTATTACCTTCATGGTCCAAAAAAAAAATAACAGTGCATTTCATTAGACATCATGAAAAAGCTGTAATATCATATACTAAGTCGCCTCATTTCTGTCGCTGCATTAGATTTTATGCAGCATAAATACTAGAAAAGAGAAACACGGAGAGAGAGAGAGTTGTGCTGGTATGATGTTGATGAAAAATGGCAGAATTACATTCAAAACAAACAACTGCAATTCGAAGGCACAACTAAAGAGCAACAAATCTCATAAATGGCGGGCTGGTAAGCATCTTAATGCCTGACATAAAACACGAGGAGAAACACGGCCGGCAAGCTCCATGGCGATGCATAGCAACTGCAGAATTTCAGTCAAGGAGAAAGAAGGAGAAAAAAACACCTTATTACTTCTAACTCCTGCAAGCCATTTTGGTCTCCAAAGGTTTCAGAGCGCCCGAGGCGCAGTGTCTGCAGTGTTTCGGGAAATGACTTGCCTTCGCACGAACACGGCTATGTTCTGCAGCAGCCGCGCTCTCAGCATCCCCTCTCACTCGCTCCTTAACCCTTTCCTGCCTCGCGCGCCTCTGACTCACACACAGACCTGCTTCACACCCACACAAACGGCATCTTGTTTGGCTACTTAAGCATGTGAACACAAACATGGCGATGAGGAGGTCATGCACGACGGACAGCAGAAAGAGAGAGAGAGACGTGCAGGTTTATCCGCTCACCCACTCGAGTCGAGCATCGCAAACTCGTTGACACAACACATAATTAAAACATCTCGCTGGAGGTCAGGAATTTTCTAATTAGATGAAGCTGCGATCGTGAACGCCTCGAGACGGCGCGGCCGCAGGTTCGAGATGAAAGCGGGTTTCTACCTCTCCTAAAGGGTCAGTGAGCTAAACGCCCGGAAACTTTGCTGGCAAACAAAACTTTCCTTGCAAGGAAACTTCAGCTTTCGGAGCCCGAGAGAAACAAACTCGCTAGACGCCGAACAAAAGGGCTAATTAGCAGTCATTATTTTTCTAGAAAATGTGAGTTTTGAAAGCAGTGAAATCGAGCAGGAACTATAATTAACTGGAAGTTCGTTGCGGGGGGAGATCAGAAAGCCCGTTCCTCTCAGAACCGGCTGTAATGCGATGCACGCTGACTATTTGTTCCCATAAACAGAGCAGTTGTCTAGAAACAAACTCTTCTGAGCAGAACCGCTCAGCCGACAGGGTTGTGTGAAGATAAACAGGGGAACACGACCCAAACACATGTGAGCCAATCGTGCTGTTTTCCAAAGCGCTGACCCTGATCTCCTCTGACTCAATGTAGAAAAACTCACAGACCATTAAAACGAGACTTCAGCCGATTCGTCCCAACGAGCGTCACTTGAGGAACTTTAAAAAGTGGCGCATTAAAAATTCAAAACGTTTCACATATAAAACGAACCCAATTAGAGTTTGAACGGGAAGTCGGCGTAATGAGTATCACGTCTAAACGCTCGTGCTCAGAAGATCCCGCTAATGAGGCCTTGTTGGTTTTAAACGCCGTGGTGAGGAGTCCTTTCTGAGGCTGTTTTAAAGTTTCATTTGGATTTGGAAATCGTAGGTAGAGCTAGAGATAATAGCGAAAGCCTTTGTGCCACGCATCGCAGGAGGTTCCCACTTTTTGATGTCTTTGTGAAACTAAAACTACGATGCTTGGCAAGAAAACATTTAACCTAAGAACCTCCGACGAGGCACAAAGGGTGACCTGACAGAAGGAAAACATCTCTAATAAGGTCGTTACGGAACAGCATGGCACTGAAGAGCTATTTTTGAACGTGAACGCGGGGGAGAATCAAACTTTCTTTTAACGCTGATGTGGCGACCGAGGCCCCTACATCAAGACGACGATCGACCCAGAGCTGTCAAATCCTCAAGAAGCTCGACAAAGACACAAAACATCTCACTCCGAATGCATAAAGCATGCGCACACACCACAGAGAAACCATGAAGATTTCAAAAAGCCTCAGAAGAGCCAAAGCGTTTATAGTCGCATGACTATTCAAGTAGGTTTGTGTACCTACTGGGACAAAGTCTGGATTCAGGTCGTCGGGCTTCTCAAACTTCTGTTGATGCAATAACAGTCATGTTTAATATGATTGTGACCCAGAAAACAATAAAGACTGTTAAGGCTCTTTCATATGACTCGTATTGATGTTTCCCAATGCACTGAACTCTATAGAGCGGAGCGTCATGCAGCAGCCGCCGGTGGTGTGTTGTGTGCAGGTCAAGTTTATAAAGCAACACTTAAAGTGCAACTTTGACCCCATTTGCATGACAAAAATCATATGCATTGTTCCATTTAACAGAATGATTGAATGCAAATGAATGCCATTTAGTCTTTTCTGCTCACCAAGGCTGCATCAAAAATATGGTACAAAAAGTGAAATATTATTACAATTTCAAATAACAGTTTTTTATGTGAATATATTGTAAAATGTAATTTATTTATGTGATCAAAGCTGTATTTTCAGCATCATTACTCCAGTCTTCAGTGTCACATGATCTTCAGAAATCATTATAATATGCTGATTTACTTCTCAAGAAACATTTCTGATTATTATCAATGTTGAAAAATAAATACTGAGAGAGCTTCTTCATATTTTTGGAGTAAGTAAGATTGAAAATATCACTTTATTTGTGAATGATGCATCATGACACTGAAAACTGAGCATAGCATCACGGAAATAAATGTAATTGTACAATATATTCCCATAGAAAACAGTTATTTTAAATTGTAATAATATTTTACATTTTTACTGTATTTTTTATTAAATAAATGCAGCCAGAAGAGAAGAAAAAATGCTTTAAAAGGCATTTAAAAAAAATCATAATTATTCCAAACTTTTGACCAGAAGTGTATATATCTATGCAACTAATAAATATGAAAACAATCTTTTTGTGGAGGTCAAACTGATGCATGGTGCTTGAAGTTCTGGTGTGAGTCTGTGAAAGGGTCTTTATCGCTTACATGGGAAGTTATTGCATCGGACCTCTTTAGATGGTTTCGTTTACAACATTTGACAGTCTGAGTGCAATGAAAATGCAAAAGTCTGATTCCAAATGCAGTCTCTGAGTAGATACACACATCAAACTAACTGTATTAAGCAACAATTTGAAACCAAAATCCATTGCAAAGCTGAAACCTCGGCCCGTTTCATCACAGAAGGCCGGCGGGCTCGCCTCGTACCCGCATCGCTTTACGCACCAAATCTGACTTCCTTTGTATGTATGTGCAAACCTTATCTACATATTGACTCGGTTTAAATCTACACTCTTGCAGTGATAATTGCACAAGTGTGCAAGAGGAAGTGCTGAAATCTTCCTGTACCTGAGGCGGGAGGTTGGGCGGGGGAAGCCCATCGGCATTGTGGGAAAACACCTAGAGCGCCGTCTGATATCCAAACAGCTTCACAACACAAACACACACACAGCAGAAGAACTAATACACGAATATACACATGCAATCATACAGACAGATTGTGCTGCAATAAAACACAAAGAGCAGGAATAAAACATGATTGTGTGCCCAGAGAGGAAAGCAATGAATCAGGCCGGATACACAGAGTAACACGAGCCAGCGTAGCTGCTTGTGCCCAGACCACCCATAAGAGACATGTCAATCATGTACGTGTGTTCATACACAATCAATGCCGTGTAATGATGAGCATATGCGTATGATGGCATGCATGATATTCTTACTAAATTGTTTGTTTATGCACTACATATTTAATTGTGGATGCTTGTTTCTGGATATTTAAGGCGAGTTAAAACTCATTTAAAAGCATACTTAAACCATTAACAGCACTACACATAAAAAACAAGAAGTACTATTAAAGAGTGCATTTAATGCGATGTATTACTTAGTGCATTCTAACTAAAATATCCTTTAGCCAAAATATGCATTTTATATTGAGTTTTAAGAAACAAAGTGTCCTTTTTTGTTGTATAATTTTCCTATTTATTTTCTATCACAGTTTAAATGCAGAGAAACTATAAATCATCTGTAAATATGTTTGTTTAAGCATCCTAATCACAGCAACATGGACTCGACCAATAACATGAGTTGTGGGGGCGGGACTATCAGTCTGACTGACCAATAGCACACAGTGGGAGTGGTCACAAAACCTGTTCGATAACAGACATTATCATTGTAATTTCGTTTTATAACTGGAACACTATAGCTTTAAAACACTTGTAGCCTAAGATTAATGTTTTTAGTTTATCGTAGGTGTATCTGTATTTACGTTTATGCATTTAGAAGATGCTTTTACAAAAGAAGAAACATTTGTGTAAAAGAGTTTCATTTTGGCCATTTATCGGATTTATCAGCTATTACATACAAGTATTTATCTGATCAGTTTGAGGCCGAATTTAATGAAATAAATGGTGCATCCCCAGTGTTTACACGCATCCGCACGCAGTCCCTCCTGAACGTGTAACGAACTGCAGTGAGCAAAATATCAGATCTCCTTCAGAGCGAGATCACAGAGAGAATCACTCAACTGTGTTCATTACGGCTCGGAATACATCATTTATGGATTGTTAAAAAATACATGTCTGGATTCATCAGACAGCAATATGACAGATGTAGAAAGCAGAGCTTGAGCACGAGCGACTGTGATTTGTGCTGCGGTGGAAAATAAGAGCGCTTGAATGCCGGTTTGATGATTTATAATTTCCATCTGCAGGTTTCAATCAGCGTCTCACACACATAAAGAAACAAAAACAAGCAATTCGACATGCCAAACACATTTAACATGTTCACATGCATATTAATTAGACAATACATTTATACAAAAAAACTATGAATGCACGATCCAAGTTAATTGAGTACACGTCAAATTGCATGAGTCAAAACGATGTATTGTTTAGCCAAAAAAAAGGCAGCAAGGAAAAAGAAAACGTGGTGAAATCGGAGAGTTAATTAGGCTCGCTAAATAAAATCCCCCAGCAGGCCGTGAGGTAAACGGGCTCTTAGCAGGCGGATACGAGGAAAGGCAGGAGTCCCTGTGCACGGATTACTGACTCCTGCATTATGCATTCAATGATCGATTCTAAATCTTAATTACCCGAATCACAAACACACACGGCTCTAATGAACTGTGTGGCCCGTCAAACAGCTGGCTGAATATATTTATTAAGATCACGGATAAATTTAATTATTTGGTCAATTAGCCACGGACGGCTCTGGTGTCTCAGAGGACACGGGCGTGAGGTTAATCGCCCTAATGACATTTAGCATCTCAAACGAAATTGTGACATATGCTGCCAATAATGATAAAACGCACAAGTACGTATTAAATGAATAGTTCAGCCAAAAATAAAACATTTGCTGATAATGTCCTCATCCTCAGGCCATCCAAGATGTAGATTAGTTTTTTCCTTCAACAGATTTGGAGAAATGTAGCATTACATCACTTGTTCAGCAATGGATGCTCTGCAGTGAATGGGTGCCGTCAGAATGAGAGTCAACACAATAATCGACAAGTAATCCACTCCACTCAAGTCCATCAGGTGACATCTTGTGAAGTGAAACGTGTTTGTGAGACAAAAAATACATTATAAAGGCATTTTAACTTTAAACCATTGTTTCTAGAGTTCAAAATCTATATTGCTTCCTCCAGTGAAAACATATCAAGAGAGAAATCTGCACAGATCAAGCACTGTTAACAAGCCAAAACAGCTCTAAACAAATATGTGGGAGAACAATGTGATGTGAGAGACAACAGGAGATGGACTTTTTCACTGGTGGAAGCATTATTATGGATTATGGACAATTTGGCCAGAAGAAACAGTTTGGAGTTAAAAACATCTTAATGATGGATTTGATTCTTATAAACATGCAGCTTTGGGCTTCTCAAAGCATTGACTGGAGTGGTGTGGATTATTGAGATGTTTTTATCAGCTGTTTGGACTCTCATTCTGACGGCACCCATTCACTGCAGATAATCCATTGCTGAGCAAGTGATGCAATGCTACATTTCTCCAAATCTGATGAAGAAACAATCTCATCTTCATCATAGATGTCCTGAGGGTCAGTAAATGTTCATTTTTATTGTTATTTTTAGATGAACTATTCATTTAATCTGTATCTTTATCTGAATTGCGTGCAAATGCCCCAACAATTTATGCAGCACTACTGGGATTCTTTCCATTAGAAAACATTGCAAACTTTTAAAATTGATCAAATGCGAGAGAGATGAGAGAGAGAGAGAGAGAGAGAGAGATGAGAGAGAGAGAGAGAGAGAGAGAGAGAGAGAGAGAGAGAGAGAGAGAGAGAGAGAGAGAGAGAGAGAGAGAGAGAGAGAGAGAGAGAGAGAGAGAGAGAGAGAGAGAGAGAGAGAGAGAGAGGAGGAATTAAGCTGAGCCAAAAAGTGTGACTTGGATTTAATATTTTATAATTGCCAAGGGACATTCCAAGATCAATGAATTTTTTTGCCCGAGACGCACATCAGAAAGAGATGTACTTCAGTCTTTTTAGGGAACATTGGTCTATTTAATTCAGGCGCCTGATGCATGTGAAATATTCCTCCCTGGCCTCCTCCAGTCCCTCGGGCAGAGCTGCGGGCACACATTACCACTTTTAATGGGCCGCCCTCAGAAGAGGCGAAATAAGCCAATAACCCGTCCACGCTAATGGATTGGCTTGTTTATTCACTCCAGCCCTTCTCTTCAGCTAATTTTAGCCACGCCATGTTTTTCCACCCGAACATGCACGCAAAACAAAATACGTCTGCATCAAAACACAATCTACACGCCATATGCTCGTCGGAAGCGGGAGCGCTGGAGGAGATTACTGGAGATTTGCTGTTTCTGACGCTACTATTGGAGGCGAGCTGGACACGTCGAGTGTGTTTTATTAAAAACACAGCAATGGATTTGTGGTGATATCCGCACGGATCACCGGCTCTGCGTTAAACAGGAGAAGAAGCATACGAATGGACAGATACACTACTAGAGGAATGGAAACCCGGCTCATGTGTGGCAGAGAGCACAGATCAAACGCCTCGCAATTAACCCTCATTAATGCACTAAACGACTGACCTAATTACACTGTGCTAGGCTTTCACAGGGAAACTCAAACGAACTACCCGGATCAGGGCGATTCTCACATGTTCATGTGGATATTTTATGATTCATTATTGTGTTCAAATGTCTATTTGAGCCGTATTACAGCCGATGAGGTCATGCAACATAAGGATTGTCAAGACATTCTAGCATTCCTTCATTCCCGGAAAAGATTCGGAAGAATTCCATAGCGGAATTTCTGAATGTCGCTCAATCACTCAGAAAAATGCATTGCAGTTTCCACAAAAACTTGAAGCAGCACAACTAGTGATGTTCGAATCGTGAACGAATCGTTCGATTTAACCGGATCTTCTTCGTGAACCGGTTGAACCAGTTCACCAATTTAACTGAATCGTTTCAGTCATTTACTCAAACAGTATACTGAGTGAACTGCTGTGAAGACAGAACTGATGATGGACACGAGCAGAGCAGCAGATACAGCGATCCGTGTGCCGAACGAACAGAGCGCTTCTCGTTCTCGAGTCAAGAACCGGTTGCAGCGGTTCTCGGATCACCAGTACACTGAACCGAGAACTGTTTATTTCAGACACGTCTGATTTGAGAACCGATGATCTGATCATACTGTCATTTTTCAAGCGGACGAAAAGCATGTTATCCAAGTATTTTGTTAAACATCAGAAAGTGTGATAATATAGAACATTTTATTTATTTAAAAAAAGATGAATGCATCTAATCTGTGTACTTTGTTCAGTTGAAGATTCTGTTAGATTATAAAGGGGTTTGTCAGGGATTTTGGACCATAATGAAGACTAATAGGTATAAGGGATGATTTATGTGCTGTGCTGTAATTATAGTTAATGATGACACATTCACAAAATGAGTTTGTATGAAACAGAACTGATGATGAGCACTGAACAGCGTGTGCAGTGTGCCGGTTACAGCGGTTCTCGTTCTCGAGTCAAGAATCGGTTGAAATGGTTATCGGATCACCAGGACACTGAACCGAGAACCGTGTCTTTAGGACACGTCCGGTTTGAGAATCGATGATCTGATGATACTGCGCATGTGTGATTCAGCAAACAGTGATGGTCTTCTATGACTGACACAGCACGTCTGAAACAAGCTAGTTCTTCTGGACCACTGATTCTGTGCTAATGCTATGGCGCGGGTAAACCGGGGACCTGAATGAGGGCGAAACGTACGTTTATTTAATAACAAATAAATCACAATGGATTATGTATAGTAAGTAGATTATGGTTTCTATCTGATGACATCTAATTTATTCACTCAAGACTTAAATCCTCGTATGCACATCACGGCCTGTACGTATTTATTTCGGGTGCTTGCAAAACTTAATTGTAAACTTTAAAGATCATGATTATGATGTTTTAACTAACTGAAGTTATGATTACTGACTTTATATATTTGAATGTGTATTTTCATCCCGGCCCGGGACGATAGATTATATCATTACATCATCACAAATGACGCCATTACATTAAGGTGTAAAAGAACTGATGAACCGGTTCATTGAAACGAACTGTCCAAAGAACCGGTTTGTGGAAAAGCACCGGACTTCTCATCACTAAGCACAACTGTTGTTTCTGCCACAGGATAAATCTCACAATTCACACATTTTTCTTGCGATTCTGAGAAAAAAAAGTCAGAATTGGGAGATAAAAAGTTGTTTTTATTATATGGCGGATGCAAAAACACATAATTGTGAGACGAAAACTTGGAATTCTGACTTTTTTTTCACAATTTTGACTTTTCTCACCATTTGCTTGCAATTCTGGTTTGAGCTTGCAATTATAAAATTCAGAATTGAGCGAAATATAAACTCAAAATTCTGATTTTTTTTATTCTCTGGTGAACACAAATACTCAGAATTGTGAGATGTAAACTTAAAGTTTATTGCTTGCAATCCTAATCTCACAATTCTGAGAATTGTTTTAATTTTTTATTCCGTGACAGAAGTGGGCTTCCATAGTTTTCAGCATTGATAATAATGATCAAAAATGTTTGTTGAGCTGGGTAACACTGTTCTGATAGTCCACTTTCTCCTAACATTAAGTAACTTTGTAACTACATGTCAACTAGCAGGCGTCGAGTATTAGTAGACTGTCTGCTTAACTAACACTTTATTTTGATGGGTCCACAACATACTGAGAAAGTTTGGAAGTATGTCAACTTATTCTACTAAACACTAACCTAACCTAACCTACTCTGAGTTAGTAGACATGTAGTTGCAAAGTTACTTATAGTTAGTAGAATGTCTAAAGTGGGATTTAAAAAAATAACTATCAGTAGACTATCAAATAAACCTTGAGCAGCAAATCAGCATCTCAGAATGATTTCTGAAGATCATGTGACACTGAAGACTGGAGTAATGATGCTGAAAATACAGCTGATGAAGTCACGCAACACCAGCGACTGTCGAAAGACATTGTATCGTATCATCCTAACATTTCATTCCCAGAAATGTATTCAGCAAATTTGCTGAATGTCTTTTTCAGTCCCTGTTTTCCAGTCCGGTCGTAGGTGCCAGACAGGTGCTGAGGTTGGCCTGCCATCTCCACGCAGAAATTCAATTACAGCTCCTCCCGAAGCACCTCCATCTGCAAACAATACGGTGCTCCTCTTTTTAATCAAGCCTTCCCTGAACGCAGCGACCGAAGGCCTGTCAAATTAAAAGTCCCTTCCAGAATCGTTTCGTCCGTGCTGAGCTCTTTCAGGAGAAAGGTGTAACGATGACTTTGGTTCCCCAGAAGCAAGTCGTTTGATTTCTATTCGCTTTTTAAAAAGACTTTTCAGGGAGTTTGCTACATGTGTTTTTACGCACGTCTGCGTGGCTTCATAGGAAATAAATGTGAATGAAATCAGTGCATGAGGACGCAGGTTGGCGTGTTTATGTGGGCAGTTGTGTTTTGTCGACGCCATACGTTTTAACATCTCTTTCCATCTCAGACTTTCTCTTCCACTGCCAGCCTTTAATGAAAGATCATTCCAGCATTTTCTCTTGCTCGTGTCCTCAGGCATCAACCTTTCCACCAGCAGAACGTAGCTGACACAAATAATAAAATCAAAAAGAAACAACATTCTTTAATAGATAGCAACACAAAAGTGTTTTGCAGTAATGTCACAATGTAGCGGAGCTCAACGAGACCGCGGCTAATTTCACAGACGCGAGAGAGCGCCGACTCTAAATACATCTCCGAAGGAAGGATGATGGAAAGTAGATCCTGGGGTGAATTACACCCGACTGGATTCAGATTCACTTCAAAAGATTCAATGTCCTCTAGTGCACCGTACAAACAACCGCCGTTAAACACAAACGACGGCCAGAATCTCTCCAAAACACGTCTAGGTCAGGTTTCACCACATTAGAAAAGACAATCAAGAAATACATTCTCAATTCAACTCAATCCTTTTCCTCTTTACAATCTCATTACTGTAATGCATATGGATGTTTTACTTCAGAGTTCGTTCTGTTAGTAATTCTCATTATTGTCCATGCTGATTCTCATTACTGTAATATTTATTTTACTTTATTACTGTAAAAAACTGCAATTCAATGTTTTTCATATCAGATTTCTTATTTAAGTAATATTCATTATTAACAATATTAATGATTATAAACAGGCAATACTACAAATACTGTAATGATATAAATATATTTCACCACCTTAATAATATATTTAGTATTATTGTGAATTATTGGGATTTATTGTTACAATGAAAAACAAGTAATTTGCAAATAAATGCCGAATTGTATAATTCTTTGTTGCACTGATATATCCTGAAAAAACATTATATTATCTATTTTCCACGAAAATATTTGGCAGCAAAACACATATCATTGATCATAATAATCATAATGATTCTTGATCAGTAAATCAGTATATTATTATGATTTCTGAAGATCATGTGACACTGAAGACTGGAGTAATGATGCTGAAAATACAGCTGCATCACAGAAATAAATTGCATTTACATTACGTTAATGGAAAATCTGAGTATATATAGAATTGAACAAGTTAATTCAGTCCAAGCTAGCATATAGATGACATACATTTTCAAAAAGATGAAGTTAGTGTAAAATATAAATGTATTTCTTTTGATTTTGGGGTGAATTGTGTCCCGGACTTGTTCCTGGCAGCTTGTGTTAATGCGAATCTCTGGTTCATAGCGGGATAGATGCTGTATTCCCAGACCAGCGTCAGCATCATATCCCATCATCCCTGACCAGCAGATTATAGTTTTGGCACTGGTAGCTGTCGCGTCTCCATGGCCAAACTGCAGTGAGATTCATTCTTCAGAAACATAATTATATCTAGATTAACAAGGGAGGTAATTAATTTCTTTAAGATGAGTATCTGTACCTCCCCTCAGGCTCAACTTTGTTGTCAAAACTGTATATTTAACCATTTTTAGTGCAAAGCTTCACTGGCAGCCACATGGAGAATCCCATATTTTACAGAAATATGGAGATATTCGTGAAGATATTCACATTTGTGCTTATGTATATATATATATATAGCCCAATTTACACTCTTAAAAATAAAGGTTACAAAAGGTTTTTTCACAGCAATGCCATTGAAGAACCTTTTTTGCCCCCCCCAAAAAACCTTTCTGTGAGCAGAACTGAAAATATAATTTTTTATTACATATTAATAATCTATAGAACTTTTTTCCACCGTACAGAACCTTTCATGCGGTGGAAAGATTCCTTGGATGTTAAATGTTCTTTGTGGAATCAAAAAGACACGAGAAGAGAGAAATATCATCTCTTGAATCTCTCAACCTTCCTGTTGCGTGGTTTTTCATCTTGGCATAATGTAAGTCGCAAAATATCTTATTAAACTTGATGTAGCCGACCCATCCAAACTGGCACCGGTCCAGGCGGGATACAGAGCACTGTCTTTTCCGTAGGCCAGTTACCACACGGCTCTACAGGACCAGAGGGAAAACAGTGGCACTAAACGGCCTTATCCTATGTGATGTATAGTGCTTTCAACTCCTCGCCGATCCCTCTTGGGTTGCACGGAAAACCACTAAGGGCGTTTATACGGATGTGAGGTGTTTTTAACAGAGCCGAACCTTCGAACGAACGCAGCCAGGAAACTAAATCTACCGCTTCGTGAACATGAATGAAAATATGTACACAAAACAGTTTTTTGTATTCATCTAACCGGAATATATGACTCGTGGCAGAGAGTTTGGGAAGTGTAAACACGTGACAGAACGTCAGCGCTGATGGTTTTCATTTGGTACGATTATTCCTGAATATTGTTTATTTGAAGCTGACTGCTGGTTTACGGCTGATGGATTCACATGGGTGTGGTGCAGCTAAAACTAATCAAGAGAAACCCATCAGAATGAAATGAGTCATGTAAGGAAGTTATGTGTGACCTGGTCTGACAGGCGTGCGTGTTGGCGCAGGTCATTGTGTGTGGAAAGCCAACGCACAGACGGTACTTTATGGAGTCTCAGATCATTGACCCGCACGAACCCTCAAATGTAGGTAAACCACACACACGTGCCGACGCACTTTGTGTATATTACTATCTTCTTGCGGTTACTGCAATCACCGTCGAGTTAAAGAACCACATGCATTATCTGTCGTCGCTGTGCGTGAAATAGTAATTGTACTGTTGTTTGCAAATCCTCACAAACATTTGCAGACTGACGCAAACAAACATGTCAAACGTGAATCATGAGGTGGGATCAGATGTGATGTCTTTCAATATGAATTTGTCTGGTTTTGATTTAAAACGTAGTTATGCATTTGTTCACTTTCTCTAAAAACAAGATGATGGCATGTTCTGTGTACTTCCAGTAATATATATATATTTTTTTTAAGTTTTTAGCTTTTCAGTGTTCACAACTGAACTCCAATATACAATTATACATTTGTATTACAGAATTTATAGTAATAGGCCACAAGCTGAAATAAATAAATATTCTGCTTCCAATAGCAGACAAACCAGCCATGCAGTTAATCATTATAATTTTGACTGATCTACAGTTTGACTGGGGTGATAAAAATACTTGTGACCAAATTAGTTTTGGTTACTATTGTTGTTCTGTTTCTTAATAATAAAAAGCAGATTATATCAGGGCTTAGTTTTTCCATTTAAACAGTGTCGACATCTTTCTACATAAAATGATGTTCCAATGCATAATTTCATTTGAAATGCCTACACTGGATTAAAACAAAACAATGATTGTTTTCTAAAACCATATGTTTTATTTCAATTCAAATGAGGCGAAAATGTCTCCTACTAATATATAAAAAGGACTGCAATTAAAATGTACCATACACTGTATAAACGCAGGGGTCAAACACAGACTCCAGCGGCTCTTGTGACCGGGTCCCTCCAGCCGGGTCTTCAGAGAGGCTACGAAACCAAACGGCTCGCCAAGCAGATGTCAAAACACACACACACACACACAGAGACAACACACACACACACAGAGACAACACACACACACACACACAGACAACACACACACACACACACACACACACACACACACACAGAGACACACACACACACACACACACACACACACACACACACAGAGAGACACACACACACACACACGCACACACAGACACACACACACACACACACACACACACACAGACACAGACACACACACACACACACACACACACACACACACACACACACACAGACACACACACACACACACACACACACACACACACACACACACACACACACACACACACACACAGAGACACACACACACCCGTGGCCTTCCTGTTTGTCTGGCTGAGAGATCTGCCCGCATTTACTCAGGCTGGGAAAGATGGGAGGAGAAGAAAAAGACGAGCGCAAGCAACTGAAGACACAGAAAGGCTGCTCAAGTTGGGATTGATTTACTTCATTAACCAAGATTACAAGTTTAACTTACAAACCAGAGGTCAAAAATTCTCATTAACAAGAGGACCGTGGAGAACCGCGGGGCTTGGAGACCATTCTTATTACTGACTACACATTTCAATCTGTCTTTGATGTTCATGTCTGCTTTTCTCTCTTTCTACCATCCAATTTTTTGGCAGGGAGGTTGATTTTAATTGTAGCTATAGAACAAGCGCAGCGTTTGCCTGTAAGCCTGCCTGCACATCTGTAGTGAGAGCATTTTTAGTGATACTGGGCGCAGTCCATCGCCCCGGGCGCATTTTAATGGTTCCACCCCCCTTTCATTCCCAGCTCGGATTGTTTTCCACGTGATTCCTGTTAATTTAGCTGGAGGAAAGGGCATCAGTTTTCCTTGTGCTTTTCCCCTCTCTCTCTCGCTCGCAGTCTTTCCCTACTTCTGCCTTTTTCTACCAGCCCTAAAAGAAAAAGGTGACATATTTAAATAAAAAATACCCCTCGATCTTCCTGCTTTGGCCTGTTTTTGGGATCCTTTACTGCAGTTTACTACACAGGAATAATTAGTAGTATTTGATATGGCGAGCATCACTATTCAAATAACTATGCCTTATAAACACCCTAAAATACCATAGAAACACCTTGGCAACCACCCAAACACATAACAATGTATCACAACCACCTAAAATACCATAGAAAAACCCTGGAAACCACCTAAACACCCATCAACATCCTAGCAACCACCCAAAGTTGCCCTAAAACACCTTGGTAACCACCCATAATGCCCTAAAAACACCTTGGCAACAACCCAAATAAATAACAATGTATCACAACCACCTAAAATACCCTAGAAACACTCTTGGCAACAACCCAAATAAATAATGTATCACAACCACCTAAAATACCCTAGAAACACCATAGCAACCACCCAAACATCCAAGCAATGCCCTAGAAACCACCCAGAATACCCAAGAAACACCATAGCAACCACCCAAACATCCAAGCAATGCCCTAGCAACCACTCTGAATACCTTAGAAACACCCTGGCAACTACCCAAATACCCTAGCAACCTAAAAATGGCAAGCATTACGGCAGTGATTTTTGCACAGTAAGCGGCACTTACATTTTCACAAGAAAACACAAAAATCAAGTTGCAATTTTGGTTTTACTCTCCATTACATTCAGAAATATTTATATTTTATATACTTCAGTTTTATTTAATTAATAAATGTATTTATTTATTTAATATAGTTTTTATATTTAGCTAACAAAACAACACTGGTAGTATGAAAGTAAATGGGTTTAATTCAATTTTGTCCATGCCCATTTAGAGGTGAACTCAAGTTGCTTTGAAGAAAAACAAGTTAGATGAATAAACATATTCATATAGTCATGAAGTATTTTGCTGTAATCTACTACAAAATGCCACACAGATCCATAGGTGCATTACGAGGCAGGTCAAAGCGAAACACATGTTGAACTGTTACGTATCGTCCAGGAAATGACATCACCTGCTTGTCATGACTCATTTCCTGCACCTGTGAATTTAACCGCACTCACTCAAACTCATTTACACGTCCTTTTTCTCTTTCGCGTCCCACACAGCCTCTTTGTGCTAAACTTCAAACACTCGTCTATGCGCTGAGAGCGAAAGGAAAGAGTTTATTACTGCGGCTCCTGCCTGCACAATGACCCCAAGCGAGGGCCAGTTAGGGGCCCCTGTCTCGCTCTCTCTAATCTATCCCTCGGAGCGCTGTAAGGCCTCTTTGTTTGTGCTCTCCGGCTCAGGATGGAGACAGACTTTACGCTCAACACGGGCTATCAGGTTCAGCCCCACGGCGATCTGCTGCCTGGCCAGACGAGAGGAGAGCAGAGCAGAGGAGAGGAGGGGTGAAACACCCACAGCCGGCCCGCCGCCAGCGCTACCTGATTTCAGTCACACACACGTTTCAGGGTAACCCATAGGACAGAAACATCACAAATGAGATCTCTGTGAAGGAGTAGTTCACTCGAAAATGAAGAAATCCTCACGTCGATCCAAAACCGTATGACTTTCTTTCTTCTATGAAACATAAAAGGAGAAGTTATGAGGACGAGGGGCTGAAAAACGTCAAAAACTACCATTAAATTATCATCAAACTTTCACGAATGACCCGGTAATCCCACATGTAGCACTTTTTCACAAGAGATCTCAACAGTGTGCTCAGATTTGCCAAGACAGTCAAAAATTAATTTCTCATCAAATTCTACCATATCAAATGCACATAACTATGATGTATTTCTGATTATTCAGTAAGATCAAATTGACATGATTTAAATTACTCCTAAAATGTATTAAGAAAGTTCCAATTAGATTTTGATGAAAGTTTAAAATGGCTCTTAATTTCCTTTCAGATTCTCCCAAGATTAAATCTACTCTATATAATCTTACTATATGACAACTATTGTGTGTTTTTAGGACAAACAACAGACAAACTTACATAAAACATAACTGAGATCTCCATCAAGTCTTCTGAGTTCAGGAGCAATGTCTCAATAACAATGACTAACCCACAAGTTTTACACCAGTTTTGTTTTAGTAATATTAAAATACAAATATAGATTGTATTAATATTTTAAGTTTTTTTAAGATTGAGATTTTTATCTGTTTATATTTAATTTTAATTTATTTTAATTAAATAGCTTTTTTGTAATTTATTGTATGTTTTATTAATATTTTACTAGATTTTGTTAATTATTTTTCATTTTTCTGCTTATATTTTATTTTAATGACAATTTTATTACATTTATTTTAGTACATTAAGTTAAACTAAATGAAAATTAGAAATGTTTCCTTGGAAACTATCTTAATTTTTTTTTTTTTTATGATTTCAGTTTTAGTTAACGATAATGATCCTGTTTTTAACCTCTCTGTCAGCATCTTTCTCAATACTCCCTCTCGTTTCCGGGCACTGAGAGGCTTTTGTTTGGGATTAACGCAGCAGAACCGAGTCGGGATACTCTGACAATCAGAGGACCGCGAGTGAAGCGGTGCAGCTCACCCTGAGCTCGCGGCCCACGGCACATTCGCGCACAGATGAAATCTCTGCCGAGCCCCAGAGTCAAACTCGGAGAAGGCCGGAATACGGCGGCGCTGCCGTAGCCCGCAGCCACTCCGTGACCCCCTTAGAAAAGTCACATTCACTTTGCTCTGGAGAAAGCAGAGAAAACGCCCCAGGGTAGCACACAGCCTCAGCCGAAATGAAGAAAAGAGGGGAGGTGAAAATAAGTTACAATTCCTCCTTCTATCCTGCCTTTCTCTTCTCTCGTGATCATGAGAGGTGGTCAGATGGGTGGCGTTACTTCAGAAAAACACCCTACAATTAAACACCGAAACACACAAAACAGCCAAGACCCTCAGCCAAACGTACCTGCTATCAGATGGTACTTATATAAGACACAGCGGTACTACATATTTGGTGTTTTATTTGGTGTAACAGAATATGTTGACATGATTTAATGTTCAAAAAATAATAATTTTCAAATACTGTACATTATTGTAGGTCCTCTATGCCCCGCCTCTCTCTAACGCTTTGTTTTCTACAAAGTCCCTCCTTCCAAAAAGTGCAGTCTGCTCTAATTGGCCAACTGACCCAGAGCATTGTGATTGGCCGAACACCTTAAGCCGCTTCGGAAATGTAACGGCCTTTTCCATTATCGCGAGTTTTAGCTTTCAAAATTAAAGTAATGACAGTAAATAATGTCCTTAGTTTTAGCATCAGTTCAAGCCAGAGAGGGGAACAGAGTCGCGTTACAGACACAGTGATGATGCTTGTATGTGTTTGAACACTAGCTGCGGTTGTGTGACCGTGTCTCCCTCTCTCACACACACACAAACACACGAGTTGAGCACACACACACACACGACGCTGCGCTGTGACCCTCTCTCTTCCCTCTCTCTCGCTCTCTATCTCTCTCTCACACACACACACACACACACACGACGCTGCGCTGTGACCCTCTCTTTCCCCCACTCTCTCTCTCACACACGCGCACACACATGAGTTGAGCACACACACGATGCTGCGCTGTGAGCCTCTCTCTCCCTCTCTCTCACACACACACACACACACACACACACACACACAACACACACACACATGGCGCTGTGACCCTCTCTCCTCCTCTCTCTCTCACACACACACACACACACACACACGCTGTGACTATCTTCCCTCTATCTCTCCCTCTCTCACACACACACACATACAGTCGAGCACACACACACACACACACACACACACACACACGCTGCGCTGTGACCCTCTCCTCCTCTCTCTCTCACACACACACACACACACACACACACGACGCTGCGCTGTGACCCTCTATCTTCCCCTCTCTCGCTCTCTCACACACACACATACACGAGTCGAGCACACACACACACACACACACACACACACACACACACACACACACACACACACACGACGCTGCGCTGTGACCCTCTATCTTCCCCTCTCTCGCTCTCACACACACACATACACGACGCTGTGCTGTGATCCTCTCTTCCTCTCTCTCTCTCTCTCTCTCTCTCTCACACACACACACACACACACACACACACACGCACACATATACACACACACACACACGAAGCGCAAAACTCTGCATTTGAACAGTCAATAGCAAATACTTTTGCTGATTCAGAAGCGCAGTTTGTCAGAGCAAAGTCAGAATTACCTCCTCTCCAAAGTTCACGAAACTGTCATCCATAAAATGTGTTGCTGTACTGTTGTAAGTAATCTTAATGATTTCTAATTGCATCTACTTTCAGAAGGCCAAATAAAGTGCTTTTGCGTTCGCATAGAAACTCAGCTTCTCCCTGACACGCTGCATCAACACTACTGCGTTACTGAAACCACGGCTTCTTTCTTTGAGTGAACATTTGGGCGGCATTATGCAAATATTTCCACATCGTGACGTAGACAAGTGGGCCGTGTTTAAACGAGCCGTTTTAGGGGGGCGTGGCAGAATCGTAATTTTTTAAGAATATCTCTTTGGTTTTGAGACTTTAGTCTTTGTAACTTCAGGGATCTTATCTATGCACAATCAGCTTGTAACACTCCAAAGAGAAAGCAAAGCTTGAAATCGCATCAATTTAAGGTAAAGTAAACATTCTGACCATCATGATTCACAAATGGTGTTTAGTCTTCTGGCCAATAATGTTAGTTTCATTAGATCATAAAACCACAGTTCAGCCACAATACAGATTCATCTTCCAGATAAAGGTGTATTTATGCAATAATATACAAACACACATATTTACATTGTTCACATATTTAGATTATTTACAGTATTGTGCATTAACTTTAAATATTATCTGAAAACAAGTCTTTTTATCCGCTCCTCTTACACAATGCTACTTCTCAAGTTATGTTTAGAATGATCTACTAGAACGCAAGATAAAAATACAGATTATTTTGTGGTATGTTATCAATTAGCAGCATCAGTGATGATTTAGACGTTCCATTAATAAAGCAAAAGAGGTCATCACTTATGAAATCAATTATTCTGGGTTTCATATTAATCATTATATGACAACTTAGCAGAAATCTGTTTTAATTCAACATTAAACACTTCTGTTCATCACTTGCAAAAGAGTGAAATAAAATTGATTTAAATGGTGTAAAACAGCACAACCCATAAAAGCAGGGTAAAAACTACTCATAAGCGCTGTATCTGTGTGTGTACATACACATTTCACACTTCTTGTTGATGTCAGAACGGTTACAATATAGTGAAAGAGGTCAGGGTGGTGTTCATGATGCAGAAGTAATGCATTTATTTAGTTAGCCTGCTTTCACTGCGGTTGATTCACTGAGCACACACACACACACACACACACACACACACACACACACACACACACAAGCACAGACACACACACACACACACACACACACACACACACACACATCAACGAGCAGGATTTTAAAATGACCAGCTGACATTCACAAAGTGTTTTTTTCCGGTTTATGGTTTTCAAACATTAGTCAGAATCCGTGAGGGAATAGGAACAGGCCTTCTGAAGGCAAGAGCTAAACATTCACCAGATGCAGCTAAACCCAATGACTTCATGTACAACAGCACTAAGCAGAGCAGAGCTGGTAGCCATATGTGGAGCGGCACTGCGATCTGCATCAGAACAACACTGTAACGCGTTCACGGAGGACAGACGTTCGCTGCTGTGAGAAACAGGACAAACACTGCAGGGAAAAATCCTCTGGTGTGTACTTTTGCTCACTCGCTCACAATGATCATCAGACCCTGCAGCGACACCTGAGAGAATGACGCACAATAACAAACACTACCATAATCAGCATCATGTCCATCAAGGCTGGACAATACAGCTAAAAAAAATATAGTTTTTTAAGATTTTTGATCATATGCAATGTATTGTGCTTGAACATAGGATAAAATTACTGATTTTTGCAGTGATTTCTTTTAGTGTATTATCAATTTGCTGCTCTAGTGATGATTTAGATGTGCTATATAAAAAAAAAAGAGGTCAGCACTCATGAAATCAATTATTTTGGGTTATTATTAGGGCTGTGTATTGGCAAGAATCTGGCGATAAGATACGTATCACGATACAGGGGTTGCGATACGATATATTGCGATACATTGCACTGTAAGCTGTAAGCAAGGCGATATATTGGGATATTTCTTATTTTAGGAATAGGATATATTTTTAGGAAAGCTGTCACACCACCATATGCAAACCTTAGCAAAAAATAAATAAATAAAAATGGTTTAACCAGAACACACTGGGATCTGCATTTGCCACTTTCTGTGCAGTATGAGTCAAGGGGGGGCAACTTCAAGTGCTTGCAGGATTCTTTAGTTAAATGTATCAAATGTATTTTATAAAAAGACCAAATATATTTTTATCAATGAAAAATAAAGTGCTTGCAGGATTCCTAAAGAAAACAAAACAATAAAATAAATACAGACTTTGAACATTCTCAGAACCTTTCAACTTGGATTTCACGGGTTTTCAGTTTGTATTTATATGTTTGTGGAATCGCCGAAAACACGACGCGAGCACTGCCCTAAGTGTACAAAGCACCCCCAACACGGGAGAACACTACCGCCCTCCGCGCAAAGGCTCTTGAAGCTTGGGACGCGGCAAGTGGCAGAACTGAGGTGACGCCCGCGCTACGGTCCCAGGGCTGACGTTACCGCAAAAGCCCAAATTCAGCTTTGAAACGGGAACTGGAACAATTCTTTCATCCTCCATTACTGGCAGCAAACTATAGTAGCGCTAACATTGGTTGCGTGCTCTAATAATGCTAGTATGTCACTGTTTAAGTTCAGAGATGAAGACTGCTATCTAGAGGTCGGGATATGAACTCAAAACTAAACAACTGCCATGAATCTTGTATGATTATTTTTTATATATATATATATCAATATTCCGTTTTTGAGAATCGATACAGTATCGCCAAATAAAATGTTGTGATACTCAAGTGTATCGATATTTTCTTACACCCCTAGTTATTATTTGATGACTTAATTCAACATTAAACAGCCTTTTTCTTCATCAGCTGCAAAAGAATGCAGCTTAAGTCAACTTTAACAGTGTTAAAACTAATTTATATTAAAAAAGTAAGCTATTTCAGTATAAACCTGGAAAATACTGATTTTAATGCTAATTTCAGTCAAGTGGATTCATAATGATTAATGTGAGAATTAAAATACTTTCAAAATCTAGTCATCAGTGCATGTTTTCAGCATTGTTCATGGAAAACGAATCAAACGAGTTTTGAATCAATTCACTCAAATGAACCAAACGAACAGATTCTCTCACAAATCACAAAACAAGAGAAGATAGACGATGAATCCAGTCTCCTGACATGGTTTTTAAACTATTAAAGATCAAATCAAAAGCGCCTATGGTTCGGTGGAGAGGTCCGTACCTCAGTGCTTGTCGTTGTGGCTCCTGGCGAGTCCACTTTGCGTTTTTTCCGAGGGCCGATGGCGGCGAGCGCCGTCAGGTTGGCGTCTCGTTGTCTCATTTGGGCGAGTTCCTGCTGCTGCATCTGAAAACAGAAGAAAGAAACGTATTACACATCATCATGCAGAACATACTGTATGAAAAACTGTATCCAATCATGATGAACTTCGAAAGGTAACCACACCACGCCCATGCTCTGAAGATATCAGAGAAATGGATGAGATCTGGACAGGAATTGTGCATAATCCGGGCAAGAAAATAGGAAGCAGCTGGAGAACACTCACAGGAAGTGACATCATAGTCTGTAAAGACTGCAGGGTAGTAAAGAATCAGTGTGAGCCGCACAAAAACATCACACAGGGAGCGATCATGAGCACTGCTTTAAACCATATAATGACACGTGACATCCTACTGTCTCATGAACCTACAAACACACAAGAAATTCATAAAAGACCCCACGGCTACGTCAAAATCAAGTCAATCTACTTTCCACCCCAGGCAGCTATTTCTAGAAAAGAGAAATAAACTAAATCTCCAAAACTAGTAATACGCTTGTGTTTCTATAATCAAACACAAATCAACAGACGAAGGTTGTGTCAGAAATTGTCCTAGTTTAGTTCAGTTAATGTGTGTTCTGGAGTCGTAGAGATCATGTGATACTTGAAGTTAATTGGCTCGTTTAATTTAAAGACAGGGCTTTTTGTCCTACAACTCGTTCAAGCTCAAACCGGTGCACAACGTTTTGCTACGGTTTCCGGGATGAACGACATGTTTCCTGGAAACGGTGTGCAACGGGGTTTGAGATGCGTTTCTCTTGTTTGGTGGGTGTATCAAAAATGTCAGCCAATCAGCAGCAAGTGTATATAAACCACGCGGTATTAAAGAGACAGCGCCACAATGTGTCCAAGTACAAATGTGTCCGCTGCAGCTCGGTAAGATATTAGAAGACATGACTGTCGTAAGAGTTTTATAGAAACAATATAGCATATCAACATGATGATGTAGTTGTTTACATTTTTAGCTTCATTGCAAGGCATGTTTATATACCAAATGTCATACTCAATGGTAATTAAGTGATGAACATACTGCTGTATACAGTGGGAATTTGTAAGTAAATGTAATTAACATCAAAATAAACTCACAAGAGCAAGTATATTGTTTGCACATGTTTAACATTAAAAGCAAAATAACTGAAATATTAAGAGCACAAGTATAGATCTGTAACTTCTTTAAGTCGGTCTAAATATCATGTAGTAATTGTCTTCTGCTCCATATCCTTTCCTGAAGGTGTGCTAGACACTGATTCATGTAACATAAAAATACTACATATATATATATTTTGCTATTGTATTGTGGAGTGACATTTCATAAACGTTTCTGATTATATAATGGTAAATATTACAATATCATAGCACAACAACAGTGATCAGCAATAATGATAAACCTAATACTCACAATAAAAATAATAAGTGAAAGTAATGTAACATACAGCCAAGTATGGTGACCCATACTCGGAATTCATGCTCTGCATTTACCCACCCAAAGTGCACACACACACAGCAGTAAACACACACACACACACACACAGCAGTGAACACACACACACACACACACACACACACACACACACACACACACACACACACACACACACACACACACACACACACACAGCGGTGCACACACACACACACACACACACACACAGCAGTGAACACACACACACACACAGCAGTGCACACACACACAGCAGTGAACACACACACACACACACACACAGCAGTGAACACACACATGGAGCAGTGGGCAGCCGGGGAGCAGTCGGGGGTTCGGGGTCTTGCTCAAGGACACCTCAGTCGTGGTATTGAGGATGAAGAGAGTGCTGTACATTCACTCCCCCCCCTACAATTCCTGCCGGACCGAGACTCGAACTCACAACCTTTGGATTATAAGTCCGACTCTCTAACCATCAGGTTACGACTTCTCCCTATAAGGTCATATGATCATATCTCGGAGGTAAGAAGTGGATTATCCTTCACCTGAAATGTTTGTCTTTTATCCTGAAATGTGAGGCAAATGTTGGATCACAATAATTAGGAACCACAGTTTCCACAAATCCCTTCACTCGATTGGGATGTTCTCTTTTATTCTGGACGGCGAGGGCAGTGACTGTAACACCGAGCATATTTTTTCAGTATTAAACACATATTTATACTGATTTCATCAGGCCCCGAAAATTCTTCAAAAAGAACACAAAGATTGGCCTTCTCAGCTGCCATAGTTGCAACTCTTGCGTCATCAGAACAGTGTTCAACGCACCACCGCTTCAGTTTAAAAAACATTCTGCAACATTTTGTTAGGGCTGAACGCACATTGAACAACACTCAGAAATATTTCTTGATCATAAATCAGAATATTAGAATGATTTCTGAAGATCATGTGACACTGAAGACTGGAGTAAAGATGCTGAAAATACAGCTGCATCACAGAAATAAATTACATTTTACATTTTCACATAGAAAACAGTTATTTTAAATAGTAATAATATTTTACAATATTACAGTTTTTTCAGTATATTTAATCAAATACAGTAAATGCAACCTTTGTGAGCAGAAGAGAATTAATTCAAAACATTTCAAAAATCTACCCAAACTACTGAACGGCAGCATAATTCTACATCTATACTGAATTTTCCATATATAAGCATACATGGATAATCTCTAACATCTGCCACATGAGATGTGAATATTCTGTCCCACAGTGCATCGCAGTCAACTTCAAAAATACAACCTGTGAAAAATTAACCAGAAACAACATTAGTCATCACATTCTTAACTTATTATTTGATTGGACTGAAAAGACATTTTTACACAGATTTGCATTACAAAAATTACCATTTATACTTGTATGATAACTTATACCTTATATGATGCCACTATCTGAATTAAAAATGCATCGTAACAAGATTTCGTGACAAAATATAGAATTGAAATGTTGCATAATATGCTCTATTACACATAAAAATAGCAGGCACAGCAAGAAAATATTTTTCTATAATACAGATTCAGCTTCCAGATAAAGGTGTTTTATATGATAATTAATCCCCTGAACAAATATATCATTCATTTTAGAGTGAATTTAGAGTGAATTAACTTTATATATTGTCTAAAAGTATTTTTTATCTGGTCATCTTATACAATACTGCTTCTCAAGTATGTATAGATTTTTTTTGAACACAAGACAAAAGTACAGTTGTTTTTTATTTCTTTTTTTGCATTTTGCATTTTGTCAGTTATCTGCACCATGATGTCACAGGAAGTGACATCATCATCTACAAATCACCAAAATCAAATCAGCAGATCTATCAGTGACTTCTACCTCAAAATCCTTTCAAATGTAGTTAGTGTGTTTAGAGACATTTAGGTGTGTGTGTGTGTGTGTGTGTGTGTGTGTGTGTGTGTGTGTGTGTGTGTGTGTGTCTGCCGGCTCACACACTCTGATGTGATTTTTCACTTTGTGAAGTGTAAGAGGGCTCAGTGGTGCCTCAGGTAATGTCACGGTTTCCTGCGGGGCAGCCTCGCTCACAGACTCTTTCTGAGAACGTGTTTGAGCCTGAGGCCAGCGCGCGCACACACACACACACACACACACACACACACACACACACACACACACATACACACACACACAAGTACAGACACATACAGCCACATATGGCACACACACACACACACACACACGACCGTCACAGTCTGTCTGCAGTGAGAGAGTGAACCGCCCTGTGCCCGCTGGTGTTAGAGAGATGTGTGTGTGTGTGTGTGTGTGTGTGTGTGTGTGTGTGTGTGTGTGTGTGTGTGTGTGTGTGTGTGTGTGTGTGTGTGTGTGTGTGTGTGTGTGTGTGTGTGTGTGTGTGTGTATGTGTGTGTGTGTGTTGCTAAACTGAATGAGGGCAATCAATGCAATCTTTCATGCCGTCAGTTCTCTCTCTGTGTGTGTAAGATCAGAGAGAACTGTGATGTTGCCCTCAAAATGGCGAGTTATAAAGATTGCTTTGGTTTTCGACAGCCAGTGCAAATTGTGTCTGTAGACAGTGAGTCTGTGGTGTCAGATCCAGAGCAAAGTAAAGCATAGCGCACACGTCTGTGGTGGCATTATGAAGACATGTTCATCTTCACCTGCAGCAACACCCTGAAGAAATATCTTCGGCATCACTATAGTGGAAGAATTTCCTCTGAAACCATTAAACAGACACTTGAGATAATCAGGGTCTTCTTTTCAGAAGAAACTCTCTGTTTGCTCTTCACTGAATCGTGTGGTTTTCTAGAAGATGCATTTGGAGGGACAGCTGAACCATAAATGAATCCTAAATCTCCTTTCAAACCCATAGTATGACTTTCTTTCCTCTGTGAAAGAGAACGAGATGTTCAGCAGAATGTGATTCTTTTCTATATCATGGCAGTGGAAGCTGATCAGAGATTAATTAGTGCCATAATATATCATTTTCAAACTCATTTTCAAAAATTCCTCATGCCAAGCTATCATATCATATAATAATAAAATAAATATTATTACTAATAATGAATAATTATCAATACATGTATGAATAATAATAAAAATAATAATAATAATAGCAATAATTTATTTTATTAAATTATAAAAATGTATTACCAATTAAGAAATACAACTATAGTAATAATACTATTGTAATATAAAATAAATAAGTTAAATTAATAATAATAATAGTTATTAATAATATTTAAATACTTATTTTATTAAGTAAAAAATTAAACCAATGAAGATTATTATAGTAATACTATTGTACTGTCAAATTAAATACAATTAAAATTAAATTAAAAGTTTTTATTACAATTATAATAATAGATGTTATTGTTATTATTATAATATTTAAATATTTGTATTAAACTCTAAGAATTAAACCAATAAAGAAATAGTAATATAGTAATAATATTATTGTACTGTTAATAATTATAATATAAAATAATAATATTTATTATTACCAAATGTTTTTTTTTTTTCATTAAATTATCATACAAACCAATCAGGAAATATTACTACAGTTATAATGCCACTGGACAATAAAACAATTAATACAGTTTTAAATAATAATAATAATAAGAGCTGGGCAATGATTAATCATACCCAAAATAAAGGTTTTGTGTACATAATATATGTGTGTATACTGTGTGTATTTATTTTGCATATTTAAATACACACACAGGCATGTATATATTTAAGAAAAACATGTTATGTTTATATATTAAATATATTTATATATAATATAAATTATATGACTATAAATATATACATGTAAATATTTTCTAAATATATAATGTATGTTTGTTTCTTTATATATATATATAATAAATATACACAGTGCGCACATTTATTATATAAACAAAAACTTTTATTTTAGATGCGATTAATAGTTGCCCAGCACTAATGATAATAATAATATTTATTATTATTTAAATGTTATTTTTGTTTTATTAAATGACAAAACAAAGAACAAAGCAATATAAATATCACTATAGTGTAGTAATAATACTGTACTATAAAATAAAAACAGATTTAATTATTAATGGAGTGGACTAAACAATGCTTTTTTGTTCTCACCAATCACAAGTTTGGACCGACATTAGGATGCTGATTTTTATCCTCTCTCTCTCTCTATTCATCCTCACAGTCAGTCCTCTGCAGGCCTGATATCAGCACATCCACTGACCCCTGACCCCTGAGATAATCTTATTCCAGCCCACGATGCCCCACTCAAGGACCGGAGCCGGCATGTCTGCGCAGCAGTTGGCACCAGACTCGGCGCCCGCTTCTCGCCTGCAGCAACTGCCGGATTCTCAGATTTATGGCGTTCTGATAAATGCGGGTCCCAGCGTGCCATCTGTGGTGCCAGCTCTCGGAGCGGCCGCCATTACAGACGAATCACCCATGTGCACCAGAGAGAACGAGGGGGAAGGAAATTATAGCTCAACTATGTGTAGAGTTAGTTAAGCGCCGCGCTCATTACAGGGGACAAATTTAGAGAAATATTCATATGAATTATTTTGGCTAACTGCTAATATATTCTCAATGCTGCTTCAAAAATAAATGTTTAATAGTTGGCTGATTGTAGAAATGGTAATTGCTCTCAGCGTTAAGTAAAACTTACAGAAGTTTTGCATGTCGTAATTACGCTCATCACATAAGAATAATGAAGCGGGGACGCTGACACAGAATTCACTGCTCTCGGTGCAAAAAAGAGATGCTTTCTTATAACCTCAAGTTACTTATTTCATCTTGTGTAACCTTTCAATAATGAACAAACGATACGATAACCTTTAGCAGCCAGTCACACACAAATCACACCATCCTGTGGATGATCAATATCTTTACGTTTGGTCCTTTCAGACCTGAGAAGAGCAGCTGTCACTCTTGTACTCTGTGATTGTTTACAAAAGGTCAACATTAATGCCATCACATGTAAAAGAACACAGCAAATTGAAAATATGTAATTCTATGTTTCATAGAGGGTGTCTGAATATTGATCGGAACCTATAACTAAATATCTGTCTGAATATATCTGAATATATCTACCTATCTGTCTGAATGTATAACTGAATATCTAACTGAATGTTTATATGTCTGAATATATATCTACACATATCTCTGTCTATCTGTCTATCTATCTATACATCTGTCTCTCTCTGTCTGTCTCTCTCCCTGTCTGATCTGTCTGTCTGTCTGTATGTCTGTCTCTCCCTGTCTGTCTGATCTGATCTGTCTGTCTGTCTCTCTCTCCCTGTCTGATCTGTCTGTCTGATCTGTCTGTCTGTCTCTCTCTCCCTGTCTGATCTGTCTGTCTGATCTGTCTGTCTGATCTGTCTGTCTGATCTGTCTGTCTGTCTGTCTGTCTGTCTGTCTGTCTGTCTGTCTGTCTGATCTGTCTGTCTGATCTGTCTCTCCCTGTCTGTCTGTCTGATCTGATCTGATCTGATCTGATCTGTCTGTCTCTCTCTGCGTCTGTCTGATCTGTCTGTCTGTCTCTCCCCGTCTGTCTGATCTGGCTCTCTCGTCTGTATGTCTGTCTGATCTGGTCTGTCTGTCTGTCTGTCTCTCTGTCTGTCTGTCTGATCTGTCTCTCCCTATCTGTCTGATCTGATCTGATCTGTCTGTCTCTCTCTCTGTCTGTCTGGTCTGTCTGTCTGTCTGTCTGTCTGTCTGTCTGTCTGTCTGTCTGTCTGTCTGTCTGATCTGTCTGTCTGTCTCTCTCTCCCTGTCTGTCTGTCTGATCTGATCTGATCTGATCTGATCTGATCTGTCTGTCTCTCTCTCTGTCTGTCTGATCTGTCTGTCTGATCTGTCTGTCTGTCTCTCTCCCTGTCTGTCTGATCTGGCTCTCTGTCTGTATGTCTGTCTGATCTGGTCTGTCTGTCTGTCTGTCTGTCTCTCTGTCTGTCTCTCTGTCTGTCTGTCTGATCTGTCTGTCTGATCTGTCTCTCCCTGTCTGTCTGATCTGAGTGTCTGTCTGTCTGTCTCTCCCTGTCTGTCTCTCCCTGTCTGTCTGTCTGTCTGTCTGTCTCTCTGTATGTCTGTCTGTCTGTCTGTCTGTCTGTCTGTCTGATCTGTCTGTCTGTCTCTCTGTCTGTCTGTCTCTCTCTCTCTCTCTGGTCTGGTCTGTCTGTCTGTATGTCCATCTATCTCTGAATATGTACTGTAACAGAATATCTATATATATCTGAATGTCTATCTATCCACCCATCCATAAATCCATGTATCTTACTATCCTTCCATCCCGAATCAAAGCCACACGGATCCACATCTCATGTGTGTATCTCACATAAAGCGCATGCGGGTGAAGATCTGAGCTCTGTTCATCATGATGGCCAAACCTGCCGTCTCTATCAGCCCTACAGAACCTTCTGTTCTCCTTCCTCCCCCCACAGGCCACAGCCCACGGCGCCGCACACACTCCTGCAGACAGCTGTCTGTGCCGGAGCGGAACGGGAGGATCGGGGGGGCTTTCACTGGGCAACACTGAGGTTCAGTAACACCCGAGTCTGGAACATGAAGGACTCTCGCCCTCCTGCCCCAGGACACTGAGCAGCGCTCTGCTATTCTCTGGAGTGCCAAATTCTTCAGAAATAAATCAATTAAATCCACAAATAATAACATCTTAAATCATCTTAATAATAAAAATAAAATAAATAATAATTAAAACTAATGTTTAACTACACTTTTTTTTTTTTTTTTTACGAATAATGTAACAATTCCACAAATATTGACCTCTTAAATTACTAATAAAATAAAATAAAATTCTAATAATTTAAAAATAATGTTTAATTTAAAAACAAAAATAACAAAAAATTATTTTATGAAAATAAAGTAACCTAAAGTCAAAAAATATGTAATTAACACTTCTGTCATATGCGGTAATTCTTAGGGAGACAAAATTCTCAATGAGAAACTGTTAAGCAGCACTTATATATCTATCTCAATATCTATCTAGAAGTAGAGGAAAATATCCAGAAGTAGAGAATAATATATTTTGATGAATGATTATGAAACATATTTTTCAATAGAATAGCATGAACCTATGAATTGTAGATCCTAAGAAAAAGGAACTAAGAATTGCCATTGTGATTTGATGCTGTCTTTAAGTAAGAGCATTTCACATGATATATTCACCATATCAGATAATTGCTGAAAAAAAGTCAGTCAAAGTCAGACAATGAGCTGAAAGTAAATGTACTACTAAATAAACATGAGATTTTGAGAATTTTTTTGTTCGTTTTTTTTTGCCAAATTCAGCTGCATTTATGCGTTTCCATTTCTTCAATGCAAAAATGTTAAGCAATAGTTTGAGCAGTTAATGAGCAGATCCGGTTAGAGCCAGCAAGTCCATTAATAGTTCACAGTAATGTGTAAATCATTGATCTATGAGTGAACTGACCTCAGGGTCAAACAGGGCTCGACATGCTGACCTTGAGCAGAAAGACCCTGAGATCTGAAGGATCACAAATGTTATTCTATGTTTGATTTGAATTCACGTCCTGACTAAGAGGTGTCGGGCAAGGCAAAGGTGCTTGAGATTGTTTCCTGACCATTTGGGCTTGGGACAGCTGTGCCTTTTGTAATGGTAAGATCAAGGAGTTAGACTACTGAGAGATTCAACCTTTGTTAGGTTTATTGGACCACGGGAAGGTTCCTGTAATTAACTAACGCCTCCCTCAGATGTTTGCTTTGTTTGATGTTTGTCTCCACCTCTAAGAATCCCTCCTCCAAAAAGACCTATAAGATACCCTGTAAAATGACTTAAGAGGATCTTCGATGACTGCAGATAACAACACATGTCATAGAATAAAGAAATTCTGCTGACGATCCAATCCGAAGTCTCCTGGTCTTCTCTTCTGAGTTTTCTACTTTAGAAGAACAGAGTTTTCAACAGATGCTGCCGTGTCCCGGATAGAGTTCCAGCTTTCTCACCTGAAAGATCTGCATCTTTTGGAATCCAGAAACTTCAAACTGAACAAGGATTCCCAGACTGAAATTTTCTCTCTGGTGAGTGCTGTCTCTAATCCGAAAGAACCTAAGACCAGTACAAATTTTTGTATCCTCTGTGCCGTCAGAGAAGAGTTAACATACATCTGTAGGGTTTTGTTTAACTAAAGGTTATCCTCTGTTTTCAGACAGGGAAGAGTTTATCCTCTGTTCTTGTAGGCAGGGAAGGTTATCCTCTGTTTTCAGGCAGGGAAGGTTGGCATTACGTGCTAATTTTTGGTTTATCCTCTGTTCTTTCAGGCAGGGAAGGTTAGCATTACGTGCTAATTTTTGGTTTATCCTCTGTTCTTTCAGGCAGGGAAGGTTAGCATTACGTGCTAATATTTGTTATCCTCTGTTTTGGCAGGGAAGAATTGGTTATCCTCTGTTCATGCAGGGAAGATTAGCGTTGAATTGTGTTATCCTCTGCTTTGCCAGGAAGGTTAACAATAGTTGATCTGTGTTAACAAGTGTACCCTCTGTTGATCAGAGAAGTTTTAGTGTTTTGATTGTGTGATAACAAAGAAACTCACAAAATGTTTAGAAAGAATGCTAGACTGATCCCCCACAACTGAAAAAGGTGGTCTAGCGACTCCTTTGTGGTCAGATAGCGAATTCAAATCACTTTTAGGAGTGCAAATGAACATAATAGTCACTGAGAAAGTTAGACAAGAACTAACTCAGAAATATGAGATCCATCCAGACAAGACTTGGTCTGTAGATGAGTGTAAAAGGTACTGGGAGCATGTATTCGCAAGAACAATGTGAAAGGCATTATCTGCTGCCACAGAGAATTTGGTTTAGCTCGCCACACAACAGTCTCAGCGTAACGCAGAGCTAGAGAAACAGAACAATGAACTCCGTGCTAGAATATACACTTTGACCAAGAAATTGAACCTCAAGAAAGAGGCAAAAACTGATGTGGAAGTAAGTCAGCCTGATAACATTTTCCCCTGATTTACAAGCGTTTTTGAAACAGATGTAGCTCTCAATCAGTAACTGATGTGCCTGTAAATTCCTTCAATGTGTGTGTGGGGCTAGAGAGAAGATCTCAGGGGATTGAGGAACACTGATGGTGTTCCTCTCAATTCTTCTGTTGTGCAAATACAAACTGTTGCCAAAGCTTTATGTCCTAAAGATATAGAGAGACTATCTCAGAGTTTACCGTCAGCACACATTTTTCTGAATTTAGAAGAACATTGATCAGTAAAATGCGTCTTTATGACATGTTGACAGAAGTCACGCAGCTGATGTCACAAATACTAACTGAATCTGAATTCAACAGTTTTGAATCTGCTGTCACTTCTGAACTGCGAAATGCCAGTAAGGGTGATTTAAGAGAAGGTATTTTGAAAATCCTAAAGAATATCTTAGGACCCAAAATAGATTGGTCTAGAATTACTACCTGTGTGCAAAGGAAAGAAGAAACTGTGAGTGAATATACTGAGAGATTTTGTCAGTCAGCTGTAATCTACAGTGGAATTGTTGATGACCCTGAAAGTGTGCTAGATGACAAGGGACCCTGGTTCGTATATGGTCAGATGGCCTTGTAGCCGAATACAGAAAAGCTTTACCATTCTTAGATCTAACTTGGTCTAACAGAACTCTCAGAAGTAACCTAGACAGGTTAACTACATGGGAAAGAGATGCTGATGTCAAGGCAAAAGTAAGAGTAGCAGCAGCTACGTTTAACACAACGAAACAAGACAATAGATGGTCTAAAAGAGAAAGCAAATGCAAATACTGTGCAAAATTTAGGACATTGGGAGAAAGAGTGTAGGAAGAAGTTGCAAGATAGTAAAAGAAATGCTATGCATAATTCTGCTCCTTCTCAGCCTGCACACAACCCTGAAGTAGTTCCGCCAGTGACCACTGAAACTATAGGACAGTTAGTTCAGGCTCTTCTAAGAGCACAACAAGACCAGGAAAAAACTAATTATTGGGGCTGTGAGTAGCTACCTTTCCCCTGTAATCCAACACAATGACCAAAGAATTTTGTGAAAGGTAGCATAAAAGAGAAGTTAGCAACTCTCACAGCCCGAATATTGTTATACAGCGTGCACCAGTCACGAACCCATCCTCATGTATGATGTCTGCAATGACTGAATTTGTGTTAGAGGATGAAGGCGAAATGACTCATGATTGTGTTACGCTTACATATGCAGCGACAAGTGAAATAGCAGAAACTCCCATAGAGCAGAATTGGAGTTGTTTGTTGATGGTTCAGCTCAAGTTATTGAAGGTAACAGACGAGCAGGATATGCAGTAACTTCCACCACTGAAGTAGTTGCTTCAGGTCGTCTTTCAGATCATTTTTCAGCTCAAGCTGCAGAACTAGTAGCCTTAACTAGAGCATGCACGCTAGCTTCAGGATCGGTTGCAAATATCTACACAGATTCCAGGTATGCTTTTGGGGTAATTCATGATTTTGGTGTCATTTGGCAAACCAGAAAATTTCTAACTTCTGCTGGATCCCCCATTAAGCATGCTGGATTAGTGAAAGATTTAATGTTTGCCATGAAACTCCCAAAGAAATTAGCAGTGATCAAAGTGAAAGCACATCTCACAACTAATACTATGGAAGCTAAAGGTAATGCTCTTGCTGATGTAGCGGCTAAACAGGCTTGTTTCTATGCAACTGTACAAGTGTGTTCAGGTAGTACAGCACAGAAGATAATTCTACCTCCTGAATCAATCGTTGATCTGTATAAAGACGTTCCTCTATATGAAGCATGGACATGGTTAGACAAAGGAGCCACTGTGGATTCATCCGCTGCTGGACCAAAGGGGAAAGTATGTTGCTCCCGAATCACTGTTGCCATATTTGGCTCAACAAATACACAGTTTGGGTCATAGTGGTCCAGCAACGATGAATCACAGGTTCTCAAATCAATGGTGGAATCCAAAATTCAGAAACGCAGCCACTGAAACAGTCAAGAGATGTGTTACATGTCAGAAAAATAATGATGTACCAGCAGCCATTACACCAGCAGTACATACCCCAGCTCCACCAGGGCCATTTCGTCACCTGCAAGTTGATTACATATCGTTGCCCCTTGTAAAGGAAAAACTGACGTTTTGGTAGTAATAGACAAGTTCTCAAGATGGGTAGAAGCTTATCCAACAGGGCGCGCTACAGCTGCACACTGCTAAATGTCTTGTCACTGATTTCATTCCCAGATGGGGATTACCAGATTGCATTGACTCAGATCAAGGTACCCACTTCACAGGACAGGTAGTCAAGGAAGTGTCTAGAATGTTGAAGATTAAGTGGAACCTTCACTGCCCCTATAGGCCACAAGCATCAGGACAGGTTGAACGATCAAACAGAACAATCAAAACCAGGCTAAGCAAAATGCATCAGGAAGGAGTACCATGGGTTGAAGCACTGCCCGCAGTACTGTGTAGTATGAGAGCATCACCTAACAGATCAGTAGGACTGAGCCCTCATGAGATTATTACTGGACGCCCAATGCAGATGCCAGGTGTGATTGATCTTAGAAATGCTGATGTGCACATTGCTTCAGATGCCCTGATCGCTTACTGTGAAAACCTCACAAAGGCAGTGCAGAGTGCCAAAGAGAGAGTTGAGTCGTGTTGGCAGACTCCACCAGAAGGTGGACACACAATCGTCCCAGGTCAATGGGTCATGATAAAGACATTCAAAAACAAGCCATTAGAGCCTAAGTGGTACGGACCACATCAAGTGATGTTGATTACAGCAGCTGCAGTATTGTGTCAGGGAAGGAAAACTTGGACTCATGTGTCACATATTAAGGTTGTTCCTCCCCCTGCAGGGATAGGATAGGGCAGACACAAGAACCAGTGAGGAGCCCAGGGAAGAACCGAAAGCAACAGGCTTGGGGCCAACCCTGAGGTGAAGATTTCCTCATAGGCCTTTCCCCTCCATTAGTCCATCCTTTCCTCACTGTTCTTTAGGTGTCGCAGGAATTGAGAAATAGGGAAAGAAGGAACAACCATAGCAGACTATATTTTGAACAGAGGATACAACCCTAATGTATGCAGACTCTACAAATACTGCTCTGTGCCGTTAGTTCTCTCTTGTTTGTGTTTCTTTCTTCCTCTGTGCAGATACCATTTGATGGCTGTCCTGAGATCCATATGCACCACCCTTCTCACCCTGCGGATAAAGCCACAACCTCTAGAACACAACTAGACCCATTACCGAGCCAACTATCACACAAGAAAGAGAAAAGAAAGAAGAAGAAAAGAATAAAAATACACAACGCAGAGACTATTACCCGTAAAATCTTCACGGACCCTAATTGCATGTTTTGTTTCTGTGTCAGCATGCAATTACATATAAACAACACAGAACATGTACTATTTGCCTGTAACGATTACAAGTTACAAGAATTAACTTTTAAGTGTCTAAATTTGTATTTTTGTGAGAGTTATTAGAACTCTCAAAGAGGGGATTGAAGGATCACAAATGTTATTCTATGTTTGATTTGAATTCACGTCCTGACTAAGAGGTGTCGGGCAAGGCAAAGGTGCTTGAGATTGTTTCCTGACCATTTGGGCTTGGGACAGCTGTGCCTTTTGTAATGGTAAGATCAAGGAGTTAGACTACTGAGAGATTCAACCTTTGTTAGGTTTATTGGACCACGGGAAGGTTCCTGTAATTAACTAACGCCTCCCTCAGATGTTTGCTTTGTTTGATGTTTGTCTCCACCTCTAAGAATCCCTCCTCCAAAAAGACCTATAAGATACCCTGTAAAATGACTTAAGATGAGATCTTCGATGACTGCAGATAACAACACATGTCATAGAATAAAGAAATTCTGCTGACGATCGAATCCGAAGTCTCCTGGTCTTCTCTTCTGAGTTTTCTACTTTAGAAGAACAGAGTTTTCAACAGATCAAAACACATTCATACAGTAAACGCACTGGGTTTTTAAAGTTTGCTCTTTGTGGAGAGATTTCCAGAGACCTGCAGTTCAAGCCAAACCCCAATTACACAAACGCCCCGGGCGTCCCCAGGGGTCCGGCTCATTATGAGGTCACTTCCTGCTCCTACAGCACCATTCATATTCAACAGAGAACCGCAGACATGTGTGCGCCGTGTGACCTTGGCTAGTATCCATCTTTAATTATTGCTGGCGTTACTAACTTAACGGCAGTGAAAACAATGAGAGCGGGTCTCGTTGTTATATGGAGGGGAATTTCAGAATAACACATTCAAGCAACATCGTTTGGCATCATTAAAAACCCGCTTATCTAAGTAGAAAATTTCCATTTTTGTGTCACCCGTGCTTGGGCAAGTAGTCTTTTCCCCTCTCAACCTCTTTTTCTTTCTTCCGTAAGTAGCGCGACGTCACCTTCTATTGATCAGCTGTAATTTGCATCGGTGGCAGATGAAGAGTCGTATGCGTGATGATTTATTCATTTTCGAATCAAACAGCAAAAGGATCTTCAGAGAAGGAGAGACTGCGGGCGTTGAAGAAGAGTCCTCTCGTTCTCTGGATCTCTCGTTTTCCCTCTCGGAGCCCCGGGCCGATGGTGTGCAAGTCCTTCTAATTAACAAGGTGAATCATGCCGCCGCTCTCTAATTAGCCAACACGACAATCTAATGGAAACATGCGGACGGGTTGGCACTCTCTCTCGACCATCTTTCTTTCTCTCGCGCTGTTCTTCACTCCCGCAAACGCTCGAGGGAGAGGGGAAATGAGAGGCAGAGGCCGCATGCACCGTCTTGTTCCTCGAGCCGAGAGTGTAAAGGGTCAAAGGTCACAGCGTGAAGCGACCGGCATCAGAAGCACTAAAGACACACGCCACCACACGATGTTCACTAACCAGCTCGAGGCTACACTTAAACAGCAGCGAAATGAAAATAAAATCTGTTGAATAAAAAACTAAAACAAATTACCAGCAGAGCTGCACCGGTATACAAAAGATTTTGTAATTTTAGAAAAGCAACTTAACTTTATACATATTATTCATGAAACATGAGCAGAGGGAGTTGCTTGTAAAATGTAAATTGTTGCATCAATGACATATTATCAGTCTGAATCGAACATAAACCATTCTAACATAGTGATTTATGATTTAAGTTCCTTTACTTGTGTTTCATGAACGATGTTAGCTGCTGTTTTAAATAATATTTCACAGTTTTTACTGTATTTTTGATCAAATAAATGCAAACTAGGTGAGCAGAAGATTCTTTCGAACACATTAACAACCCCAAACTTTTGAACGATTCATAGCAATCCACTCACATATGATATTTTTAATAAAACATTATTTGAATATGTTAAACAGTTTGTTAGTTATGGTGACAGTAGTGGTTGATGACAGAGCAAATATAGCAGATCAATCTCTTTTATTAATCTCTAAAGCTCAGCTGAATCGTCTGTGTGTTCACCAGACAGAGAGGTCACCGCCTTCGGTTAAATCAGAGGCGAACGAACCGTCTGGACTGGAGTCTAACACTGACTCTTTCATCTTTCTGTTCTATTCGCCTCTTTCTCTCTCTCTCGTTGTGTTTTTCTCTGTTACTCAGACCCATCAGTTCATCCCCAAAAGAGTAGCTCTTCATTCCTGATTCCCCTGCTACTAACATCCCAAGGAGATCCACGTACAAAGAGAAAGACCTCCTACAGGCAGCCACACACTCACACACACACACACACACACACACACACACACACACACACACACACACTCTCTCTCACACACACACACACACACACACACACACACACACACACACACACACACACACACACACACACACACACACACACACACACACACACACACACACACACACACACACACACACACACACACACACACACACACACACACACACACACACACACACACACACACACACACACACACACGCACGCACAGACACACACACGCACACACACACACACACACTCTCTCTCTCTCTCTCTCACACACACACACACACACACACTCGCACACACACACACACACACACACACACACACACACTCTCTCTCTCTCTCTCTCTCTCTCTCACACACACACACACACACACACATACTCAGGCCTTTCGCTGTTCAGATTCCTCGCAGGTATTAATCTTGCTTTGTGTTGTTCTTTCTCTCATTACGGCACTTTGTAATAATATTCACAAACACACAGGAACACCAAAGGTATTTTTAAAGCTTGCAACTCTTCTCCGCTTCTTTTTTCCCATTCCTTCTTTCTTACGTCTCAGATTTGACTTCAGGAATTTTAGGGATGAAACAAGCAACCACAAAGAAAATCAAAACAGATCCAGGACAGACGTTTCTGCAGCTGAGAAACATCTTTTGTCTTGTAAAAAGCTTTTAAAATGTACTTTTGGAATTTTCATTGAGATTAGAATCAAATGTATCTCAAATGTTTCTCCTGACAGCAATGAGATTAAATAGAGAGAAAATGGTGCCAACGATTCTTGCTTTTCTTGAGAAAAAAGACCTTGGTGATCTCGAACGTGTCTCCTTTAAACTTTCTCAGATTTGCCAAGATATCAATATGAGCTGAATATTTCTTATTTTACTATAATTTTAGGAGAAACATCTGATTTTTGGAAAAATAATTTTTCGAGCTTGCTTTGTTAACTTCTGTTTGTATTGAGTTTGTTATGCATGTGAAAGATCAGACTTAATCTGAAACACTCTTGAGAACTCGAGAGCAAACTTTGAGCATGGTTCATCCTCAAGTCTGATCTCTATTTCTGTTTCAAGTATAACGATGAGCACTAGTAATGATGCTTACTTTAGCGAATATCAAAAAACAGATTTGGAGTCTTAAATGTAAGTAGTTTTTTACGTATTGGACTGATTTAAGTTCCTTCTATAATGGAAACATCTCATCACATGAGGTCTAAATCAATCCACACAAAGCTCCGCTCACAGCGCGTCTTTCCTTCCGCATAGTCACATTTTCCAAAGGATAGTTTGCTTTACAGAAGGAACCAGAGTGTTCAGGCATTATGGGATGTTTGTGTCTGTGGCTCTTTCATGCATCTCAGTGTTATTGGATCGGGCTGCTACCCACAATGCTGTGTTGTAAGAACGCAAGGTTGCATTAAAACAGAGAAGTAGACGGAGGGGAAAAAGAATGGTGAGAACAGAGGAATGAGAGAGAATCGCCCGAGGAGGGAAAATATTTGAGGAGAATTATCCGAACAAAAAGCCAAGAGATTCCCAACAGACACATCCAAGTTTCATACGAAGGATCTCAGATTCAGAAGGATGTGAAATACGAACAAGAACGAGAGAAAGTAAGACACATAGAGGGGAGAGAGGACAAACGGATGCAAATCAGGCGAAATTCACTCACCAAACACAATTAACAATGACACGCAATATTTTCAGAAATGAGTCCAAGATATATTAATGATGATCACATGGTATATCGGACCATATTTATTCAGAATTGGTCTAATTGGACGTTAATGGAAACAGGTCATATAAGGATACAGATTCAAAGAGTAAACTCTATTTCTGAGGCAGGCTACAACACTACTGTCATTATCTTTGGTTATATATTACAATATTTTGATATTGATTTCCCTGGAGGCCTCCTGCAGCCCCTTCTCTATTGGTCAATTAATCAGATGGTCCGCCCCCAACTCACGTCATTGGTTGAGTCAGAAGATAACATGTACGGAAGCTCAAACAAGGACACTGATGTTCTGAAAGCATCTATGTTTCACTCTTCGGTGACTCTGAACGTTAAACTGACACACCGCAAACTATCTAAACTTCACATTTAAGAAATGTTCAAAAGTTTGGGTTTGGTAAGCTTTTTTATGTTTTTGAAAGTCATCTCTTCTGCTCACCAAGGCTGCATTTATTTGGTCAAAAATACAGTAACAATGTGAAATATTATTAGAATTTAAAATAACTGTTTCCTATGTAAATATATGTTCAAATGAAATGTATTTCTGTGATCAAAGCTGTATTTTCAGCATCATTCATCCAGTCTTCAGTGTCACATGATCTTCAGAAATCATTATAATATACTGATTTTGCTTCTCAAGCAACATTTCTGATTATTATAAATGTTGAAAACAATTGTGCTGCCCAATATTTTTGTGCTACAATTTAAGTTTCAAGATTATTTGATGAATAGGAAGTTCAAAAGAATAGCATTTATTTGAAATGTAATATTTTATTAATGTATTTACTGTCACTTCTGATCAATTTAATGCATCCTTGCTGAATAAAAGTCATTTATACACACATATAATTTCGGGAAATTCTATTTGATCTTTTGTGTTCAGGCTGTTTGTATTGTGTGCAGATAGCAGGGTGAGTAATTGATGACAGATTACAGAATGTTAATTTTGAGATGATTTAGCTCTCGTTTTGGTCTAAAGATCTCTGATTGATCTCAGGCAGATTCACTTCTTCAGTGTTTGTCATCAGCAGCGGTACGAACTCGTGCGTTTAGCGGCACCGGGAGCAAACGTTTACAGCCAGCTCTGTTACTCTGTCCTTGTCTGTGACACGGCGGCCGGCGGGCGCGCAGGACCAGGGGCTGTTGTGGTAAAATGCACCGGTTTACCCAGGTGGTCAGCAGTGGTCACTCTGCGTCCTCTGCCCTGCCTCGCCTCTCCTCTCCTGTTGAGAGCGGGGCAGAGATGATGAATCTGTGGCCGCAGTGTCTGTGTGACCTGACACAGTGATGTATCTGCCAGGGCTTCTCTCGCTCGCTCTCTTTTATGTATTTGCGGGTTCTTTCACTTTATTTTGCCTTCTTCCTCTCTCTATTTGTCATGTGTCCCCTCGCAATCTCTCTGCTTTTCTCTGCAGATTCGTTGTATCTGCGGCCAGGCGCTGCTGATTAGGGCGGGCGGCCCTGTTCCTGCATCATGTCTCTTTTTTTGGGCATTGATTTTCACCGAGGGCACTTGGGAAAAATATCCCATCTGACCTTTGGGCATCGCTGAGGACTGTGGAAATAGGTTCCCAAACACATGGCGCTCGATGCCATTATGCGGGTTTGTGAAGGGCTGAAAAAGACGAATGGTTAGAAAACCTGCCCCGATCAGACAACATCGGTCCATCAGACGCACGCACTTGTCCAGGCAGACAAACAGCATCTCCCAAAGGAAAGAAAAATCACAAGTCAGATCGCGTCAATATCTCAATTGCGATTTTAAATGGAGAGCCAATTGAAAAAAACTCAAACTACGCCAATGTCTCAAACTACGCTTGGATTTGCCAAAATGCCAAAGTCTGCAATTAAAACCCAGAGATCTCAACATGGACTCAAACGATCTGAGCTGCTCTCCAAATTCAATTTATAGCTCCCATAGCTATACAATGCTGGATATACTGTATGTATATATATTAATTAATGTATTAAAATGTACAAAAATATATAAAAATGGGGATAACACCTCATATCATGTTAATCGCTTTAGTGACACATGATGAATTGGGTCACAAACTGTGGTTCTGGAGAAAATGTGATCAAATGTGCTCTTTCATTGCTCTGGAGATCTCATTGTGTTTCAGGTTAACTATACACTTTTATGATATAAAGTTAATGTGCTTAGAAGAGCAGATCATTGGTAGAATTTGATACATTTATGCATTTAGCAGACGCTTTTCAGGTTATACATTTTTTTTGTCAGTAAGTGTGTTCGCTGGGAATCGAACCCACGACCTTTGGCAATGGGCAATGCTCTACCACTGAGCCACAGGAGCACAAATATTTGAGACCAAATTGAGATTTGAGACATTTTTGAGATCTCTTCTGAAATGCTAGAAGAGCAAATGTGAGATTCCAGGAGACTTTTTCTTTGGAGAAACATATGAGAAGCAGGAGACTTCAGCAAACATCTCTATTTGCTCTCAATTTAATCTCATTATAATCTAGGAGAAAGATATAAGACATGTCGAGTCAAAAATGAGAACTGTGCCACAATTTACTAACCCACATCATTGCAAATGTGTACATATATTCATATTATTATAAATATGAAAACATAAGTGAGTACTATACTGTTGTGCAACTCTCCTGAGGAGTTGTGAAATCAAGTTGTTGGTATAAATACAACTACTAGTGACACGAGACAAGTGACAAGAGATGCAGAAAGAGTCTTATATTAACACACACACCACATACGTGTGTGAGTGTGTGTGTGTGTGTGTGTGTGTGTGTGTGTGTGTGTGTGTGTGTCCTGGTGTGGTTATGAGTAATAAACCTCTCTCTCGCCGTTCTACCCGTCACAGAGAGTGAAGGCAGTGCGGATCAACCTCATTATCCTGATGAAAATTTGGGCAGATGTGCGAAACCTCTACGACAGACGCAAACAGCAGCTCTGTCGCCCGCAGCCAATCAGGAGATGAAAACCGGAGGAATAAACCGCAATGAGAAACGGCCATTACGAGAGAGAGAGAGAGAGAGACGGGAAAACGCCATTTCTGGTGCAACAGCAAATAAAAGTGAGATTTCAGCCTTTTTAAAATTCTGATTGGAAACAAGTTGGGAGTTTTTGATGACACAGACAGGGAGAGTGTGTGTGTGTGTGTGTGTGAGCTCTAGCAGTCGTTCTGTGGGTTGGAAAATTAATCTGGCTGTGTTGAGACGATGAGCTGCCTGCCACTTAACAGGGCGGAGATCCACTTTGATCACACGGCCTCGGGCACAGCCTATTACAAATCACCTCATTTACATACAGCACGGGCTGATGGGAAGACTACAATCCGCTCGAAAGGGTTACACCTCTCTAATGTGGAGCAGGAGAGAGAGAGAGAGAGAGAGAGAGAGAGAGAGAGAGAGAGAGAGAGAGAGAGAGAGAGAGAGAGAGAGAGAGAGAGAGAGAGAGAGAGAGAGAGAGAGAGAGAGAGAGAGAGAGAGAGAGAGAGAGAGAGAGAGAGAGAGAGAGAGAGAGAGAGAGAGAGAGAGAGAGAGAGAGAGAGAGAGAGAGAGAGACAGAGAGAGAGAGAGAGAGAGAGAGAGAGAGAGAGAGAGAGAGAGAGAGAGAGAGAGAGAGAGAGAGAGAGGAAACAAGGGTGATACCTAAAGAAAAGATGGACAGATGACAGTCGGGAGATCCAGAAGATACACGGGTGATAGTTACCAAACCATTAGCACTGTGTGTTAAAGTTATGCATTTATGCTGCAAACTGTTATTCCTCAAATCATGTTTGTTATTGAGAAGAAGTGCATTGTTTCTTTACTAAAGCCCGGCTCACACTGTGTGATTTTGGCCATGATTTGGACGTCTGAGACAAATTCTCCTAAATGATTCCTATAATCCTAGGCTAAAATCTGTCGTCTTTGATCGCTGGTTTGACATGTTCACCGACAGACGATTAATGGCTGTTACGATCAAATTTCACCTCCGACAAAACTCTGGTAGTGTCAGAGGATTTGGCACACTATCCTACAGTATGACATCTCGATGAAACTCAAACTGTCTTCTTTTCAAGACGAGCTATGAGCAGAATTTGTGCTAGATAATTATTTTATCAGCCATAATCTCCAGCGCTCCTGTCCTCCGCTCACGGACTTCATCTGATATGTTTCCTTTGCTCTGATAAACACCGGTTGCGTCGCTGTTTTCATGTGGGTGTGTAGAGCTGCATACACTATTCTTCTTAAATACACCGTTATTACCACCGTTCATATACTTTTCATGATAGCCAACATTTCGGTCCCGTGTGCAACGCAGCTCGCAGTCACTGGACATGTATGAGTAGATGATGTAAAACTCCGGACAAGTTTTCTTGCGCACCCGTTTTTAACTCGTCTTGTCTGTCGTACAGTCTGACATTAATGACACTGAGATCCCACAGTGTGACATGATCATCATGATCGTACAGTCTGACAAGCTTTAGTGATCAGATGCATCGTGTTCACCTGCCGGACCATGAAACAGGTAAAAACATACCACAAATGCACATCTACAGGAAAGAAGATCACAGATCACTTTTCACACCAGATAGAAAAAAACACCTAGCAACAGCACCATGCTGAAGAACACTCGGAACATAAATACTAAATTTAAACTAAATAGCAACACCTTGGCAAACACTTCAGCACTGTGTGCATGAACAAAAACACTTTCTTTACAGAACATTCAAATCAGGATAAATAATCAGTTGACTGCAGGTAGACAACAATCTGGAGTTGAGTTGAACAGAAATAGAATCCAAAAAGGAAGAAAATCGGGGGGTCTGGGGTTTTTAAATGAGAGTTAGTACAAAAGCAATCACGCCTAACGCATGGGAGTAAATCGCTGTAGATGTGTATGTTTCTTTTCTCATCGCAGCTCATCAAGCAGAGTTGTGTAAAATTCAAACTGAATTGAGAATCAATTTAAAACCCAATTCCTGTTTCAAAAAACGATGCAAAATTGCTATTAGATATTAAATATAGATATCAAACAGTAGAGCACGGCTAGCAAGGCAAAGGTCATGGGTTCGATTCCCAGGGACAGCAAGATCTGATTAAATGTAAATGCATATACCTTGAAAAAAAAGTGTCTGCCAAATGCATAAATGTAAAATGAGCTTATAACTCCAAGTGTCATTTTTATTAGAAATAAGGAAGGTTTTGTAAGGTCTAGTCTGGAAGTTTAAAGTCTTGAAAAATATGAAGGTTTTATAGACTGTACACGCAGATCTGTTTGAAATGTCACCTTATAGAAATCTGTACCTAATATATAATTCTTTATGTTTGACATTTAATTACACTTTCTGTAACTCAAAACTAGAGCATGATATGAGGCTATCAGTTGATGTTTCTCTGGGAATCAAACCCGTAACCGTTGCGTTTCTGACTAACAACACAAAGGTCATGGGTTCGATTCCCAAGGAAAGCATTAACTGATAATATGTGTTCCTTGAATGCAATGTACTGTACGTTGCCTAGATAAAAGTGTCTGCCAACTGCATAAATATAAATGTAAATGCTGATTGTTGGGTCGAACAATCAAACCAAGTCTGTACATTTGTGCGCTCGTATCAGAAGACGTTTTCAAAACGGGGTTAGTTTGGACTCACGTCCACGTCAGCGCATCAGTGATGGCCGGAGAGAAAACATCACCGTGCACATCACAAACACATGCATCTGAAGCTGAAATAGTTTCTTCAAATACCATAAACATGCATCAGCTCAGCATCAAAGTCAACTGTTTTCCGTAAAAACTAGTGCGTTATTAGATCTGCCAGGAATTGAGAACAGCATTATTTTTAATTGGCAGCATAAAAAAACTAAAATAAGCGGGAGAAGACACAAGCAAGCAATTTGTGCCTCATACCGTGGAAACGGTTACTAATTGTCTCCCTTCTTACGAGAGCAAGACCACGCCATTCGCCTTTATGATGCTAATGGCCTCGGAAAATTATCCGTCAAACGGACTTCATCTCCAATCAGATTCCCCAATCCACCCCGGATAAAAGCGCAGCACACTCTCCTAAATACCAGCTCAGAGCTGGAGAAAAGAGGAAAATGCTCATTTTTGCGCAGGACATCAATCAATGAAAATAATTCCTCAAACTTTCTTCTTTTTTTTCCTCAGAGTCAGACTTTAAATGGCATTACATATGTAGCACAGCATAAAAAATTCATCTGCGGGAGCCTTGAAATGTCAGTGTTAATGATGGAAGCCTCACCTCCTTTGCTTTCTGCTTCAGACGGGCTTGTTCTGGATCTTCTTGCCGCGAGCGACTCTGGGAGAGAAAGAGAGAGAGAGATGGAGGGAGGATGAACGAAAGAAGGAAGGATGGAGGGAGAGATGGGCAGAAGGCAGTTGAGAGTGTGTCGTGAGTTCACTTCATCTGCCGCACTAAAATAGTTGCGGACAAACGAGGGCAGATCTGATGTGTCAAGGACGGAGTGTGTGTGTGTGTGTTCAGCGGTGAGTGATTCTACACCCGCAGGCTGTGCCCTCCAAACACACACACACACACACACACACACCGCCACAGGCAACTACTAATCAAAAGACAGAATACATGCACGCACACACTTTTTACAAATGCAGGTGCAATCAAGAATCATGTATTTGTGTGTGTGTGTGTGTGTGTGTGTGTGTGTGTGTGTGTGTGTGTGTGTGTGTATACAAATGTCAAAAAATTAAGCAATTATTCCAATGTGTTTGTGTCAAAACTATAAGAGTGGTCTGCAGCCCAAACATGCATCATCTTTCATCACATTTCAGGACACGTTTCAGGACACAATGAGTCCTGAAACCCAGAAATGAGGATTTTTCCAGTTCCATCATGCTAAAGTCAGGTTTTTAAAATGGGTTTTGGTTAAATGCAAGGCCTGTGTTTAACAAAAGCTCAAGATAATCAAACCAATCAGAAAAAGCCCCTTGTCATTTTTTACATATCTTGAAAAGACGACAACTACCAAGTGTCTAAATGTGACTACAGAGGTTATGGGGGCATTAAATGTCAAACTCATCCACTCACCAGATGCTTTTACAGCTTCAATGTGTTTATACTTGCACTCTTAGAAACCATTATAACTTTCCAACTTGTAGATTTGATATAATGATAGAACAAGTTGTCTGAAGATTAAATAAGGTCCTGCAACCGTGGTGTAGTTCGTTTATTGCCTAACTCTAGCTTTTTACTTTTGTATTTAGGCTTCAACATTAATTTGTGAAGATTATCTTGATGAACAAAATGCACAGAAAAAATGTGTGTTCTATGTATTTTAGTTAAATGCCTGAAGTAAGGCCTGTGTTTAACACAAGCTCAGGATATGATCACATTTTATCCTTTGACATATAATACATTATTAATACATTCTTGTGTGTGTGTGTGTGTGTGTGTGTGTGTGTGTGTGTGTGTGTGTGTGTGTGTGTGTGTGTGTGTCTGTGTCTGTGTCTGTGTGTGTGTGTGTGTGTGTGTGTGTGTGTGTGTGTGTGTGTGTGTGTGTGTGTGTGTGTGTTTTTAAGTTGTATGTCTTGAAATGATGATAAGTACCAAGTGTCTAAACAGGACTAAAGAGGTTGTCTGGGACATTAAACATCATAACGACTAACAGAAAAACTCTAAATTCTTGTTTTATTTTAATGACATATTAAAGTTTTTTTCTGTTTTAATCTCCATAAATCAGAAAATGCTGTTAACAGCAAGAAAAATAATTATAATTTCACCATGTCTTTAGGAATAAAGTGTAGTATAAAATCAGGCAAATGTTACATGAACAAACCCCTCTGTAAAACCCTTCAGAATATAGATAAATATAAAGTTTAAGGTACTGCTCAAGTGAAAAAAAAATCACTTTGACAAAATATTATTTAAAGATGTATTGTAAAAAGTGCAACAATTCACAGTGTGTTTTTCTTTTATGAAAAGCCATAAAGCGTCTTGCCTTAAAGACTGAAAGAGCGCTCAGAAGCTTAGTGGTGGTCACATCTTGATGAACGTAATGTGTCAGAATCATAAACGTTTGTTGGTCACAGAGCTTATTTCCTGCAATAATCTAAAAGCCAATGGACAAATCGGGTCCAGGGTGATGCTAAAAGACGTCGTCCCTGCAGCTCTCTCTCTGCTTGTGTGGACAGAGAGGGTACATCTCTCTGCTGAAGCATTTAATCGTGGCCTTGTGTGATTGTACTCTCATTTGGTCTCTTTTAAAGAGAGAGAGATGTGTGATCCTGAGGGCTTTGTGTTTAGGTCTCCGGTCTTTTTTTAATTGCCCCATGAGAACGTCTCCTAACTCACCCTCTCTCGGCGAGGAGAGGGGCGGCAGTACTCTGCCCTTCCTCGCCGCTAATTGGTTTTAAATATATCAGGCGGTTCACGTACTGGTCTCAATCTCGGCTGAGAGTAATGCGTTTGGCTCCTGGCCCTCGCGCTCGTCCCTGAAGACTCCAGTCATATTTGAAATGGACGATGAGATTTATTTTAGTAGGTTCATGTTTAAGGGGTCAAATCACGCTGAGCTTAAAGACGCAGAGCGAGAACACAAGGACCAATGCTCCCACAGAATGATCTCAACCCAAAATAAATCTGTCAGTATTCATACATTCATTGTTTCCGGACTACACTGAATTATTGAGCTCAGAGAGCTACAGACGACACGTTTACGATGCATTCGAGCTGGAAACACAAGAGCATGTTTCCCTGATCGCATTTTAGGCTTCAGCGGAGCTGAAATCCCTCACAACTGCGATACTTCAGCTTGCGTAACGTCCAAAGTCACGGAGGTCGGCGTGGCCATTCGCGCTCGAGTATGAGCTAAACTGTCTCGTTTTGGGAGATATAATCTCACGCGCCGCGACATAATAACACCATTAGGCCGAAGGGAGGCGAGACTCGGCCGTGCGAGGGGGTCTTTACGGCGGGTCATCGTCTCTGAGCTAAATGAATTAATGACGGAAACGAGCCGAACTGTTTCACTGTGCCGCTCGGGGCCACGGCGCAGGGCAGAGTGGATGCAATCGCCTCTTTAATTGGAAAATCTGTCGTTTGGGGTTATCAGGTGCTTTCTGGTCGTTTCACAGGATCAGACGCACCACGATGGACACAAATGTAAACTTTGTTCAGACGTCCTCAGATAAGTTGTGGGCTGAGCTCTATGAATGGGTGCGGATCAGAGACATGGGGCCAAATTCATAAAAGATGATTAAGAGCATTTTTGTGAAAATAATAACATTCTTGGGTTAACTGCCACTGCCAATTCATTTTGCTATTGCAATTTGATATCTGTAAAATTTGAGGCAACAAAACAAGCATAAATTGATGCAAGTATACAAAAGATTTATGAACAAATTCCGTTATTTGATTTCTTTAAATCAACAAATTATGCAAGAATGCTTTGCTTTCTGAGTGACTTGCACAGACATTAATTATTTCCACACATCATCTAATGCCACTGGCTCGGTATCATTGAGACACTATATTATACTTTATATGGTGTTTTTTTTATTTTTTTTCCATTTTCATTTTAACTTTAAAGTTGTAGTATTTTCTTGTGTGTTTTTGTCATTTTTTTATTATTATTTGAATTATTTATTATTAAAATAAAAAATTAAAAAATGTGCTTTGGCACAAAACTGAAACATATACAATTTTTATATTTAATTTTATTTCATTTAAAGGTTTATTTTATTTCATGTAATACATTTTTTATAGGTTTTAGTCGTTAGGTCTTTGACAAAGCAATGAAAATCACAGATTTATTGCAAACTTCAGGCATCTGATAAAGACAAATGCACTTATTAATGCAAAATATCTGAAATAACACCAACCCAACATGTGGCTGAACAATCTTCATGGCTGGTGTTTCATAAAAACCTAATCGATCTATAGAAGGGATTCCCTAACTTTTGGTCAGATGCACCATTTTGACCTAAATATTGAAGCATTTTAAGTTAAAATGTCAATAATTTATCAGTATATTCACATGTCATAGTTCTCTGATGTTGGTCACACAACATGCAGGTAAAACAATAAAATCTTTACAAATACATAAATATTAAATAATACTAAAAAAGTATTGTTTTATTTGATTATTTGTATTAAATTGTTTGAATCCTTACCTTTTTTAATCCCGTTCATGAACCCTAGTTTGGGAAATGCTGATGCTGAATATATTTGTATGATTCATTGGTTTATGGATCTGATATGATCGGTGAAGATCAGTATAGTTAATGGACAATAGAATGTCAATAAACATAACACATTTTAATGATGCCACTAATTTTACACACTATTTAGTCAATTTTAATATGCAAATGTCTATAGATTTTAGTGACTTTTTTAACTTATTAAGCAAAGATGGTTTGTGGTTGATACAATAACTTCGATTAACAAGCGTGGGCAATCGAACCCTTTTATTCATCCAGCAAGGTGCAGAATGAGTTGTTCAGAGATTACCTTCGCCGCTCTGATGAGAATCTCTCGTTCTCGCTCATCTTTCCTCTGCTTTTCCATCCGTTCCAGCTGCTCAAAAAACTTGAGATGTGAGCGCACATCAGACGACTGCTCGTACCACTCGTCTTCCTGCAGAGAGAAAGAGGTCAGATACTTATGTATGAGTGTTTATCACCATGAAAACTTTCTTCTTAGGCAGGTGAGACGGAAGTTTACGGGACGAGCACAGAAAACATGTTTACTTCAGAAAGCGACCTGGATGTTTTGTGCACTTCCTGTGCTACCCCTGCCTCTTTTCATTTTCTGACAAGCTCGTCGCTCCTCTCATCCCTGCCTCCGTCTCTCCTGTCCTTTGTTGGCTATGAAGTCAGGACGCTCTTGTTTTTTTGCTGATGTCAGTTTCTTCACACAGGCGCATCTCATACGGCTCATTTATAAAGCAGCACGCGGAGAGCGACAGATGCAACAACACACACCAAACAGAAAAACAAAACAACAAAACGTGCGTCCGTGACTGCATTCCTCTCCGCTAAACTACTCGCCATGTACACAAATAAACAGCACCCCGCCACCTGCTTTTCCTCCTTTGTTTTGGCTTCCCGTTAATGCGAGTCTCTTGAAAGAGCGCGGTGTTTAATGCGATGCGTTTGTCGGACTCTCTGGCTGTGGGTTTGAATACTGAATTGTTTACCCGTCTGCTTCTGTCTCTTTGTAATTCACGTGCCCAAAAGTTTGCACTTCAACAGCAGGATTTCAGCAGCACTTTACAATACGATTATGTGACACTAACAGACAAAAATATGCACCTAATACATTTTAACATTAAAGCTGCATGCATAGACATGCAAAGTGAACTAACAATAGAATACATACAACTAGAAAGTTTATCAAGACAAACTTCAGCAAACCAGACAAGTTTCTCAGTTAAACAGCCAGTTAGACAGACAAGTGATTACTAGGGCACTGCTTAGTGGTCACTAGGGTGGGTTGTTTGGGTTGTTGCTACAATATAATGTGGCTGCTACAGCATTTTAAAGGGTTAGTTCACCCAAAATGAAAACTTTTACCTGTCTGCTTCTGTCGACAGTTAGCGGAAGTCACACAAACCTGTTTATATCGTTTTAAATATGGATGTATTTCTTACAAAATGCATCGTTTCGCTATTATGGGTAATATACGTAATCAGATTACTTTTTCAAGTAACTAATGAAGTAATGCCTTAAGAGTGAATGCACATTTCATTCAGCCTCAGGCTTATTCATGTCACTTTTGGAGTGAAAGCAAGGTTCAAGGTTCAAGGTTTCTTTATTTGTCACATAATAAATTATACAGGGTATAATCAGAAGTGAAATGTAATCGAATCAGGTCCGCTCAGTGGACAGTGCAAAATAATAAAAAAAAAAATTATATAAAGTAACACAACACAAGAGGATATATATGGTAAAAAAAGAGAAATAAGAGTAAAATGTGCAATGAAATAAAAAAGTGCAAAACAATAAGATGTGCAAAAAACAATAAGATGTGCAAAAAACAATAAGATGTGCAAAAAACAATAAGATGTGCAAAAAAAACAGTGTACTGGGACTTAATAAATAGTAATGTGAATAAGAGGGATGTGCAAGCGCTTTTACCTTTGCCAAAAATATAACTTTTATATTAAAAACAAACCAGATGTCCAGCCCAGATGACAAAAAGTAACAATGCATTACTTTCCATAACTAACTAAGTAGTTACTTTTTTAGGGAGTAGTGCAATATTGTGATATATTCCTATCAAAAGTAAATATGTATAAATAAAAGCATGTCTTCCACACATCTCGTACCTTACATGAGTCCATTCGGTGCTGGGCGATGGAGGAGACTTTCTCCAGCACCGTTCGTAATCTGGACTGGGTGGCGTGAGAGATGAAGTTCACAGCCTCCAGCGGTACGTCCGTCACTCCAAACCTCTTCGCTGAAACAAGAAAGATGCAGATGTTAATCAAACAAAACACATCACCACACAGATGTTTGGAAGGAGTTCAGCGAGAGAAAACAGCATCTGTCCTTTCTTATAAATCTGAAACCACAAAGGGTTGTTATGATGAACCGACACGACCTGCACGGAAAACACAAATATGTGGGGAGGATGTTTTCTCACTCCCGTGACTCGGTTTCAAACCTGATTTCCTGATATTACAGTAAAACGAGTTTGGATGAGCCTCTGTGGTTTGGAAGGTCAACAAAGCTGATCCAAACACCCAGAAGAGCTTAAGCAACTCCTAAAACATTCATAAGAAACATGAAAACACACACAAAGTCTGCACAGTAAATGTATAGAGCTATTAAATGAACATGGATAGCAGCTTGTCATTTGATACTGGAGGAATCAATGAGAAATGCCTGAGCTCTGATTGAGATCTTTTAATTGCAGACAAATTTGAGCACAGCTTGAGACATTTTTAAGAAATATCAAAGATTACGGATGTCTTTTTATTAGAAGAAACATCTGTGATATAATAGAACTTATGTCATTTCATTAGAATGATACTGACGAGAAAATCTGATTATTCTTTCCTATGAAACAAATGAAGGGGGAAAGAAAAGCAGCTCTTTCACATGAGTTAACGACTTTTATTTTAAAGGATAATTAGCACCAGAGTTTCTAAAGACGGCTGCAAACCTTCAGAGCGCTTCTATCTACAACATCCCCATCTTTAATTTGCTATTAGCATAAGTTCTCCTTCCACTGTTATTTTAAGAAAATCACACCAATTATTTAAATCGGCCGCTAAACGTGCTGAAAGTGTCCTTAATGACTCCAAACGAGATCTTTTTCCAAAAACGGGAAAATGCTGAAAACCTCTTGGAAATGTCAAAACATGAGGAGTTTCTTAAGGCCACGGTTCTTTAAAAAGCACAAGAAACATTTAGATAAAAAATAACAAGCTGCTTTCCTAGAGAATAAATCGATTTGTAAATCTCTTCATGCAGTGTTTTATAAAAGTTAGAAGCATCAAAATCAACTTTTCCTTCTTGTCACCTAAACAATCTGTCCGATAAGAGAGGCCGCGGTGGACAGACGAAAATCATCACAATTACTCTGATCTGACACGGTTTACATGACACACTCCAGAGAGACCACAAGTCCTCACAGACGCAGCTGGAGTCTTCGTTAGGCAGGCTTGGTCCTCTTAAGGCAACATACATGAACAACATATACTGTAAATACAAGTGCATTTATGGATTTGATAGATGCTTTATCTAGAGATGGATATAAGGTGTGAGATGATGTCTCAAACTTCATTTGCATGATGGGTAAACACCATATTCACAACGCAAGACACCTTCAGTTTAAACCCAAATGTATTTGCTTCAGATTTACATTGACTATTATCATCACTTAAAAAACTCCCCCAGTTAAAAAGCTTTAATAACATCCGACATTATACAACAATTTTTAAATAAACTTTAAATTTTGTTACATTTATTTTTCCTCACTTATCTTTTGTTCTCTGGTGTTATTTTTTGTTACAAATTTAAGTTTTGCAAAAAAAAAAAAAAACAGATTAGTCCATGCATTCCAAAGGAACTGAACCCATGAACAGTTTTTTTCTGCATTCATCTACTTGTTTTTTTTCTTTAAAGTTGTATTTTTGTTGAAATTTAGGTTTCCAAAAAAAAATAAAAAAAATAATGCATTGCATTATCTGTAATCCCCCCCTCATGTTTTTGGTCACTAATGTTTGTTTTGATTTTTTTACATTTAAGTTTTTATAAAAAGAAGCCATGGCCTTGGCGTTTATAGCATCTACGCTCTACGCTCTAAATGCACACACAAAGTGCAAAGGCTGCAATTTTCGATTTGATGTTGAGGAGAAGTCAAATACAGTATAACTGTTTAAAATAGCATGAGCGAGTGTAATGGATGTGATCTTTGTGTGTGTGTGTGTGTGTGTGTGTGTGTGTGTGTGTGTGTGTGTGTGTGTGTGTGTGTGTTTCTCTCAGATTGAGCCGAGCTGGCAGGATTTGTGCCTCCCTTGGTTCGCTGTCACCTACGAGTTCTCCAGCAGCCCATCACCGACACGACACCACACCGCCGCTCCGCCACGGCCCAGCAGGGGGCGCTTCGTCCTCCTACACACACGCCTGCAACTTTGAGAAGAATTACTCGTTTCTAACGCACACGATGCTCCCAGCGACAGCTCGACGGCCACGCTAACGCGCGGTAAAACACCCTGGAGCTTCTGACGCTTAACTGAGATCTAATGTGTAGCGAACACAAGGGTGACAGAACAAGCGCTGCACATCTAGTTTAAACTAGTTTGTGAGGAAAGAACTCATACAAGCCCTACGATTCTAGTTTGGAAATAGGGATGGGAATCTTTAGTCACCTCACGATCCGATCCGATCCGATTCTGGGAGTCACGATCCGATCCGATCCGATCCGATTCTGGGAGTCACGATCCGATCCGATCCGATTCTGGGAGTCACGATCCGAATCCAGAACGATTCTTGATCTACTTCTTCCCCCCTTATTTAATTAGTTTACCAACTTGACAATCCTAAAATCCTCATATTTACATATCCTTACATAAGTAATTAAGTACTTTTATAAATAATTACAAATGTACAAAAATTATTAAAACAGTTGTATGTTGAGAATTTTAAACTAATATAACTTAAAATCATACAAGCAAGTAGCAAATAATAAAGAGGAGCATATAGGAAAGAACAGTGGGGGTTTCTTTAAGACTGCAAGGGAAGCTCGGCTTCCCCTATAATGTCAAAAGATTAATGGTCAAATACGTACTATTGTATTAACATTTTATTGACTAAAAATGCGTTAGAACACGTTCATCTCGAAGACGAGTTGGTTCAGAATCAGCTACATAAAGCGGGTCGGTAGACTCGATTTCCTTCTCATACATTCCCGTAGAGTCACAGTGCATTGTGATTGACTTTTGACTTCAATGGGGCTGATTATGAAATTCTGAATACTACATTTATTTCGTTTGGGGTTGGATTTCCTGATTTTTTATGTTTTTGAAAGAAGTCTCTTCTGCTCACCAAGGCTACATTTATTTTTTATTATGTCGATGTGTTCAAATGTAATTTATTTCAGTGATGCGCAGCTGTATTTTCAGCATCATTACTGCAGTCTTCAGTGTCACATGATCTTCAGAAACCATTATAATATACTGATTTACTGCTCAAGTAAGCATTTCTGATTATTATCAATGTTGAAAACAGTTGTGCTGCTTCATATCTTTTGTGGAAGTTGTGATACTTTTTATTTTCAGGATTCTTTGATGAATAGAAAGTTAAAAACAGCTTTTATTTGAAATATAAATCTTTTGTAGCATAATAAATATCTTTACAGTATCACTTTTGGTCAGTTTAGAGTATTTGCTAAAAATAAGTGTTTATTTCTTTCATAAAAAGGTCTTCCTGGTCCCACACTTTTAGTATATTCTACCATTTGTTTGGATATAAATGTTGGTGGTCATATGTTGAGGAATGTCCCAGGTTAAATAAGCGTGTTGACAGATATGCAGATACGATGGAAATCTATGCAGACAAACATTCAGCTTTCATTACACGCGGTCATTGCCAAGTGCTTTTCTTTTTGTTATTTACACAAACACAGAAGGATGAGCAGAACATGTCTCTGTGGTAATCGACAGCATACACAGACTGACTTAGGCGTACACACAGACTTTTTCCATGCCGTGACCCTTTAACAATGCAAAAACGGTTTAAGATGCAGAACCACAAATATAAAACATTCTAGGGACACCAATAAAAATCATCAATGCAACTGACCTATCGGTAAGCCCCGCCCCCCTTAGTTACTGTTGCTCCCTCAGATAAACAAACGGAGATGCTCACTGTCTTACAATGACAGCTGCCGTGTGTAAACATTGCCTCACGATGTTTTTGCACAATTTTGGATGCATAAGGCCACCAAATGGAATTTAAATATGAAGTGATTTATCAAATATTAAAAAATAAATACGGTGGGTAACTCGAAGCAAGGGTTTACAGATCACAACACAAACGGGAGAAGTCTCATATCACGATCGCGGATGACAACATGAAAGATCAACACTTCATGTATCGCAGGGTACGATTCAATTACTGTACATTTAACCAGTTTAATATGAAGAGACAGTGAAATATAGACCTTCGTTTATGTGTTTTTGACCTACACTGTACAAGACGTGACAATAGTATGCTGTTTAGGTTTGTACATTAGCATGGACTCACTAGCTTTAACGTTAGCTAGTTTTATCCAGAGATACCTTGCTGAAGCACAAGATAACATTAACGTTCTGCTTGAGCAGATGTAAAATAGTAACTTAATGAGTGTATGACGACCAGAAAATGAATGTTTTTGTCTTCATTTGTATTGGGGTTGAATACTTAGGGACATTTTGCTCTGTTTTGTTTGGATTCAGGAAATGTAATATAATAAATGATATTGCCGATCCTCTCAGGATACCTGAATCAGTGTTACAAGTACATTGTTTTTCAATTTCTGAAGCATAAACCCATAAAACCGATGCGAGCGTCGCATCTTCCAATGTTTCTCGATGGCGCTGAAACCTAAAGATGTCCGAGTCCCGCCCCCATGCAACTGATACTCGACTGCCATTGGCTAGTCCGCGTTTGAGGGGAGGGGCTTACCGATAGCTCAATTCTGATGTCCACCTGTTTTCTGAGTAACCGCGCCATGATGGATTCTAACTTCCATTTGGATGCTGTCATGTTCCAGTCTCCAGAAACCCATGTTAAGATGGTAAAAGATTGATTGAATTAATTCAACTGAAACTTTTTCAGTATAACTCAATATCAGAATGTGCACAGGTTAAGCTGACTGCCAGAGTAACAGCAATAAACTCGTACAGTACAATCTGTCCGTGTCCAGCAGCGTATGCCTTGCATTCGGTGTCAAACACTGACAAGAGAAAACGAGCATGGCTTGCAGTGCCTAAGCTAAAATACTGCACTGCTTTGTGTATTACTGTGTACAAACATCTTTTAAATGTCAACTCTATATTCTTTCTGAACTCTGTATTCGCTTCACGTCATGCACTCACTGACGGGTGAGTTACAGCAAAAATACCATAATTGCGACACAGTAAAATAACTAAACCATGTGCGTTTTAATTTAAATAAATACAACTTTGTTAGGGCTGTCACTAACGATTATTTTAGTATCTGTGTTATCGGTTAATTATTCTGACGATTGATCAAGTAATCTGATATTTTTTTGTGGTAATAAAAATAGATAAGCGATAGTTTAAGTCAAGTCAAGTCAAGTCACCTTTATTTATATGCGCCTTTAACATACAAATTGTAACAAAAGCACTGCACAATATCAAAATGTGATTTTGTCAATAATGGTAAAATGTATCAGGATTTAACACTCAATTATCTGCTGAATGCATTCCAATATCAACATTGAATTTATAAAATAGGAAAACAGAATGCACTTTCTTCCTTTTGAACAAGCGCCGTTCAATACAGGACGCCTAACTTTACTTCAATATATTACCATTAAATCTTAATCTAATCATGACAAACTATATATCGTTGGAAAGGTCAAGACAAATACTCTTCATTGTACCACTGTTTGTTGATATTTTTCTCCTCCCTTTAGTGGGAGGAGTCATATTCAAATGTATTACGGTCTTATAGAATCACAACTTTTATAATCTTGACAAAATACATATCATTGGAAAGGTCCTAGTCTCAAGATTCCATATTTGGTGGTCATTTTGTGATAAGAGTAATAGTGGGAGAAAAATTGATACATTTGTGACAGAAAAGTGCATAAAAAATCCAATGGGGTTTGAATGGCACCCGGTGGCTGTTTGTGGTATAACGCCTAAACAAAATTGCATTGTAACCTCAATTTTTATATATCAACTTCAAATTTGAAACACAACTTATTTAGACATATGGCTTTAATTTTATGCCAAATTTGGATTAAAAACATATTTTGTAATATTTTATATAATATACAATAATAATTGTACATTACATTTTATTTACAGTAAATTTAAACTTGTATAACTTACTTTTCATTTTTGAAATGATTTCACTTCTGCAATATTCTGCAATTGTCTTCTTTAAAAAAGAGACCAACCTTAGGTCTGTATTCAAAAGCATTCATGAATTATAACAATTTAACTTTAAATAGTGCACTTTCAAGTTTTTCAAAAAGGGGGGGGTGACAGTTAAGGGGTTAAAATGACTTAGTGCTTTCAAAATGAACATTTTCTAATTTTACAGTTTAACGGCATTAAAATACATTTAACGCAGTTAATGCAGGGACAGGGCTATGATTGGCCAGCACACTCACAATTGATTGCATTGATTTAAACGAAAATGTCTTTAATTTAAATAAATACAACTTTGTTAGGCACGCCTCATTATTTCACCTCAGCAGCAGTTGTTAGATCCAGGGCACTTCAGCAGCCAGCATCTTAAGTCTGTGGTAATAAAACTAAGTGAACAATAGCCTTTAAAATGACTTAGATGACCAAAATGAACATGTTAACATTTTACCCGAACGGCATTAATCACATTAACGCAGTTAAAAGGCTTTGGTTGGCACAAACCCGACAATTGACCATTGATTTAGGCGAAGTATCCATTAAACATTAACAAACCCGACCTCACCTCAGCACCCGACAGTATTCCGGGACCCGCATCAGCAGGCAGCACCTCTAGCAGCTCTTAAAGTGATAGCAGCCAAATAACCTATAACCAGCTGCTGCGACGTCAATTCAACAAAAGAAAACGAGGAAATCAATAACTTTTATAGCTTTAAGGAGTCATCAATATTTAATTTTGAATTTCTGTATATGTCCTACTTGCTGAAGAGCACAGGTAAATATGAGATTTATTACAATGGGTTTATGTGAAGATTGTTTTAAGTTCGCTTAAATTAGAAGTTATGATTTTTTTAAATAAAGTCAAATTAATTGATCAATTGATAGCTCTCAATTATACTGTAATGTTGAATGGATATGTTCAATGGTTAAATATTTGGGAGAATAAAGTTTCCTAGAGACATCAGTTTTGGTCGTGATACTTGCCTTCAGTAATAAAAAAATAATAATTCCAGTAAACATTTTTTTTAAAATATACTGTTTTTATGTGGTTTCCACATTAATTTGAAGATTGAATGCAAAATATTTTTTGCTAAATAAGAATATATTTAAAAACGCTAATGTTGGGTGGGATTAATCACGATTCATTTGTTTAATGTCCTGATGATTGTTTTTACACTTACAGCCTGATCTAACCCTTGTTTAATATTGACTAAGCTCAATCTTTAATACGTGTCAACTTCTTTATGATAGAAACGCTGTGATTTCTGGAATAAGAACATGTGGACATCAAACATGCAAACTCAGAGCAAGGGTTTAAACTGTCGCGATGAACAGTTAGCATATTGAGAAAGATAACGCTTTATTCTCCTGTGTTTGTGTATGTTTATAAATCTGAATGAATGTTATAAGCAACTCAGTCTCACAGCATATGCAAAGTATGCGCATGTAGATGATAACTGTTTGTGTGGAGCAGCATTTACTGTAACCGACACGCATATACATAAAGCGCATATTAAACCTGCATTTAATTCAACCGCAGCCTTTGTGAATTCACAATAGCACTATGCTTTATTATGATTTTTAAATGGTTTTAATATTTTGTGCAGTTTAATAATGCTTTTAATGGATTCTCATCCGTGGAATGCACCACTTCCGGTATTTAATCGTGACGTGACATCTCTAAAAGCTCGGAAAATATGTTAATTTGACTAGAAATACAAATAATTGTATTATTAGAAACTTAGATTTATATTTAAGTAGAATACGAATAATTCGTAATTAAGTAGAAACTTGGTTTCCTGTAAAGCTGCTTTGCAATGGTTGTATCGTAAAAAGTGCTATACACATAATCTTGAATTGAATTGAATAGAAACACCAGAGACAAGAAATGTAAATGATTGTGTTGAGTTCCCTCGTTCAGGATTGCGAGTGTTTAGTGTAAAAGGACACACTCCTGATGGCCCAAAGCGACCGTGGACTGGCCTACATTCACAAGAACAGAGAAGGATTCTCTCCAGACATCATCACAGATGTGTTTGTGTGTCCTTGTGAGAGCTTTAGCACTGTAAACAAGCCACGTGCTCGTGGAGGTACTGTACCTGTTTCCAGTATACGCCGGTGTAACAGACCTGCGGGCAAGAAGGCCTCGTCTTTACACGAGCGGATGTGCGTTCCCACCAGATCAGAGTTGGTCGCTAGAATACGAGCGCTCTCCTCGTTAAGGTTCACTCCAGCCATAGACGCAACATCGTTGATGTCATCATCGTCTCTGCAATACAAGACAAGCACCAGTCTGATCTCACAGCACGCTATTATAGAGCTATAACACAATAATGCATGTTTGTTTAGCACTAAATCAAAGCATTTGATATTCTACAGTCAGCCAGTGATGTTTACATTTATGCATTTAGCAGACGCTTTTATCCAAAGCCACTTATTCAGGTTATACATTTGTATTGTCAGTATGTGTGTTCCCTGGGAATCGAACCCACAACCTTTTGCGCTGCTGACGCAATGCTCTAAACATGTTTTACATGAAAAACAGCATTATTTTTTGAATGTATTATGATGAGGATAGTTGTTCACGCAGGTTTTCAGAGCTTATATTACATGAAAGATGCCACAGGATGAAATAAACCAACCCCAAAAATTAAATGATTAGCTATTAGTGGTATTTATAAAAAATGTATAGTTATAAAAAATTAACTGATATGGTATTTGTCAAATACACCTTGCATAATACACCATATTCTGAACAGAATGAGAAGGTGCATGCATACACAAATAAATAAATAGATACATAAATAAAAAAATAAAAAACAAGAATATGCATGTCAGAAAATAAATAAAGTAAATAAATATAATAAATGTTCCTAGACATGTTTTGTGCTTTGCCCATGTGCATCACGTGTGTTATGAACAATGGGAATAAGCATGAGACAAACAAACAATACATGTTTCTGGATATGCTATTTGTCAACTACCAATGTGCATCATGTGTTATGAACAATGGGAAAGTGCATGTTTAATAAATATAATAAATGTTCCTCATCACGTGTGTTATGAACAATGGGAATAAGCATGTTAAAAACAAACAATACATGTTTCCTAGATATGTTTTGTCAACTACCAATGTGCATCACGTGTGTTATGAACAATGGGAATGTGCATGTTAATAAATATAATAAATGTTCCTAGACATGTTTTTGACTGGCAGCGCGTGAATGTGCATGTTAAATAAATATAATAAATGTTCCTAGATATGTTTTTGACTGGCAGCGCGTGAATGTGCACGCGAGTCAGCTGACTGAAGAAGTTCATCTCCACATTAACTGGTGCTTTACTGATGTGTGGGACTTTCCAGTTGATCTAAAGATATGAGCAGAGAGCTGTCTTCTCGTTTGGATGACTTTACTCCACAAAACACGAGAATTAGAAACGGTGTATCTGCTGTAAACACATGAGCCGCATGTCAGCTCCTCTTCCAAAAACCTCTGTGCACTGAATATGAAAGAAATCTGATGTTTATGGGATGTTTAATGGATTATCTGCACCACCTTGTGTCATTAGACAAAAACGTTCAGTCAGATTAAACTTAGGCATCGGTCGCAGTGTAAAACTACAACTCTGTAAAATCATTTCCAGTGATTGAAATCAAGCTGAAATGAATTATTAATATTAGATGAATTTGAAAAAATGAATTTGCATTGGCTAATAAACTGAAATAAATCTAATTAATTACAGCTAAATATAAACATTAAGAAATAAATAATAAAAAAAATACAAAAGCATAAGAAATAAAAAAATGAAGCTGAAATTAAATATAAATATTAGATGAAAATTTGCCTGGGCTAATAAACTGAAATTAAAAGTTTAAGTAGGTCTGCTAAAATGACTAAAACAAATCAAATTAATTACAGATAAATATAAAATTAAGAAATAAATAATAAAAAAATTACAAAAGCGAAAAAAATTAAAAGCTAATTCAAAATATGAATAAATACTATAACAGTATATAAATAATAATGAAATAACATTGCAAGCTGAAATACTAAAAGTACTTAAGTTAAAACTAAAATAAATTAAAGCTAAAAATGAAAAAACACAAAAAGGTAGTAACATTTTAAATTAAAACACAAATAAAAGCTAATTAAAAATATTAATAAACTTATAAATATTATATAAATAATAATAAAATAATATGGCAAGTTGAAGTATTGAAAGTACTCAAATTAAAACTGAAATAAAATAAATCTAAATAGAAATATACAAATTTTATCTAATAAAAAAAAAAAAATGTTAATCAAACTTGAACGAAAATGACAATTAATTAAAATGAAAGCTAATTCAGAATGTGAATAAACACTATAATAGCATATCAATAGAACTAAATTGACCCTGATTCTTAACTTTATGTCAACATTAGTGAAGCGTGACATTCATCAGTGACTGGCAGCTTTTCCACCCAATCATTTCTCTCCTTTTCCCCGTTGCCTTGGTAACAGTGTCCTAATTACGGCACATTAGCGGAGGAGTTTCCTGCGAAACTTCAAGGCTCCGGTCACAGAGGTCAAAGTTCACTCCGCTCCGCTCTCATTTACGTCCGCGTCTGTACCTCTGTTTCTGACATTGACCCCCTGGCATCTCGCGCACACTGGCCAGGGTGTCTATGAGTCCTGACACCGCGGCAGGAGCTGACAGAGGCCATTAGCACCGCGCAGAGTTAGCATGTTAGCCTAGCTGCCGCCACACAGCACAGACATGAACTCAAGAGTTTGCTGCAGAAGTCAGGAGTATTATTAGAGTCACATTCAGAACTGCAAAGAACACGGGGGGGGGGTTCGGTGTCTTGTATTCTGCCCCTTTATTTTCACCATAAAGATTTTCTAAAAAAATATATTAAATGATTATTTGTATGTCTTTAACCACACCAGCCATCTAATTAAAATACATATTTGAAGCAAATATAAATATTTGAAATACTTGATCTTCAAGTAGTTAATAATTTTAACCAGAAACATCTTTTCTTCAAAACTTATTTCATGAAGCACTAGAAACAACAATCAAAATCAACATAATACTTTAAACGTACTGCTTCTATAATCAATTGTTAAATTAATTATAATTAATTAGTTATACAAAATATTCAATATTCATAAAAATATATTCAGTGCTGTGTTATTGCTGACTAAAACTATTAATACATAGTTGATAACTGAAATTAAGCTTTAAAAAATCTGAAATAAAATATAAATATAAGATGAAACTGTGAATTTCAAATTAGAAGAGTTGCCTTGGCAACTAATTGAAATGACTATGTTTACATTGAAGTACTTAAATGACTAAAAATAAAATTAAAGCTAAATATTTCGATATTTAATATGTAGAATTAGCTTTTTCTATTTTTGTCTTTTCAGTTTGCATTTTAATTTTAGATTACGTTTTAGTGTGTTTGTTAAATGAAATAAGTAATACAATATAATATAATAATATAACATAATAAAATACAATAGCATAATATTAGATATAAAAAACTCATAAAAATGGCTAAAGCACATAAACATGCTAAAACCTCAAACTAAAATGCAAACCGAATCTACTCAAAATAAGTTAATCTATTCAAAATATTGATAAATACTAGAATTGTATATAAATAATGCTAAAATAATGCCATATAGAGTATGGGATGAGTCGTGTGATATTTTAACACTTAGAGTTGTTCATAATGAGCAACAGTGAATGTCACCGTGTCTTTATGCCAAATGTGAATCTTTGCTGTATTAACTAAACTAAGTTAAAAGACCGCTTCCAGCTGTATCTGGTGTTACCCGATGGGTAACAGCCAATCAAAATCATCATGGTCACGAAACACGCCATCGGGTAAAGGGTCGTCAGTACCAAGCAAACCTGACAGCTTAATTAGCTACACTGCTAAAGATTTATAGGTTTATCAATCAGCGCCTGCGGCTGAAGCCCTGGGCAGAGAGAGAGAGAGCGGTGAACTCTGTGACCTGTGACACACACACACACACACACACACACACACACACACACACACACACATATACACACGCACACACACACACGCACACGCATACGCACACACACACACACACACGCATACACGCAGCACACACACACACATACACTCACACACACACACACACACACACACACACGTACACACACACACACACACACGCACACACAAACTCACACACGTACATACACACGCACACACACACACACACGCACACACGCACACACACACACACACACACACAACGGCTCTCTTACAAACCCTCACTGTTCACAGTCTACATGGCAGTTAACCTGAAACCTTGACCTGAAATCAAACGCCCTACACAGGCAGCAACTCACTGTGCCACACAGATAGTGCTGCTCACATGAAGCACATGATTCACAACTGATTCCAATCAAGTTTAACCAGCACTTGATTACATTCGAGGCTCTTAGAAGCATGAACTGTATCGTTAGGATACTTGCGGATTTGGCCAAAACAAGTTTTGGAAGTCTGCATCAGTATAGAAACTTTAAATTCAGTTTGGAACAGAACTAAAGTCTGTTAATACACTGACGAAAATTATAAACGCAACACTTTTGTTTTGCCCCATTTTTCATGAGCTGAACTCAAAGATCTAAGACTTTTTCTATGTACACAAAAGGCCTATTTCTCTCAAATATTGTTCACAAATCAGTCTAAATCTGTGTTAGTGAACGAGATCATCATCCACCTCACAGATGTGGCGTATCAAGATGCTGATTAGACAGCATGATTATTGCACAGGTGTGCCTTAGGCTGGCCACAATAAACACAAATATTCTCAGATTTGCATAATATCTTTGTCTCTGAAACTATCGTGCAATTTATCCTGATTACCGCGATTTCCGCCAAATACTACAGGTCTTACTGTAAAGCCATAATGTATGAATGAATACAAGACACCAAAGTTACACTGAGAAAACACAATTAGATGAACTATTCATAAACTACTTAATCATATTTTATATTCAAACTTTATACAAAACAGTGGTGTTATTGTTGACTAAAAATTTAAATATGAATAAATCATTTTGGTCAATGAAATATAATATACAGTATAATAAATATATAAATGGAAGATTTTTCTTTTTTTTACTTAATGTACTTATATATGTGACCCTGGACCACAAAACCACACTCTAAAATAATGGTACTATATAGCACTAAACGTGGTTCTTGGCTCGTAATCATAGGGGGAAACACTTTAGGGGCTGTATAGCACCATATCTTTAAAGGTGCTATGTAGAACGATATGGCCATATTGCATTGCATTTCTTCAACAAAAATGGTGCTAAACAGCACCAACAGTGGTTATTTGGCTCGTAAAGAACCTCTAAAGGGGCTTAACAGGTTCTTTGTACACCAGTGGTGCTATATAGCACCTTAATAACCCCAAAAAAAGATTTGGTGCTATTCAGCACCTAAAGTTTCCCCTATGATTACGAGCCAAAGAACAACATTTAGTATTATATAGCACCATTCATAAGGGTAAAAAGGGTCATAAGGGCAAAAAAAATCTAAATATTGAGAAAATCACCTTTAAAGTTATCCGATTTAAGTTCATACCAATGCATATTACTAATCAAAAATTTGCTATAGTTAGTTACGGTAGGACATTTACTAAATATCTTCCTGGAACATGATCTTTACTTAATATCCTAATGATTTTTGGCATAAATGTAAAATCAATCATTTTGACCATACAATGTATTTTTGTCTATTGCTACAAATATACTCCATAACTGCTTTTGTGCTCCAGGATCACATATTTAAAAAAAAAAAAATATATATTTATGCTTCTTATTTATATTTACACATCTAAATATTAAAATCCATTATAATGATATATATAAAAAACAATTTAATGCTGTGTTCAATTGCAGTTATTTGGGCTTGTTTTGACATGCCCAGAACGGTTAACCAGACACTAAAGCCACGAGCTATTTGACGTGTTCAGCACAAGGAGCTCAGTCCTCAGCAGCAGGCTGGTGAAACGCTGCTCTCGTGTGTCCGCGGCTGGTGTTACAGCACACATCCGTACCTGAAGGAGCCTCCCCCCGGGTCGTTCAGCTTGTTCTTCTGGTTTCCCGAGAGCTGGACGGTGACGCCCGCGGGGCTTTTGCCCGTCTGGATCGCCGCAGGCTTCCCTAAAGCACCTGGGAAAAGACAAGACAGCATCATCATGAACTGACACACCTCAACCAGCTCTGCTCAGTCACAGTTCACGTTACTTTGCATAAAGCTAATGACGCCTATTTTAAAAACATTACCTGCATTGTGACATTATTTTCAAACACATTTGACCACAAAAGTCTCATTACTTTAATGTCTGGATAGTTTTTTATAACTAGTAATTACTGTAAAAATGTATTACATTTCATTAGCAAAAATAAAGCCAATAAAACAAATCATATAAATTATGCAGATTTGAAATATATAGAGTATAAACTACAAAATTATAAAATAAATAATAAAATATTTTTTTGCATTACAATAATGAAGATGAGATTGGGGGGGGGTTTAGAGGGAAATGTGCTTAATTGTCATGAAAATAGTGTCACAATGGACAGGCTTTATTTCCTTTCAAATAATAATAATTATAATAAATACAAATAATGGCAACACTTTACTTGAACTCTTTACGTATAAGGAATTATATAGGTATTCATTTAATAAATAATTGCAACCAAGATTAAAATGCATTATAATATTTGCAGATTCCATACTATATCTGAAATGTTGTTTGGTGTGTTTTAATGCATTGAATCGATATGTAATATAATGTATTATAACTATGGTTACAATTATTATAGGGTGCATAATTAATGCATTATAAATACAGCATTATATAGAATAGCTTCAAGTAAAATGCAACTAAAGAAATGAATAATAAATAATAATTTCTCAATTTTTCAAATATGACCCGGGCATTTTCTTGACAGGTTTCATGAGATGCACCAGAAAAGAGACAGAACAATAGGGCGAGCTGCCATTTTTACTGATTCTCTGCTTTTGTCTACATGCATCTCTCGTTTTATATTTTTCTCTCAGTCTGTCTCTATACACTCCTCAATGTGTCGACACACACACACACACACACAGTGACTGCCAGGGTGCATTTGAACGTGATTTTAAGAGGCATGTTCTTAGCCCACAGCTACAGGAGACGGTATTTTTAGAAACTTTCCCCTGAATATCCACTCTAGGGCTGAAATATAACAGATCAGACTATGATGGACATGAACAGAAGGACTCAGATCAAATCTGTGTGCGCACACCTGTGTGTGTGTGTGTGTGTGCAAGCGCGTGTGTGTGTGTGTGTGTGTGTGTGTGTGTGTGTGTGTGTGTGTGTGTGTGTGTGTGTGTGTGTGTGTGTGCGTGCGTGAGAGTGTGTGTGTGTGTGTGCATGCGTGCGTGAGAGTGTGTGTGTGATCAGATGGCAGGAGTTTCACGCAAAGCGGATGAAAGAATGAATGAATGAATGACCGATTGTTAGATGTGAAGGTCATCTGTGTTGTGTGTCTCGAGTGTTTGCTCACCTGGCGCTCGCACCGTCTGCGTTATGACCACAGGCATCCGTATCTGACCTCCAGGACACACTGCCCTCTTAATACCCTACAAACAAACAAGGTTTACTCCATTTTACATTGATATCAGAACAGTCTAATACTAGTCAATCAGTCCGTTTGGCACTTAAAGACATCCATCAGCATCCTCAGATTTAATAATTGATATATTCATGTCTCTAAATGATCAAAACCTGAAACCCTGTCACACACAATCTACATGTTGATAGTTTTTAGTGTAATTGTACACCATCCACCTTCAGCTCGTGATTCACGTGTCTTTTTGCTGTCAAATCTGATTTGTAATATTTCCAGATGAACACTTACTGGACTAAAGCAGCTCGGCTTTTTAATGATCTTCATAATCCTCCGAAACATCTCACAGATTCTGAGGAACGTTTATTACTTCATCTCTCAATCATCGCTGTGTGGCCTTGCATTATATGTTTTGATCATCAAACTACGCATTTAAATCTATTCTTAAGTTATATATTATTATACAGATATATTATTGGGGATACAGAGTGATGACTGATATTTATATATCATTTTATGTAAGTATAAAGATCTCAATAATTTATATTGCAAGCATCATTCTTTACATATATCAGCATCTTCACCAAATTGCATATTTTTGCTCTGTTCGGGCCTCTGAATAAAACAGCTGTTTTTCCTCCATAAAAAATCCTGATGGATCAAATATGATACTCTAATTTTTTATTTTTCCAAAAGGTTCATCTGTTCCATTTCAAACAATTGGATGTTTCTGGCTATTATGTCAGGGTTTATGGGGTTAATGTGACATATTTGTAACTTGCATAATAATACATTAATCAAATAAATAGTCTATTTAATTTCATGTAGACTTTAAAATGCATGTCATTTATTCACAGAATTGAAAATGATTGTTGTCATGAAGATGAATCTGAGGCATTATTAAAATGCACACAATCTATGTGTGGTCTGAAACACACAGACGGATTCAGAGAGAGAGAGAGAGAGAGAGAGAGAGAGAGAGAGAGAGAGAGAGAGAGAGAGAGAGAGAGAGAGAGAGAGAGAGAGAGAGAGAGAGAGAGAGAGAGAGAGAGAGAGAGAGAGAGAGAGAGAGAGAGAGAGAGAGAGAGAGAGAGAGAGAGAGAGAGAGAGAGAGAGAGAGAGAGAGAGAGAGAGAGAGAGAGAGAGAGAGAGAGAGAGAGAGAGAGAGAGAGAGAGAGAGAGAGAGAGAGAGAGAGAGAGAGAGAGAGAGAGAGAGAGAGAGAGAGAGAGAGAGAGAGAGACAGAGAGAGAGAGAGAGAGAGAGAGAGAGAGAGAGAGAGAGAGAGAGAGAGAGAGAGAGAGAGAGAGAGAGAGAGAGAGAGAGAGAGAGAGAGAGAGAGAGAGAGAGAGAGAGAGAGAGAGAGAGAGAGAGAGAGAGAGAGAGAGAGAGAGAGAGAGAGAGAGAGAGAGAGAGAGAGAGAGAGAGAGAGAGAGAGAGAGAGAGAGAGAGAGAGAGAGAGAGAGAGAGAGAGAGAGAGAGAGAGAGAGAGAGAGAGAGAGAGAGAGAGAGAGAGAGAGAGAGAGAGAGAGAGAGAGAGACAGAGAGAGAGAGAGAGAGAGAGAGAGAGAGAGAGAGAGAGAGAGAGAGAGAGAGAGAGAGAGAGAGAGAGAGAGAGAGAGAGAGAGAGAGAGAGAGAGAGAGAGAGAGAGAGAGAGAGAGAGAGAGAGAGAGAGAGAGAGAAAGAGAGAGAGAGAGAGAGAGAGAGAGAGAGGGGAAGAAAACAAGGTCGTGACAAAGTGAGGAGAGGGGCAGAAAACAGGAACAACACTAATAGAGACGCTTCCGTCCCCCGTGAGTCCCTCAGTGCCGCCCTGAGCAAATCCCATCCATCCAGTCCACTTTCCCTCCGCCTGCATATTTCTCTGACTTGTTTTCTTGTGCCCGGACACACTGTCTGTCTCTACATTACAGCTCAGAGCGAACAAACCTCAGAACGGCTACAGGACACAGACTGAGCCGTTACAGGAAGAGACAAACTCAGTCAATATTCAATATTCACACTCGGAGCGGTGTTTTCAGACTTTTGAACCAATGGGCAAACGGTGGGGGTCAGTAAGTTATTGTTTTTAAAGAAAATTTAAGAAATTAGTTTTCAGCAACATGCATTGATCAAAAAAGACAGTCTTTCACAATTTCATAGCTTCCATCAAAATATTGTGCAGCACAACTGTTTTTAACATTGATAATAATCAAAGAATGTTTATTGAGCAGTAAATAAGTATATTATAATGATTTCTGAAGATCATGTGACACTGAAGACTGCAGTAATGATGCTGAAAATACAGCTGCATCACAGAAATAAATTACATTTTACAATATATTATAATCGAAAAACAGTTATTTTAAATTGTAATAATATTTCACTATTTTTACTTTATTTTTCATCAAATAAATGCAGCCTTGTTGAGCAGAAAATACTTTTTAAAATCATCAAATAAATTATACAAAATTAAAAACATTTAATATATCAATTAAACAGCCAAGTACATGACATATTTCATTTGAAAAAAATAAGAAATAAACTTACATTAACAAAAAATGTACTCTTTGTAAGAATGGCTTAAAGCAAGCTTTTAAATACAGAATAAGCATGATATGCAAATATGTGCCGTCATATGTTAAACCGGACATGGCTGTGATTATGATTTTGGAATGAGACTATTTGGTTTCAATAAAAGTTCTGGTTGACTAAAGCGTGAGTTTTGAGTTCAAACTCTTTTATTCATATAAGAGCAAGACGTACATCACAGAAACATCTATCTGATGATTTGAGGGTGTTTTTAGGGCGCGTACAGTATGTCTATAAAACATTTCCCTTTCAGATGTTAAATTAATGTTCAGAAAGCATCTTTCGGATGTTTAGAATGTATTTCAATCTACTTCTTTAAATAAACATATCATATGTTAGATATCAGATACTAGTTATGGTGTGGTTTTATATTGTTTCTGCTGACCTGTATGAATGAGAAAGAGACACGCGGAGCATATTAGAGAAGATGAGAGGTCAGCACATACTTGTGGCAGTACGGTGGTGCTGTTGGGCTGGTGCGGACGCACACTGACAGCCGTCTGGACCGGCGTCACGCTGCTTTTGTTGGGCTGCGGAGGCTGGATGAGAGACTGGCTGTTCAGGAGAGACAGACGCAACGCTGGGAGACTTTTCTACAGACACAAACACACACATGCATGCACACAAACACAGAGTTAGTCCCAAAGTAATCATTTAGATGAACATGCATAGTGTTCGATTTCAAACCAGAATCAACAGCTGAGTCGAGTATTTACCCACCGAAGATATCAAATCAATATATCATAAGCTCATATGTGACCCTGGACCACAAACCAGTCAAAAGTGTCCATTTTGAAAACTTGAGATTTATACACCATCTGAAAGCTGAATATATAAGCTTTCCATTGATGTATGGTGTATTGTTATGATTTTATTGTTATGATATGATATCTGGCTGAGATGTAACTATATGAAAATCTGGAATCTGAGGGTGCAAAAACACTAAATATTGAGAAAATCATCTTTAAAGTTGTCCTAATTAAGTTCTTAGCAATGCACATTACTAATCAAAAATTTAGTTTTTATATATTTATGGTAAGAAATGTACAAAATATCTTCATGGAAAACATGATCTTTACTTAATATCTTAATGATTTTTGTCATAAAAGAAAAAGTTATAATTTTGACCAATAAGATGTATTTTTGGCTATTGCTATAAAATATACCCCAGCGACTTAAGACTGTTTTATCTGCCCCAGGGTCACATAAGAACCCGTGTATTTGTCTAGCATTGTATTAATGAAAAATAAGGCACACCTGAGGTGGTAATGCAGCCATTTTTCAATAATTCAACAGACAAAGCCAATTATTCTGTTTATTTATACTATTTCTGCACATTTAAGGCAAGACGCTACAGAAAACCATTGTTTGCATTTTTTCCATTCACCCTAACCCAAACATCGATGCCATTTCACTTCTATAACACGTCTTCTTTCAAAACGAAATCAAGTTTAAGTGTATTTAAGTATTTGTTTTATCAGAAGGAGTTTTTCTCCACTTCAGCAGTTCATACATACAGCATCCTTTACTACGGTAATCCTATCTACATTCAGAAAGGTTCTACAGAGGGGTTTGGTATGATTCGCCTGATTAGCATTGTATTCCTAATTTCATTTTTCTATCTGTTGAGAGTATTTTCAGATTTATGGAGTAATAAATCCAAAATCCCCTCAATTACAACAAAAGGATAAAGGAGCTTTCAACCAATGTTCAGATTTCAGTTCTGGAGATGTATGCAAATAAGTGCATTTTTAATTATATAATGCCTCTTGTGCATATTCAAACATAACATTTCAGAAAACTTGTAATACAAAACAATTATTTTAACGGACAGTGATTAATCAACTGGGGAATGAAGTATCTGATATCTGCTCGTTAAAATTGTATCCTATTAATCTGTGGTGTCTTGTCTTAATGTTATGATCTGACAATATAAAACCTACATTTTATAATGTCAACAAACCTATTTGAATCTGTAAGTTTGAATGGGTTTATAAATGTCATTTAAAAGCTTTGCACATGTATAATTACGCTGCTTTGACTTGAAAATATTCAAATACTCAACTACTGATATGATGCAACAAAAACTTTACTAGACTAAAATATTGTAATATTTGGAATAACGTGCACTGCTGAATCATTCATAACAATAAAGGCATCTCGTTTGTTTAATTTCAACTCCATTTCCAGTGTGTGAACTGCCATTTTTTTCCTCAGAGGCCGAACAGTCTGACAGAGATCATTAAACTCAGTAATCAAAGACATCTCGCTGAGATCTCAGGCCCTGTGAGGACACCGCGGGCTGCCGATGTCTATTTCTGGAGGATTTTGACTTAAGCGAACTAACGTCGCGTGACAGCGCGACTGCATTGGCATGCCAGTTCGGACCGGGCGGGATGTGACACGTATCGTGCCTGCCGGCGTCAGACGAGGAGGACTCGCGTGTGTTAACGTACCTTCAGGAAAGGGACCAGGTACGGCTGCGGAGACGACTTCAGCTCAGACTGTAGACGGCTGGTGAACTCCTCCGGATCGATCTTCGCGTCCTGAGAGCAGCGACAGCAGATCATCAGACGGATTTGAACGTGTACAGATGATTAGTGCAGGAGGAAAATTAATTAACCTTTGATCTTACATGAGGCAAATTTCATTTTCAAAGCACAGCCCTGCAAATTTATGATGATTTGGAAAAGAGGACTAATATTAGCTGGTTTTATGATGCAGAGTTCAAAAATATCAATAAAAATTTTCATCACAGATTTTGAAAATCTGTATAAAATTGTATCATTTTTCTAATTATATATGTATCAGTTTTAATACACTCATCAAAACAACAGAATGATGAAAAAAGTTTTTTTAATGACAAAAAAATATTCCAAATGTATCATTTAACGTATAATCTACAAAAGAATAGAAAAATGTGTTCCAACACTCCATTTAATGTCAAAGAAAATTTTATTTTGTTTGGATGCAGAACAGAAATCATCTGGCCCACGATTGCATTTTCTTCTGTCGCCAACTTTGAAATCAGAACTAGGCATAAAATGATGTCATGTGTCTGAAAATGGTCGAGAATTGATCAAATGCTTATAATCGGGCTCGATTCAGACAGGAATCATGCAGTGTGTTTTTTAATCCACTATATTAAGTGAGAAAGTGTGATGTTTAGAGCAAATCAGACACTATTTTTGGAATCAGCACTACAACATGACTAATAAACAGTATTGCATTTCATTAAGCACATATGATGTAATATTCTGAGTGTAAAATGAGGCCTTTCATGATGACATATAAAGAAAAAATGAACATTCTACACACTAATGATTTATGAATTCAGATGTTTCTGGAGCAGAAGCGCCACACGTACCAGTAAATCCTGCACCAGTGCTTTCACGTTTCGAGACGTCTCTGGGGAAGGGGAATTATGGGATGCCAACTTGATCAACGTGGCCAAGAAGTTCTTGCACTTCTTCACGTTCTCCTGCATCTCCTGATGAGAGAGAGAGAGAGAGTTCATGTGGAATCAGACATCAGTAATGACACATCACAGGCCGAGCGGCAGCGTGTCTCGAGCTTGTGTTAGTAAACAGTTTATTCGGTTCTGACTCACACAGACGTTGTGCTTTTGTTGCCATAATCAGCGATCGGGCCTCACGGGTAAATAAAGTATTTTAATGAAATCCTCTAAATTCCTTTAAATGCTACCAAAGCTGTCAATCATTTGAGGTTAGAGAATGTGTCAATCAAAAGTCTCTTTTAAGGCACGCTCACACGGGCTGATCAGCTTCACGGTCTACAATGAACTCAAATACTATTATTGAACTGCACACAAAATCAAAAGAAATTAAGCCTATTTTTAGATTGTATACATTTTAATATTATTGTCATACAATTAAACACAGTTATGGATCCAGATGTTTTACTTTTGACTGTTATTCTTAATTGATAGTATAAATTAAAGGCAGAACAAACAACGAATACTATCATAACATATACATAATTTAAAATTGTTATAATATAGCATTAGTGTTTTTATCACATTATGAATAAATGATGAAGTAATGAAAATGCTATTTTTTGGCAGTATTTGGAAGGAAAATATAGTGAATTCTCATAGAAATAAAGTCACTAAAATGTTTATGCAAAACCTTTTATTATTATTTTTTATGTTTTTTTTATTTAGTTTTTTCTATTTCTGGGGATAAATAAATATGACCCATACATGTTCTTGAGATTCACCTGGTAATACACTAGAAAACTTTGTGTCTGTATGATCTTTTTGAAAGAAATGCATACATAGGGTGTATTAAATTCATCAAAAGTGATTTATATTGTTACAAAAAATTATATTTCAAATAAATGCTGTTATTTTGAGCTTTCTATTCATCAAAGAATCCTAAAAATAAAATGTATCAGTTTCCACTAAAATATTGTGCAGCACAACTGTTTTCAACATTGATAATAATCAGAAATGTTTCTTAAGCAGTAAATCAGAATATTATAATGATTTCTGAAGATCATGTGACACTGAAGACTGGAGTAATGATGCTGAAAATACAGCTGTGCATCACAGAAATACATTATATTTTACAATATATTGATATAGAAAACTGTTATTTTAAATAGTAATAATATTTCACTTTTTTCTGGATTTTTGATAAACTAAATGCAGCCTTAGTGATCAGCTTTCAAAAACATTTAAAAAATCATACCAACACCAAACTTTTGAATGGTAGTGTATGTGGACATGCACGTCTGTGTTTGCGTGCAGATGTGAGGCCCAGATGTCTATAGACTGGCACTGCCACATGTGTGTTTGTTTGTCTATGCATGAACGTGCTGGCAGCTGTGTGTGTGTGTGTGTGTGTGTGTGTGTGTGTGTGTGTGTGTGTGTGGTTCAGATGGAGCTAAACCAAGTCCTGACAGTTAACCAGGGAAGCTTGAGGGGTCCAACAGTCACTCACTTGAGCTGAGAAAAAGAATAGATAAAGAGAGAGAAACTTGCAGGCTTCGATACGGGAGGGCACACGGACCTGGCAGACAATTGAAGCTCCGGGGGCCGGGACGGCTGCGCTCTGCGGGGCCAGTGGCGTCTGAGTGAGGGGCCCCTGAGGGCCCGAGGCCGGCTGGACCTGCTGGGGAGCTGTCACTGCCACGGCGGCTGCCACTGGGGCCTTCTAGAGGAGGCGCCCTGTCACATCGCGTGTCCCGAGAGAGCACGAGACAACAGGAGAGAGAGAGAGAGAGAGAGAGAGAGAGAGAGAGAGCGAGAGCAAGAGAGAGAGAGAGAGAGAGAGAGAGAGAGAGAGAGAGAGAGAGAGAGAGAGAGAGAGAGAGAGAGAGAGAGAGAGAGAGAGAGAGAGCGAGAGAGAGAGAGAGAGAGAGAGAGAGAGAGAGAGAGAGAGAGAGAGAGAGAGAGAGAGAGAGAGAGAGAGAGAGAGAGAGAGAGAGAGAGAGAGAGAGCGAGAGAGAGAGAGAGAGAGAGAGCGAGAGAGAGAGAGACAGAGAGAGAGAGAGAGAGAGAGAGAGTGAGCGAGAGAGAGTGGGACGGGGCAGGGCAGATGCTCACAGCGGGGCCGGCTGCGGTGCTGGTCTGGGCCGCGGCGCTCGCTGAACTAGACTGGACCAGTTTGGTTTGAGCTGCAGGAGCGGGACGAATCGCCTGAGTGCTAACCGGAGACTGAGAACGAGAGAAAGAGAAAAGAAAGAAAGGAGGGAGGAAACAGAGAGGAATGAGAGCAGCAGAGGAAAGGACGAGTCACAGGATCTGAAAACCAGACTTTATAGGATCCCAGTCAGAAACTATATATGAGCACTTCTGATGAAGAACTCGTCGCTTTGAAAGAGTTTGTCAGTGACACACACGCTCATTTCTTCAGTGTTGTGGGCAATTATGAGTTCAATACTTATTCAGATGAATCAACAGCATGTATGGCATAATGTTAGTTATGACAGAAAAAAAGGATTTGTTTTTCAGCTCGTATAAAATCCTGTTTTAGTAATGAACTTACAGTGGACATCTATGGGCTAAGACTTGTGCAGCTGAGCTGTAAAGTGCATAGATCAGCCACACAACTGAAAACTCACAACACACAGAAGCTTAACCAGAGATGGAATTAACAAAAATACAATAAAATAAACTTTTCATAATTATTTATAATAAATACATTTAATGAATTCTGGGAAATGAAGTGTCCAAGAATCTATCAATCTACTTGTTTGTAGGCCAATAAAACCTTCTAACTTCAAAACATTATTAATCTTTGTTGATAAACTTTTCTTTTTTCTTGTAAAAACAATTGCACTTATTAGGTTTGCATTCTTTGAATTTCAGTTCATTTTAATTCTATTACAGACATGTTGTATTATTATTATTATTTTACAATTAATACACACTTAAGTAGTATAGATTCAAAATATATATATATATAAAATATGCAATTCAAATTGCTTGTGATTTTTGGGGTGACTTAAGACCTAGACCTAGAGAGTGTTGCAGTTTATATATATATATACTCATCCGACGTAAAACATAAGCCAAATCGGTTGTGCGGATCTATATTTTATATTTATAAATGTATATATAAAGTCAAAGTTATAAATCTATATATAAAATATAGATGATCATATTTATAAATTATACATATATCTAAATTATTTCTTATATCTAAAATATTCAAAATATGCTAAATAAACATAAAATGACTTATGTGAAATAATTTATAATTTTAAATAATTCCAAATAATTCTTAAATATATGAAATATTTTTGTATTTCTTATATAAAGTAATACAATTTCTAAAATATTCCAAATATGCAAAATAACTATTATATACAGTCCATCATAATTTGTATGTCTTGTGATTTTCAGGGAATTCTGACCTGTACTTGTTCTGTTTATATTTTTAAGTCCAAGCTAAAGACATTTGTATTTTCTAAAGCGTATGGTTGATGGCATAGTTGTATGATGTTATAACTTTACTGTTTGTTTGATTGTTGTGTGTTTTTCGGTTTTTAATGACTTACTGGAAAGCACATTGGTCGACTGAAGTTGAAATTAATTGTGCTATATAAATAAATTGTCATTGTACTACAGACCCTGATGTGATTGTGTCTAGAGCGGGACATACGGGTGAAAATCCCTCCGCTGAGGGGCAACGCTGCGATGTGAGGAGCCACTGAGCTCACAGATGCTCGTCTCTGGGCCCCTGCAGAGACACGGAGCCCGAGGGCCCCTGAGACGCGCGCGGAAGAGCTCGGGGCCGCACACATGCACACGCACACAGAACGAGTGTCTCGCTCGCGCTGAAAGTTGAGTTCACGTTTACAGCGATCAGGCAGTTGGAGGATAAATGATTAAACGCATTCGGAGGGAAAGAGGAACGTCTTCCGCCGCAGAGAACCGGAGAATGACTGACAGCAGGATGAAGAGAGACGCCTGGGAATATAAACCCTCACCTCACAAACTGAGTTTACCAGAGAAGCACAATATACAGCTACTGCTGCTGATACTTCGTTTGAATTACTGCAATAAAACTGTGCTAACAAGTATTAGTCATGCACCAAATGACTGAAAGGACTAATTATGATATCGTACAATATTTATATGGTATTATGTATACATTTTAAAACTATATAGCATGTCTAGCTCTTGAGGCACTGCATCAAAAATAGGCCTATAGCTATTTTAATTTTAAGGTTGCACATAAAAAATAAAATTCTGCATTTCTTTTCTGCATTCACTTGTTTCTTAATCTAGCTTTCTAACAAACCTGCATTGTGTGCTACAAATATTACTGGCTCTGTGACAAACTCCCTTTGATCCTCTACTGTTAGTTGCTTTGGACAAAAGTGTATATTAAATGCAATACAAATATAAAACATATTAATTTGCTAAACTTCAGTGTTAAAAGGTTGAGCCACTAATAAATACACTTCTGGCTCCATCTAGTGGCACTAAGTGAACACTACACTCTCACACACTACACCGGTGATGTATCACATAAGCTATAATTATAAGCATTGCTTATTAGTTAAATATTTTTTTCGTTGCATAATTTGAAACAAAAAATTATACAAAAATAAATTAAATAATATAACATAGGCAAATGTGATGGTTGCTGCCTTCTTATAGCCATTTGTAATTCTCATAAAAAAAAGGTAATTAAAATAAAACTATCCTCTAATAAATTAATACCCACACATACATAAATACACAAATATTAAATTCAATATAAAATAATTAGATTTTTCAATCATTTATATGCTCTTATTATGACCAACTATTAAGAAAGAGAAACATTTATTCAAATGTAGTTTTATAAGTATATGAAAACTGTAAAACCCTGGAACATTTTTAATGGCTGTAATATTCTGAACATGGATATTAATATGTGAACGGAAAACAAGCGGATAGCTGGATTTTTCTTCTTCATGTTTTGAAATCACTGTGAAGCAGCGATTAAGAGAGAACGTGGTGTTTAATTTACACCGCACTGAAGAAAGAGGAATGATTTTCATGTAAATCTGCAAGAAAAAGAAATGAATTCGAAGCTGATGTCATCCATCGATCCTGCTGACACTTCATCTGACACTTCTTTTATTTTTTATCGTTTTTTATTTCTTATGTATTCTAATTATTTTATGAATACTTTAATGTAAAGAACAATGCATTGATATGTGCTATTCTAATACATTTTCCTTTAGCAGGCTCAATGTAAACGAGTAAAGATCGACCGATATTTGTCCCAATATTTAAGCATTTTACCATTATCGGATATCGGTTAAAGTTACCGTCTCACTGTGTTTCCTGCACAGATGATTTGATTATGATTATGATTATTAGTTCATGTGAGAGACCTCTGGTGACCCCTAGTGGGAGTCATCACCAGGGTTATTACAGTTTACTAAAACCACTACAAAAAATATTTTATTCTATTTCAGCTATTAATAAGGCATCATTTCCTTTCAGTTTAACTATGTACTAAAATAACTAAAAGTAAAACTGAAATAAAAATTCATAAAAACTATACATATATATAAAAAAATGAATACAATTGCAAAACCATACAACTAAATTACAAAAACCTTAAGTAAAACTAAAATAAAAGATAAAATATAAACAATGAAAACTATGATATTAAAATAACTAACTGAGAGTGTCACTGAGAAACTCACAGCATCAGATCATCCTGATGTTTTCCTTTCATCAAAGATACATTTGTAAATATAAAAGAGAGAGATTTAAATTGTATTATTTCGATCTTTGGGAAAATTACTTTTCAATCTGGAGAAGCCAGCAAACGGATCTTTAATTTAAGAGTGTGTTCAATCTCAGCAGATAGTTTTCAGTTATATCAGTGACACAATATTGCCTTTGCAAAAACAATAAATCCAGTGAATTATTCAGTGAATAAATTCCAGTGAAATATCTCCACTTTTTGTGCGATGTTTTTATATTCTCATTCCAAATAGTTTTATTCAGAGCCAGAAGTCTACCTCATATTAGTGTAATAATCAGTTTGCTGCTGATTATTATTAAATTATATATACAAGCAACTCTGTTTATGCTAATTTTCATTAGCTTAATTTTTTTAATTGTAAATCACTTTTTATTATGCATATTTATTTTTAGTTTTGTGTCTATTATGTACCGTGCACCGTATGCAGAGGCTTTGCAATTTCGTTGTATCTTGTGCAAAATGACAATACAATGAAATGAAATGAAATAAAAAGTATTCAATAAAAAAGGTTTGATGAAATGCATGCAGTCTGACTTCAAACTGCTTGATGTCATTCAAGTTTTACAGCGGGAGGTTTGGGAGAAATTTGGTTCTTGAGTTTCAGAAATCATGTTTTAGAGAAATCCGATCGCTGTGGCTCAGAGCATTATGGGCTGTACCCAGGGGCGTCGCTAGTGGGGGGGGAAAGGGTGGCAGAGTGCATAGGGCCCTACTGGCCACCGGGAACACCGGGACATTCCATTCAAATAGTGGACCGAAAACCGAAGGAGACCTCCCCGATATTAGGCACTGTTTTTATATTACAGCATGAAAGAAAAGCAAATACTAAAAGCATGAAGCATCTGCCAGAAAAAGCAAAAACGGGATCAGTCTGCACCGCTTGCCACGACAAGAGATAGACAGCAAGTCGCTTGATCGATTCAGATGTGACACAGAATTGTTATACAGTCTGATATGAGAAAGGTTAGTGATGCTGGCTGAAAACAGCCATGACATTGAGGTATCTTGAAAACGCCAATGGACTTGTCAATTCAGCACCAGTCATTTAACTAAGTTATTAACACTGTATAAAGCCTACTAACCAAAACACTAACTGTAAAGCCTACTAACCAAACATAACTGTGTAAAGCCTACTAACTAAACACTAACTGTGTAAAGCCTACTAACCAAAACACCAACTGTGTAAAGCTACAAACTAAACACCAACTGTAAAGTAACTAAACACAACTGTATAAAGCCTACTAACCAAACACTAACTGTGTAAAGCCTACTAACAAACACTAACTGTGTAAAGCCTACTAACTAAACACTAACTGTAAAGCAACCAAACACTTAAAAAGCACTAACCAAACATAACTGTGTAAAGCCTACTAACAAATACTGTATAAAGCACTAACTAAACACTAACTGTGTAAAGTACTAACTAAACACCAATGTGCCTACTAACCAAACACCAACCGTAAAGATTAACCAAAATACAACCGGTAAAGCCTACTAACTAAACACTAACCGTAAAGCCTATTAACTAAACAAAATGTGTTTACTAACTAAACACAAGTAAAGCCTACTAACAAACATAACCAAAAGCCTGCTAACTAAACACTAACTGTATAAAGCCTGCTAACCAAACATAACTGTATAAGCCTACTAACTAAACACTAACTGTATAAGTACTAACTAAACACTAACTGCATAAGCCTACATCTAAACACTAACTGTATAAAGCCTACTAACCAAACACCAACTGTATAATTAATCTAAACACAACTGTATAAGCCTACTAACCAAACACTAACTGTATAACGCACTAAAAAACACTAACAAAAAACTAACTAAACACTAACTGTAAAGCTGACTAACTAAACACTAACTGTATAAAGCCTACTAACCAAAACACTAACTGTATAAAACTAACTAAACACTAACTGTATAAAGCACTAACCAAACACTGTGTAAAGCCTACTAACTAAACACCAACTGTGTAAAGCCTACTAACTAAACACTAACCGTAAAGCCTACTAACCAAACACCAAATGTAAAGCCTACTAACAAACACTAACTGTAAAGCCTAACTAAACACCAATGTAAAGTACTAACTAAACACCAACTAAAGCCTACTAACCAACACTAACTGTGTAAAGCCTACTAACTAAACACTAACTGTAAAGCCTAGTAACTAAACACCAACTGTAAAGCCTACAACTAAACACTAACTGTATAAAAACTAACCAAACACTAACTGTATAAAGCCTACAAACTAAACACTATCGTGTAAAGCCTACAACTAAACACTAACTGTGTAAAGCCCACTAACTAAACTGTGTAAAGCCTACTAACCAAACACCAACTGCATAAAGCCTACTAACTAAACCAACTGTATAAAGCCTAAACACTAACCGTATAAAAGCACTAACCAAACACTAAGATAAAGCCTTAACTAAACACTAACTGCAAAGCCTACTAACTGACCAACCATATAAAGTACTAACTAAACACATAACTATGTAAAGCCTTAACTAAAACACTAACCGTGATAAAGCCTACTAACTAAAACACTAACTGTGTAAAGCCTACTAACTAAACACTAACTGTAAAGCCTACTAACTAAACACTAACTGTGTAAAGCCCACTAACTAAACACTAACTGTATAAAGCCTACTAACCAACACCAACTGTGTAGCCTACTAACCAAACTGTGTAAAGCCTACTAACTAAACACTAACTGTGTAAAGCCTACTAACTAAAATACCAAGCAAAGCATAACCAAACACACTGTATAAAGCACTAACTAAACACCAACTGTGTAAAGCCTACTAACCAAACACTAACCGTATAAAGCCTACTAACTAAACACTAACTGTGTAAAGCCTACTAACCAAACACTAACTGTGTAAAGCCTACTAACCAAACACTAACCGTATAAAGCCTTAACTAAACACTAACTGTGTAAAGCCTACTAACAAACACTAACCGTATAAAAACCTACTAACCAAACACCAACTTTATGCTGACTAACTAAACACTAACTGTGTAAACCTACTAACTAAACACTAACTGTATAAAGCCTACTAACTAAACACTAACTGTAAAAGCCTACTAACTAAACACTAACTGTAAAGCCTACTAACTAAACACTAACTGTGTAACGACTAACAAACACCAACTGTGTAAAGCCTACTAACTAAACACCAACTGTTAAAGTCTACTAACTAAACACTAACTGTATAAAGCCTACTAACTAAACCAACTGTATAAAGCCTAACTAAACACTAACTGTATAAAACCTACTAACTAAACACTAACTGTATAAAGCCTACTAACTAAACACTAACTGTATAAAACCTACTAACTAAACACTAACTGTATAAAGCCTACTAACTAAACACTAACTGTAAAGTCTACTAACCAATAAAGCACTAACTAAACACCAACTGTATAAAGCCTACTTACTAAACACTAACTGTATAAAGCCTGCTAACTAAACACTAACTGTGTAAACCCTACTAACTAAACACTAACTGTGTAAACCCTACTAACTAAACACCAACTGTAAAGCCTACTAACGAAACACCAACTGTGTAAAGCCTTAACTAAACACTAACTGTATAAAGCCTACTAACTAAACACTAATGTAAATACTAACTAAACACCAACTTTATAAAGCTACTAACTAAACACTAACTGTATAAAGCCTGCTAACTAAACACTAACTGTGTAAACCCTACTAACTAAACACTAACTGTGTAAACCCTACTAACTAAACACTAACTGTATGAAGCCTACTAACGAAACACTAACTGTATAAAGCTTACTAACTAAACACTAACTGTATAAAGCCTGCTAACTAAACACTAACTGTATAAAGCCTACTAACTAAACACTAACTGTATAACACCTACTAACTAAACACTAACTATAAAGCCTACTAACTAAACACTAACTGTATAAAACCTACTAACTAAACACCAACTGTATAAAGCCTACTAACTAAACACTAACTGTAAAAGCCTACTAACTAAACACTAACTGTATAAAACCTACTAACTAAAACACTAACTGTATAAAAACCTACTAACCAAACACTAACTGTATAAAGCCTACTAACTAAACACTAACTGTATAAAGCCTACTAACTAAACACTAACTGTATAAAGCCTACTAACTAAACACTAACTGTATAAAGCCTACTAACGAAACACTAACTGTATAAAACCTACTAACGAAACACTAACTGTATAAAACCTACTAACGAAACACTAACTGTATAAAGCCTACTAACTAAACACTAACTGTATAAAGCCTACTAACTAAACACTAACTGTATAAAGCCTACTAACTAAACACTAACTGTATAAAGCCTACTAACTAAACACTAACTGTGTAAAGCCTACTAACTAAACACTAACTGTATAAAGCCTACTAACTAAACACTAACTGTATAAAGCCTACTAACTAAACACTAACTGTATAAAGCCTACTAACTAAACACTAACTGTATAAAGCCTACTATTAACACTTTAGCCAGTGTGTTGGCAGAAATGTATTTATTATGTTACTATTACATATTGGTGAATATGCTGTTTTAATTTCATAGAAGCTGTTTTGTAGTTTCTTTGTTTTGTAGTTGTTTTTTTACTACAAATTTCATAGTTTAATAATATCAGGCTACTTATTTTGAAATCCAAATAACCATGGTTTTATTTCTTGTGACCACCATCCTACCAGTCAGTTAAACTCTGGATACTTATTTTTTTTAGATGTTTAATTTAGATAAATATCTTATAATACAAATTCAGTGCACAGGGCCCAGAGCTCCTGGCTGTACCTGTGGGGTCGTGACCCTGAACGTGGCCACACTGGTGGGTGTGGAGGGCCGCGGTGAGATGCTGTTCTGGGCCTGAGCTTGAGCCAGAGCCTGCTGAGGAACCATCACCAGCTGACCCATCTCTGTCCGGACCAGCACCATACCTCAAACACACAACACACACGGGTTATTCACCTCTGACCTACATAAAATACACAAAGCATCACAAAACCGATCACAAAATCAACAACTGAAGACTTTGGATTCTTCTGAAAGCTAAACTAAATCATTCAGATTCTAAGAAAATCGTATGTTTTTCTTTCTTGCATGTGTCTGTCTGATGTCTTTATGTGAATGCATTACCATAAAAAATACATAAAAAATACATTTTAATAGTGTTAAAAATTCAAAATATTTTTTTTATTACATTTTATTCAAATTCAAAATTGTAATAATCTTTTTTTTTTTATGTATTCTAAGTATTTGCTCATTATACTTTTATATAAATGTATTATGTATGAAATGTTCAGGCATGCTTTATGTTAATAACCCATATAAGCTGCACTAAGGACATTCAGAGCAGGATGCTTAGGTGTTTTAAACAGAGCAAACACAGACCCATTTAACTGCAGATCATTACACACACAATTAAACTCAGACAGCTGTCTCCATTAAATCTGATATCAGTTTGAAATAACACTCAGAGTTCAGATTTGACTGGATTTATAACTTGAGCTTAAACACATTCAGTCTGAGAGCGAGAAGTCAACAATCTGTCTACAGCTTCATATTTGTACTGAAAGAAAGTGCAAGTTAACTGTTGATTGATGATGAATCATTCTTCATCATTAAAGTCTAAAGTAAATAAAATATTTATCTTTAATAGACTAGTAATTGTCATCTATGAGCAGTGTGAAACTCAAGATATCAAGTCATGTTTCGATCTATTATTAACAGTTTCTGCATCATGACCAAACTCATCAGTCGATGTAAAGCTCATCTACACAAATGATCATAAACTCCAGACTGCTTTGAGGTTTTAGGTTCAGATCTCATGCGTAAACTTTCACCAGCACCTTCAGTAAAAGCACCAGTATGTTTAAACTTAAAGTTACTCTGATCACTGAGCTGGTTTCTGCGCTCTTTAAAGCATCAGATCATCAATGCTGCAGCTCCAGAAAGTATTTGATCTCCTCACAAAAGTAATTACATCATCATCATCATCTGATGTGAGATCTGTTTACATATACTGAAAGTGTAGAGAAGAAAGTATCTGGAGACTTGAGCAACACTTTAAAATGTTTGAGTGCCACCATATTATATACAAAATATTATATTAGCAAGCATATGTCTGTCTGATATATATATGTATGGATTTCCTAAAAAATATGAAAATAGTGAAGTGAGTAAACGTGAAATATTTTTAGGCATCATCTATTTAAAACCATATTTGTTCATTCTTTTTTTTCATTCTTTTATACATGCAGATTAAATTGCAATATTATTAAATTATTATTTCCCTATTCTTATGTATCTGTTGTGACTCTTTTATGATTGAGACAGAGCACAAACACACTTCTAAAGCACAACATATATAAAAAAAATAATATAGAAATTAGTCAGTTCTGAGAAAGACACCTGCAGAGTTTGATCGCAGATAAAGACATTAAAGGCGGGGTATGCAATTTTTCGGGCCGAGTACCAAACAAACTTTTAGCCAATCAGCAGTAAGGGGCGTGTCTACTGGAGATATGGAGGAGAGAGCGTTCAGTGAACAGCCGAGCCGAGTGACAGAAAGATAGAGATGGCTGATAAAAACAAAAGAGGAAAACGTCGAACGATAAGGCAAGAAGTAGGACCCGTGTAAATATCGGATCAGCTTCCCAGCGCTGGAGAGAACTCAAGGAGCGGAAGGCCTGCGATCGGACGCCGAGGTTGCTCTGTTTCTTCTCGATAGCGGAGTCTACACCAGACGTGCCGCACCGCAACAGCTAAAGCCTGCCTTCACTGGACACGTGGATTTCAGGAGAGAATGTAGCCGTTTAAAACTCAAATCTGTGGTTTATTTATAAAAACAGCGCCTATGTGCTTTGCTGATTTCGGAGATGTGAGCTCCACGCGATCACCGGGTGCTCAACGCTCATGTATCCCGAGAGAGGAGCATAACCTCGGCTAGTCCTTCTGACATTTACCGCTGGATCTGATGTCTCTGTAGTGGTTCAACATAAGATATCATTCGTTTGGGTAAATCTAACAGGTCATCTTTGCTCTTCATTCTACTGTTTTATTGATATGTTTAAATGAAAATAGGCAATGTTTGATATAATATTTAGTTTCATTGTAATGTATGTACCATGTTCCCTGAACTACATTTCTGCGGTTATTAATATGAAATGAAAATGAAAAGAGGCCGTGGTGTTTGATATATTTGGTCTGTAAATACAGTGAGGAAGATTGCAGTAGTCGAGGCGAGCTGACTGATGATATCAAGTATGCTGCTGTTTGCAGAATTACGGGACTTAATCCGCGGGAGATCACACTCTCGAGACTAACTCGTGAAGTCCGAACTACCGAGGATGCAAGTCCGAAATGTGCGTACATGGTATTGAGAAACACGCGCAGACCTAACGTTACATCACCAGACTATTTTCCTAATCTTCTCAGTACTTAGACTGTGATGGAAACACAGACAGCAACAGGTCTGGGGAAAAGTTCCTGGGACATATTTTTTCAGGTAATTTCGGTGGAAAAGCTCATCATGTTTCACAGAACTAATCATTGTCTGGGTTGCGTAGGCTACGTATATGTGGGGCGGATCTATCAAAATAGGGGCGGGACCCTTTTGGGGTAGGGGCGTGTTTGTTTTGGTGATTTCAAATATCAACATTGGCTTCCAGAAATTGCTTACCCTGCCTTTAATAAAAATAACATTCGCATATTTATGTCACTTAAGTGTCTAAATACTTTTTGAGACCATAAATATATTTGTATTTATTCAACCACTTGATATTTGGTAAATAACGTTTTTCAAGTCTTTCAAAAGTTCACCTTAAAGGAGAAACACACTTTTGTTGTTTAAGTGTTTATACGTTTAGACAGTATTTATGTTTCTTGTGATGTCAGAAAACTAAATGTTTCTGTTTAGTTAAATGATTGAAAGTAAATAGAAATCGTCTCTGCATATACATTTCATCTGGATTTTTTTAAAGGATTAATTAAAGCAGAGAGCATCATCAAATGAAGAGTTAATTCGCAAAAACAGATAAACCTGTTTTTATCCTGCATTTCAATTAATATCAATCAAACTGCAATTGGGTTGCTTTGATTAAATAATAATAATAACTAAATAAAATAAAGGCTAAACTAACACTAATAAACTAAAATAAATACAGCTAGCTAACACAATAAAAACATGATAACAATAAAAAAACATGATTTGTGAAAATGAATAAAAACTGAGCTATCTGTTTGTTTTTCAAATACTCTTCGAGTGCTCTTAAAACAGGATGAAGTTGGTTGGCTGATGTGCAGAATGACAAGCAAGAAGTTTAAATAGGAGAGATTTCATTTACATCACATTATATTTTGCTCACTTCTTCGTTCCCAGAGTTCCAGCTGAGTTTGCATCACTTTACTGTTATTCTAACACGTGGAAGAGAGTCAGAGGAGAGTAGGCGGTGCACATCTGTAAGTCATAAGTACCTGGTGGGATGGTGAATCCGGGCGGCAGCTGTATAGTAGTTTGCTGTTGCGGTGGTCTGACAATCAGCTGCGGCGTTACGACCCTCTGCTGCGCAGGCGGCTGCGTCTGCGTCTGCGCAGGTCTGATGACCGCAGTCGTGCTGGCAGCGGGTTTGACAGGCGCTGCTGTGGCCGAGGTCGCCGCTGGCTTCGCGTTGTTGTCCGCGGGTGTTTTGCTGTGGTTGATCCGAGCGCCCTGCTGGACCAACGAGGACACCGACGTGCCGTTTCCATTCTGCGCGATGCTGGCGATGATGTGATGCGGGAGTCGGTGCAGCGCGATGGTGGGCGTCCCGCGGTCCAGTGCGATCGCCTGAGGGCTACTGGACACGGTGATAGTCGTGCTGGAGGTGCTGGGTGGTGATGATGCTGATGCTGCGTCGCCTCCGTTGCCGTTGAGGCTGTGGGATACTGCGGAGCGCAGCGCGCGCGAATTAACGTTACCCGGGGGTTTCTTGCGGGTGTCCCTCGGACTCTCACCTTTGTTGCCCGGTGCAGGAGCGTCGGATGCTGCTGCCGCAGCCGCTGTAGTGATGATGATGATGCTGCCGTGCGATTTCAAAGGGCTCTCCTTCTCCAGAGCTTTGGCGTGCTTATCCATGCTGGCGTCTTTCGGGTCAGAATCCGGGTTGCGCGCCGCTTTCCGCGCGTTCTGCTGCTGCTGCGCTTGTTGTTGTGGTTCTGATGGAGAGTCTACAGGAGCAGGCAGCTGCGCTGTTCCTCCAGTCTGCTGCTGCTGCTGCTTCGCGCTGCTCTGGCGCGCGGCGGGCGGCTCGCTCTGACCCACCAGCTGAGACTCCAGCGAGCCCACCAGATCGCTCACGGCTTTCTCGTCCACCTCGGAGAAGAGCATGTCTTCCAGAGGGTCGGAGGCGCCCGCCATGTTCGCTCTCTGTGTGTGAGATGGGCTGTCTCTGCTGGTGCGCGTCCACGAGCGCGAGTGCGCAGTCGTGTTACTATGGCATTGTGGGAATGGATGTGACGTCAGAGGGCCAAAACCAAACAGTTGTCCCCCTGTTACAACTCAGTACAGATAGATAGAGAGAGAGAGAGAGAGAGAGAGAGAGAGAGAGAGAGAGAGAGAGAGAGAGAGAGAGAGAGAGAGAGAGATAGATGATAGATAGATAGATAGATAGATAGATAGAGACAGAGAGGTAGATAGATAGATAGATAGATAGATAGACTCAAACTTTTAGATAGATAGAGAGAGAGAGAGAGAGGAGAGAGAGAGAGAGAGAGAGAGAGAGTAGATAGATAGATAGATAGATAGATAGAGAGAGAGAGAGATAGATAGATAGATAGATAGATAGATAGAGAGAGAGAGATAGATAGATAGATAGAGAGAGAGAGAGAGAGAGAGAGAGAGAGGTAGATATAGATAGATAGATAGATAGATAGATAGATAGAGAGAGAGAGAGAGGTAGAGATAGATAGATAGATAGATAGATAGATAGATAGATAGATAGATAGATAGATAGATAGATAGATAGATAGATAGATAGATAGATAGAGAGAGAGAGAGAGAGGTAGAGATAGATAGATAGATAGATAGATAGATAGATAGATAGATAGATAGATAGATAGATAGATAGATAGATAGACAGATAGACAGATAGATAGATAGATAGATAGATAGATAGATAGATAGATAGATAGATAGATAGATAGATAGATAGATAGATAGATAGATAGATAGATAGATAGATAGATAGATGAGCACATATTAATACGCATTCTATCTCTCTTTTTAAAAATGATCACCAGCTAACAAAAATATGTTATAAGAATGTTACTTTTGAAAGTTCTCTGAACATTCTGAAACAAGAAACAAGTTAGACGAACATCCCAGTAAAATGTTTGATAAATGTATGTCTAAATTGTGTTAAAGTTTGAAATGGTGAAAGGTTTGGGGAAAGTATCGGATAGCCTATCAAAGCATGTGCATTTAATACCTGGAATGACATTATAAAGCTTTAAACTGTGCTATGTGTAGGGTCTGTTATTGTTCTGGTATCTCAGTGCAGAAAGGTCATTCTTCAGTTTTGCTGTTTATAATTTGACATGCCAGATATGTAATTATGCAACAAATGCATCAACTCTCTTAATTGGCTATAACTGAAATAGAGTTCATTCTGAACAGTCGTCACATTCTAGTTTCACAGGCTTTATAATAAATATTAAATAAATATATATTTTGCAGTAGCCGTTGATGTGGCGAGATTTCAGGGTTTATTGTTTTAATGGTGATAATGTAGTAGGCTATAATAAAACAATTAACATTCAACAAAAGATGCACATGTGCTTGGTAATCTATAATATTCTCTTTATAGCCATTTAAGTAAAACCTTTATTTCCTTGCCACGGCGTTAAATCGCGTTTATCTTTCCCAATGTAACGGGAGTCATGCTAAAATCCCGCGAGCTCTCGCGATACCAGCGAGAGAGGAGCAGGCGCGTTTCCCAGCATGCATCTCGATTCAGTGCGGAGGAAAATGAATTCGGCCATGTCGTGCTAAACCCGGGCTGAAAGAAAACGACATCGAACTACCGAAAAACAGCATTCAGTGCGATAAAAGCTTATCTCTGAAGTCTCTCAGCCGCACAGGAGTGAATTCAAGCGGGAAGATGAGCGGAGGGACGCCTTATATCGGCAGCAAGATCAGTCTGATCTCAAAGGCCGAGATCCGATATGAGGGAGTTTTATACACGATCGACACCGAGAACAGCACTGTAGCTCTGGCGAAAGGTTCGTGCAATAAACACACTCAGAATTACATATTCATACACACATAGAGAGAACAAACAGAAGATAACTATCGTGTAGCCCTGGTTAAATATACACTATATGTGCAGATATATGACCCTGGATCACTAAACCAGTCATAAGTGTCAATTTTGTGAAATTGAGATTTTTACATCATCTGAAAGCTGAATAAATAAGCACATGATAATAACAATAAAACACATCTTTATTTGACCCTCTAACTCTATCACTATCTATTCTAATTGTGTTCTTTAAATAATCTACTTGTGTTTTTTAAAAATACTAACAATAGCTTCTCTAGTCTTTGTCAATCTATTTGGGTTCTAACACTAGCTTTCTGATTTCTTTTGATTTATTATATAATAAAAACCTTTTCTAAGTGTACTGTGTTAGGCTAACTGAGACCTGTCATAGCACTTGCTCTTTGTTGACTTTGATTGCTTCCATTGTCTCATTTGTTAATCACTTTAGATAAAAGCGTCTGCTAAACGACTACATGTATGGTTTGTTATGATTGGAAAATATTTGGCTGAGATGCAACTATTTGTAAATCTGGAATCTGAGGGTGCTAAAAAATCTAAATATTGAGAAAATCATCTTTAAAGTTGTTTAAATGAAGTTCTTAGCAATGCATATTACTAATCAAAAATGCATTTTTGATATATTTACAGTAGGATGTTTACAAAATATCTCCATGGAACATGATCTTTACTTAATATCATAATGATTTTTGACATAAAAGAAGAATGTATAATTTTGAGCCATACAATGTATTGTTGGCTATTGCTACAAATATACCTGTGCTGCTTATGACTGCTTTTGTGCTCCAGGGACACATATATGTTTACACACAAATTAGATCTGAGAGAGTTTTAATACACTGAGAACAACACTTACATAATGTACTTTTAGATCTGGCCTAAATCAAATACAGATATAAAGTAAAAGTACTTACACTGACCTAACACCTAGAGAAAAACATGGAGTGGTGAGAATAATAACTAATATTGAACATTCTCGTTTTCTCCTCTAGTGAAGTCCTTTGGCACTGAGGATCGTCCCACGGACAGACCGATCCCTCCTCGAGATGATGTCTTTGAGTACATCATATTCAGAGGAAGTGACATCAAAGACCTGACGGTGTGCGAGCCGCCCAAACCCACCTGCAACCTTCCTCAGGATCCCGCCATCGTGCAGGTGTGCTTCACACGTTCAGGTGTATCTGCAGAACAGAAGGCAGAGTGAATATTGACGTGTTTGGTTCTTGTGTTTGTGCGCAGTCCTCTCTGGCATCCACCGCCGGGCCCGCGGCTCCTTCCTTCCAGTCGTATGCCCCGTTCAGTCGGGCCCCGTACAGCCAGTTCAGCTCCAGTCCGCTGGTACCCCAGCCGTTCGGAGCGGCGGTCACGGGTGGTGAGTTCACACTCGCTCTTGTAGCTTCCAGCATTGGAGATGGTGTTTTGAAAGAATACACAAACAAAATACATTTTTCCGAATTTTTGCCAAATATCAAACTGATGTGCTTTAAGGCAAAACGCCACAGGCAAGACCATGCACAAGTCAATTTTGAGCTATTTTGCTTCCATAACATGTCCTTTTTAACTGAGGGGAGAGAATAATTAGAAATACATTTAAGTGTTTATTTTATTGCACTTTATCTATTTGCATCTGCACCAAAATGTCAATATTGCGGGACTCACTTGACAGTGAAACATGTGCTTTCGGTATTTTAATGTTATTATCAGGACAAACTCTCAAGGACTTGTTTTAGAAGATGAACCCGGAAAAACTTTTACAAAGTAAATTTAAAGAATCTTTTATAGAATTTTATGTACAAACCTAAATTTTTGTATTGTTTTCTAATGTGTAACCCTTCTTGAGTCCTGCCTTGAAAACTTTACTACTGTCGCCATCGGCTACATTATTAGATTATTAGTTATTGCTCTTTTCAATCCTTTGCAAGTCCTGTGTGTTTGAATGATCTTAAATGGAAATGTTCTGCAAATACAGTAACACTAACCCGGAGAGGATGCACAAACTTTTTTCCCTGTTTGTATAAATGCATATTGAGAAGGGCAAATTAAGTGAGCATTGGTTAAGTGGTGGATCTTAAAGCATGTTTGGCTGTTACGTAAGCTTCATCCGAGTGTGTGATGTGTTAAAGCCCACACTTAAAGATGTGCACTTCCTCCCCTCACAGGAAGCAGCTCAGGTCCTGCGTTCGGTAGCGAGGCGAGCACTACTGCCCCTCTGTCCCAGAGCTCTGCTCTTCCCCCGCACTCTCGCTCGCTGAGTGCTACCAAACCCGAAGGTAACACGAGAACCGACGCTGACATGTGAAGAATGGCTTTAGTGTGTTTGTGATTATGCAGGATCACAGCATGTGTCTTTGAGTCGAGTGTCATTCTTCTCTGGTCTGTTAGTCGCTTAGTTAATAACTTTGAAGACAACATGAAATGAAAATAATAAATGCGTGTCTTTGTTTGAATTAAATTCAATCTCTTTGAAACATATTTTGTGTTGATGTAAGCAATGCAAACGTATAGTATTGACTATAGTAATCATCATAACCCAATGTACACAATCCAATCAGCTCTGAAGTAATGAAAGTCCTGTTACAGTGATGCACGTTACAGAATTAAATGCATTACAAATGGTGGTTATTTCACGTAGGGCTGCACGATTAATTGAATGTGATTGACATGCACATCTTGTCAGTAAAGCCGGTTCTGTGATTAGTAGTTCATCTCCATCACCTTCTTTCAGATGGAGCGGCATTAACTACACAGAGCCGTAGTTCTCTGACAAGCTACGCAAAAATATCGCAGATATATAATCGTACGATTATGAAACTGTGCTGCGATAATGACAGCTGTTTGCGTAGCTTCTCAGTGAACTACAGCTCTGTGTAGTAAAATCTGCTCCATCTGAAAGCATGTGAAAATACCACATTTAATAACATTACTTCATAACTTCAGTCGAGTGTTTGAAATCAATCCTTCTGAGATGATGTGGCTTCTTTCACAGAATAAGGCAAGCAACATATTTCATATTATTCTCAGCAGTGATAAAGGCTATGTCGATTAGCATTGCATAATTATATACTTTAATATAATGAAAATTATAATCATAAGAACTCAGATAAACCATATATTGTCGTAGTCAATAAAAGCAGTTAAATCTTCTGTTTATTCAGCTACTTATAGGCATTTTCCTGGGTTTCTTCTGCAGGGTGTATTTACTGATCACAGAACCATGCTTCACTGAAAGATACGCAAGACAATCGCAGCTTCTGCCTAATCGTGATTTCGATTTATCGTGCAGCCCTAATTTCATGTTGTCTTAAAGGAATAGTTCTGCCAAAAATTTCTGAAAATGTCCTCACCCTCAGATCGTGCAAGATGTAGATGAGTTGAATTGTAGCATTGCATCACTTTCTCACCAATGGATCCTCTGCAGTGAATGGGTGCCGTCAGAATGAGTAAACGGCTGGTAAAAATAACCTCCTAATCCACAAGTAATCCACTTGTTTCTGGCTAAAAAGCCTCTATCTGTACTACTTTCTCGTCTGAATCAGGAGAGAAATCTAAAACAAATATGTGGGTGGACTTTTTCAGTGTATTTTGGACTATTGTATTTCGGCCTTAATGGATTTTTCTTAGATCTTGCAGAAGATCCATTGGTGAGAGCAAGTGATGAAATGTTACATTTCACCAAATCTTTTCCCATGAAGAAACCAACTCATCCGCATCTCAGCAAATTAAAAACTAATAGCTGAACTTCAACTGATGTTTACCGTGTTCAATGATACAAAGCTGCTCTGACGTTTTCCATCACTTAACCCTCTGTGTCATGGTGTTTTTGTGAGTCTGAATCCGCGTCCTCTCTTTCAGGTCGCTCCAGCCCATCTCTGGAGCCCTCGAGGAAGACCCCGACCCTGGAGCATGCGGTCCAAACGGCCCCGGTCGCTCGCCCTGCGGTGACCAGTACGGTGAGGAGCCCTGGAGCGGCCCGACCTGCTCTCAGCACCCAGAAATCTGCTGAAAACCAGGAACAGAAAGGTGAGAATCAGGGCATTAGCTGAAGAAATGAGTTTTTCCACCTGCTGCCATTAATTGTGATATGTTGTTCAGCTACAGCATCTGATGCTCAGAAGGTTCCTCGGCCAGAATCGGACTCAAACAGGCCTGATAACAAAGACCCGAACAAACGGCAGTCTGGTGGTGAGCCACTTTATAATGCCTGTCCTGCATTGACACATGTGACCCTGGTCCACAAAACCTGGTCCATATTTTGAAATGGAGATAAATAAGCTTTCCATTGATATGTTTTGTTATGATAGGACAATATTTGGCTGAGATGCAACTATTTGAAAATCTGAGGGTGCAAAAAAAATCTAAATATTGACAAAATCATCTTTAAAGTTGTCCAAATGAAGTTCATAGCAATGCATATTACTATCTTATCTATTTATACTTTACTTATCTTATCTTATACTATTCATATCTTCATGGAACATGATCTTTACTTAATATCCTAATGATTTTTGGCAAAAAGAATGTCAAATTAATCATTTTGGCCCATGCAATGTATTGTTGGATATTGCTACAAATATACCTGTGCTGCTTATGGCTTATTTTGTGCTCTTGTATACATTATCACGATCAGGACCATAAGCTGCATTTGTGATAGCGGTTGTTTCTCTCTCCAGGTGGTCCTCCTCCAGTGAGGAAGGGTCGGGGCAGTGGTGGCGGAGGCGGCGGTCAGCGTGGGCGGGGCAGGTTTAATGGGCGTAGAGATGGACCAATGAAATTTGAGAAGGACTTTGACTTTGAGAGTGCCAACGCCCAGTTCAATAAGGAGGAGATTGACCGCGAGTTCCAAAACAAACTCAAGATTAAAGGTACCATGTGGGAAAACTGTATTACTATGCTACATCAACACAAACCAACAGAAAAATATGTATCATAATTATAATGTCACTCTGTGCTGCAGATGAGAAGAGTGAGAAATCGGAGAAGACTCTAAACGGGGAGGAGAAGACCGACTCCGGCGTGGAGACCCAGAACAGTGAAGGTAACGCTGATGAGGAGGATCCACTGGGACCCAACTGTTACTATGACAAAACCAAGTCCTTCTTCGACAACATCTCCTGTGATGACTCCAGGTAGGATCTCGTTAATCCGCGCTAATGTTTTTAGTGTGTTCATTAGGGCTGGGTGTTGGCACAGATTTCACCATTTGATTCGACTGCAGTTCACAAAACTCTCCATTCGATATTGACTCATTTGGAAATATTTCAGGTGCATGTGACTCATTCTTCAGGAAATGAACTCTCTCATTTGGTACATTTAATATTAAAAATGAACAACAGAGCCCAGATAATGAAGTTTAATTGATCTGGAATATGCTCCAACTTTTATAAAGCAGTTAAAGTTGACAAAACATCAGGTTTGCTTTAAATTCACTTTGGCTTGACATTTTTAATAAACCTTTTTTACAATGAAGATCAATAGAATTGATGTGCTGTTCACTGTTAAATCTATAGTATTTATTGTGGAATGAGGAAATAAAATTCATGTTTATAATGTTTGTAAAAGCTATGAACACATATTTTCCAGAAAATGTGGTAAACAATATATTTACATTTACATTTACATTTAGTCATTTAGCAGACGCTTTTATCCAAAGCGACTTACAATATATGATATAATGCATATATTTAACAATATTTTAATTAGTTATTTTTTGTCTCGTTGACTGAGCTATGGGCATTGAATGGTCATATTATTGATGTCAATCAACCCATTAAAGAGGACCGAAACAACGTTTGTTTTTGTAAATTTTGAGACAAAATTGACAGAATTTCAAAGCTGTCTTTGTTTCTAATCAGAAGTAACAATGGACCGTTGTATTTACACATCAGCTGAAAACAGCATAGACTAAAAGATTGATCTTCGGATTTGAGAATTAATATCGGTTTATTAAAATGATCGCTTAAAATCTTCAACCCAGCCCTAATGTCCATTAACAGTGTGTTCTCAGGTGTGACACAAGTTATGAAGTATTATGCAATATTCAACAAGAGGCAGTAGTAGGCTGTACAGCAATGCTACAATGGTCACATTACCTTGCTACAATGTTTAAGTATCAGAAATAGTATCTCAGTGTCTAACGTCTATCTCGTCTCACCCAGTTCAAACAGGGTGTAAATGCTTCTGTGTGATTGAGTCATTCTCCCTGAAGTGTAGTAATCTGTTGTAGTAAAGTTTAGAAGTAACTGTGAATGAATCATCTAATAATGCTCCTCTGTCTTTTCTAGAAAGGAGAAATCAGTTGGTGCTTTTGGAAGGTACAGTCTTTTTATACTTATAAATGTTTTGACATGTTAATGTGTTTATGAAACTACACTTCTGAATCATATTCAAGAATTTCAGACGGTGTCGTGCTTGATTTTTCCTTAGATAGAAATACGAGTAATTGTAAGTGGGATTACTTTAAGTAACCAGTTATTACAAACAATTTCAAAAATGTTTAAATTAATTGGTCACGAAGTATTAAAAACCTGATCAAATGATTTAACCAAAGCTACAAAAATTTCACTTTGTGTTTTCAGGCTGCAATTTAGCAAATAAAAAATGTTGTCACGCATTCATACAGTGAAACCTTTCATTGCATAAAAGCAAGCTGTGTTTTAATCAGACTCCAAATGTAGCTCACTCCAAGATTAATGTCACATGAACATGTTCCAGATTAGACGGGTATACTGCCAAAGGTGGATTTTTGGGATTGAATCTTGCACAGCAACAGTAGTGACTGAGTGACATGCTGTTGATTTGCTTTCTGATGTGTTTTTCCTCTCAGGGAACGGAGGCAGACCTGGGCGGAGGAGAGGAGGATGAACTCCGAGACGTTCGGGATTCCTCTGCGTTACAATCGTGGACGCGGGGGTTTCCGGGGCAGAGGTGGCGGCATGGGCTTCCGTGGCGGTCGCGGGCGAGCGGTTAGCAGGGGCTCGTTCATGCCCTCCCGAGGGGGCGGCGGCGGCGGATTCAGGGGCGGGTTTAGAGGCGGCAGAGGAGGACGAGAGTTCTCTGACTTTGAGTACAGGGTTAGTACTTACTAGGCATTGAACCACTGGACCCTTTTCACATTTCTCAGCAGTCGGGGAAGCTTCTTTAGAGGTGAACGTAAATTACATTAAATCATTTTTGCATTCCCATTTTCTCCAATAGGGCTGGGTATCATTAAAAAATTATACCGATACCTTTGACTTGATACCGCTTTCTGTAGGATTTTTTTCAATACCAATTTTATGAAATCAAATTTAACTAGTTTTTATTATCTTAAAAAAACTTGTTTTATTTTTTCAGTTTGACATTTATACATATTCAAAGACTCATCTGCTGAGCCACTGCACAAGGGAACAAAATGTAATCAGCACACAATAAATCAGTGCAAATAGTTTTCACATCTGTTAGGCTACGTTTACACTAGTGTGTGTTCGTTTTAAAACGCATAGCTCAGAGTTAGTCTCAACGTTTCTATTCTTTTCCACTGATTTACTGATGAGCATCAGCACCTTCCAGCGCGGTCTCTCTTCCACAATCGCTGTTCAGACTGCAAGGAAATAACATACTTGTGACCCTGGAGCACAAAGCCAGCCTTAAGCAGCACAGGTATATTTGTAGCAATAGCTAAAAATACATTGTATGGGTCAAAATTATAATTGTATTATTTTATGCCAAACATCATTAGGATATTAAGTACAGATGTATCGCCCAACAATCGGTATCAAATAAAGCAATTTATCAGGGCCAATTTAATCCTGTCAATCAAAAGGCTGCGCAAAAAACGTCAGACTGCAACTCATACTGTAAGTGAAGAAAACCTCTGATGAATTTAGGGCTGTTAAAATTAACGTGACAAGGCATTAACAGTTAAAAATAGGAGTACATAATGCTCAAATAACACTGGCGTTGGTACTATATTGTTATCAGCCAATTAGAGATTATTTGTCTGATATTGTAATATTGAGCTTTCTTCTCCCAAATTAAACTTTCTACAACATTGAAAGAAAAGTCAAATGATTGAAAAGTCTCTAAATTCAAATGCCTTTCTAATATTGATTGTTCTTTTGTGTCTGTGTTTGACGTTGGTTTCAGAAGGAGAATAAAGTGGCGGCGTAGTCCAACCTGAAGACCAGACCACCCGAACAGCCAAGAATCTCCGATCATCACGTCTACATTAACGCTTTGGTTTTGACTCCTGACTAACGGGAACCGCCTCTCTGTTGAACACCAGCGCAGGTGACGCCTGCCTTCAGCTGGACACGCAGCTTTCAGTTTATTTTCTCCTTTTTTAGAAAAAGAAATAAAAACGTTTGCTGTTTTTTGGAACCGTTTGATCTGCGTTCGGAGGGGAGAATTAGTGTACAAAATGCCGTAAAACTTCCGTGGAATGATGAGGATTATTATTATTATTTGGTATTTTCTCATCAAACTTTAGTTCCTATCGTAATAAACAGGAAGGTATTTGATCATATTCAGTTAGGTGTACACAACCCCGCTGATACTGTGAGCGCTCCTGATTCAATAGCTTTATTCTGCCATGTTTTTTGGATCTGTTCTTTAATATCTTTTGAAGCACCTGTTCTAGAGACTTCGGGGTTTGAGTCGGAGCTCTGCCACCCAAACTAATCAAACTGGATTCACATCTAAGCTGGTTTCACGCTCATCCGCAGGTGCTTTCTCTTCATTTAATAGTTTCACACGGTTTGTAGTACTAGTACTTGTTTATTTTTAAGTTCATTACTTTATTTCAGCCCCAAAAATATCTGTTTTTGTGGATAATCTGGTCAAGCCTCAGCTTCATAGGTCAGAAAGACACCCTGGTTTATGATTGAATGTATTGATGAATTCGACTATTGTTTTTGTCTTTAAGTCCTCTCTCTGCAAAATGTATTTTGATATTTAACTGCCAGTTGTTCTTGCCTTTTGGTGTCATTTATGTACATTTCTAGGAGGGCTTTTTGATGAACTCGACACAAACCCCAAAGGATGAGCCCCCATCGCTGTTTAACGCCAAGTTTTATCCTGAAACCCAAGATTGGATGTGTCGAAATTGTGTTCATGTGTACTTTAAAGACAAACGACGCCTGTGTAGTGCGTCACATGATGTGGAGGCTAAATTTGATGTCATTTCATAACCAGAAAGTGATTGGTTGAATTGTGGAAGGAGGTTTTTGTTTTCTATTTCCAGTATTTCAGTATAGATTCACAAGGGCCGATGCTCAGTGTAGCTCTTAAAAACGTTTGATGCTCAGTCTAGACAGGAGGCGAGGTTCTCCTCAATTAAGTGTCCATAATGAACCCCTCTATTGTGAATAATTCTGTTTCCTGTATGTTGACGTGTTGCTTCTGGCACCAGCTGTGTATTTCTCCGTTAATGGAGTGAAGTTTGATCCCGTCTCTCCCCTTTGAATGGCACTGAAGCACTAGTTCCTGCACTGTTAGATGGGAGTTCATTCTTTTTTGGTGTGCTTCATCATTTTAATTTGTATTTCTAAGACCGAATTACGGATAGCATTTGGAGGAGAAGTGCCCTCTCTCAGCTGGTTCTGCATTATTTTTCCTCAGAGTTTGTCTTGTCATAGTTTTCAACTCTACTTTTATTAGCTCAGCCGCTCCCTTTAAAAAGCACTACGAATAGCAACACGCAGGCAGCTAGAGAAGCACAGTCTGAGCGAACACGCTGACCAGGGCATGATGGGAAACCTCCGAGCGAGTGGCAGAGATTGGTGCTGAGCAGCTGAATTTGGACTGGAGTGAGATGTGAAGTGAATACTCAGGCCTGATGCCGCCATGAAGTCGAAGCGAACCTCGTGTGAGACGTCAAACTGGACAGAAGTCCATGGGTTTTTGTGGTCCGAGCTCTGGAGGGATTTGATTGGCAAGTTTATGATTGTGTTTTTCTGAATTCGAGCAGTTGTACATGGTGTGCACTTAGAGGGCTTCAAACAGGTTTTTATTCAACAAGAGAAATAAATAGTTGTTCAGTATCCTCTGTGTGTGTCCTTGTTTTTTGTCAATAAACATACAAAAAATAACAATTAGTTATGTGCCAGTAATATTAGTGAATCCATTAGCGTACATGAACTAATGTTTTTGTACGGCAGTTATTTATTTTTCTTTGAGTACAGACTAGCATTTTATCTTTCACAAAGGAATTGACATTTTTACTTTCAGAATTAACACATCATTTTTATTTTCACACAGTAGTAAAATTATGTGTAAATTAATGTTCCTGACCAACGTCAGAACAAACGCAACGCGTCGCGTCAAAAAAGCAATAAATTTTAATTCTGAATAAAAGAATAAAATGCATATATCATTTTTTATCATTAAACATACAGAGGTTAAAAGGCATCCTCCAGTATGGTTAAATTATTTTATATGAAAGTGATTCACATTCATAAATAAATTTAAATGAATAATGCTAAGTGAACATAAACATTTTCTGATTAACAAGACATTTAAACTTATTTATTTTCGAGAAATAACAAATTTATAATTGCTGACCAGTAACTTATATTTCAATATAATAAATAAAATCATCCTGATATTATTATGAAAAATGATACTCATAGAAATACATGTGTTTTATTATAACCATTACATTATGTTTATTAAACAAAATTAAATATCTCATTAAATCGGACAAATGATGCTACATGTTGATTGGGACGTGCCTTGATGTTTACCTCGAAATGTGTCCTAGCAGCATTTTCAGTTTTGGATACAGATCAATCACTTCATAATGTAAAGGCGTCCGTCCTGCAAGGCACAGTAAGAAAGAACGCGTCGCGTCAGAAAACAATAGAACAAACATGTTTGAGTTATTTCACATTAAAATGCTGAAACTATATCGTTCATTGTTGAATTACAGATTTAAAATACAGAATAAAAGCGAGGCGCATCGGTGATCTCAAATGTAATGTTTTTGTTCAAACAGCAAATAAAAAGATCACAAGCGCAAATCAACCAGGACTAAGACAATTTAAAAGAGTGAGTAACATTTCAGCTTAACACGGACAGTAACACACATTTTCCATGTTTACAAAAAACAACCAGATCTATTGTTTTTAATCCTCGAATTAAAGTTGAGGGATTTTCAAAAATTCGGATACATTTTAACAATTTCGATAAGAAAAGTTTAGCGTATTGACGTGGCGTTTGAAATGTACAGCAGAAAACAAAAAGTGACGCACACAGAAAAACACTCATTTGTTGCGGGTTTGTTGATTTAGAGGCACAGAATCAGAGCGAGGCGCGTCGGTGATCGGTCAAATGTCTGTTGTTTTTGTTCCCAAACGCCAGCGCGGGAAAGCGCAAATCAACCAGGAGACAATTCAAAGAGTGAGTGAACATTTCACTGCTTAACACGGACACACACACACACAGTTCGGTTATTTACGAGAAAAACAACCACATTCTATATCCGATCTGACCGCTAACGTTATATCAGGATTCACGGAACCGTCCTGCATATGTCGATCCTGATGCGATTATCGAAAGTATCGATACTCAAGTAAATACTAATGTGTGTTTTAGTTTATTAAACAAAAATGCGTACAATATGCATTAAACTGGACAAATAACCCATGTTAGCGATTAATTGTGTGTAGGAAATAACGATTTCTATGTTGCAAGACTGAATCAATCGATCACAGAGAGCGTGTCCCAGAAGAATCACAAGAAAACGGCAGCCCAGAACAATAGAACAAATATCTTTGAGTTATTTCACATTAAACTAATTAAAATTATAACCTTCATAGTTTGTGCAATTACATTGATTTAAATTGAATGTTAAAAGTTCATATTGATCATGTTCAATTCTGTAATATTAATATAAATCAAACACTGCCAGAATAAAAACAGTCTATCACTGCAGTCCCTTATGAAAACGAACCATGGTTTTACTTAAGACCATAGTTTAAATATAGTATTTGTAGATTTCCACGGTTACCACTACAGTAAACATATTTTAACCATGTGTAAACAAAAACATAACCTCATAAGTTGCTATTAAGGCTTATTTAATCGTTTCGAATATAAAGTTGAGTGGGTATTATTACCAATTTTACTGTTAATAATTTAACAATTTCGTAATTTAAAAGTTCAGTTTAGTAATATTGACAATAGTGGCATTTAAATGTATCTGCATCGAAAACAAAATAAGTGGTACGGCCCGTCTAGTTACGTGACGTCATACAGCGCGGTGCATGCGCGCGTCTCGTGTGTGTTGAATTTAACCAAAGTCCCTTTTTAAGCTCTATTGTATTTCTATAGTCTTTGGTGTAACTTACGGAGACGCAGATATGAGCGGAATGTCTTCTGAAGGGTTGAGATTCGGTCACCGTCTTTCACCGGAGCCGCTCCTGTCAGTTTGGGGATCGTTTAAAACAGCTGTCCGTTGAGATTTGAAAGACGAATTCGCGCCATTTCTGTCTGCTGCGGTGTGAACGCGAAAGTTCCAGAGTCGCGCCTGTTCGTAAATACGCGTGAATCACTATTTACTTTAATTAATAGAAACACAGATAATTTAATACTTAGTAGCCTTTATAATCATTATCTGATGGACTCAAAAATAAAATGTCAACATTTAGCATATAACCTAGGTTTAAAACAATAACAATTCAAGTTCTACAAAAAATTAAATCCTGGTCTTTTATATACAAAGAACGATATTTACGTTTAGTCATGTAGCAGATACTTTTATCTAAAGTGACTTACAAATGAGGAGATTATAGAAGCAATCAAGATCAACAATATGCAAATGCTGTGACAAGTCTCAGTTAGCCTAACGCAGTACACGTAGAGTTTTTTATTAATATATATATATAAAACGATAGAATAGGAAAAAGAATAGAGCAAGCTAGTGTTAAAGGGCTTTTTATTATTTTGTATTATATAATAAATAAATAAAACTAATAGATAGCATAGAGAAGCTAGTGTTTTTTGTGTGAAAACAAGCAGTTAGTAAATTAATAGAGTGCAAGTCTAAAAGGGGCAAGTTTTAAAAAAGAATAGAATTAGAATAGAGATCAAATAAAGATGGAAGAGATGTGTTTTAGCTGATTCTTGAAGATGGGTAAGGACTCAGCTGCTCAGATTGAGTTCAGGTCATTCCACCAGGAGGGAACGGTTAATGTAAAAGTCAGTGAAAGTGATGTCGTGTCTCTTTTGGGATGAACAAAGTGACGTTCACGTGCAGAACACAAGCTTCTAGAGGCACATGGGTCTGAAGTAATGCATTCAGGTAAAGAGTGCAGAGCCAGAGGTGCTTCTGTAGGCAAACATCAATGCCTTGAGTTTAAGTGAAACAGAACAAATACAAAGAAAATATATTAACAGGTAAACGAGGGAAGCCTCAAGCAGAAAGGACGATAAGTTAGGGGTTTTTCAGTATGGGGAATTTCAACAAGACCTCAAATCAAGGCAGTATTGACAATTGTGTTATTGTACATTAAAAACTAAATGTTAATGCAAAACAAGAGTATAGTTGTTTACATAATTACATAATGAATGATATGTCAAGCAAAAAGTTTAAATGTAATGACTGACATTAAACCATGAGCTCGTTAACATCCAGCCACCATATTTACACGTATTAATCTAATTGAAGACAGATAATCTTAGCTAGTACACAGAGGTTAGTCACTTACATATGTACACTTTAAAGCAACAGATGAGACAGTTGAAGAGGTTTTGAAATGGTCATGGATAACTAAATGACATTGCTGTTTCTGATGCTAAAAATCTTGATCTACATATCCGAGTATTTGAATAGTTTGAAGTGTTTAGTGAAGTTAGGCTACTAACTGTCTGACATTGTGTTTCCAGCTGCTGGATGAGAACGATCAGCTGGTGCGATGCATCACAGAGTATCTGCAGAAGGGCCGAGCCACCGAGTGTGTGCAGTACGTGTGTGTGTGTGTGTGTGTTCTCTTCAGATGCTTTAGTTTAGTGTGTTTACTGAAGTATGTGCTTTATCATCTCCACAGATACCAGCAGATCCTGCACCGCAACATTGTGTATTTGGGAACCATAGCTGACGCCAGCACAGAGACACAGACCTCAGACCACACAGTCGATTAGATTCTCCGTTAACATGTTATAATTAATGTTCATGTACATTCATATGAGTGAATATAGAATAAAGTCATTTCTGTGCCAAGAGTTGCACCTTACATAATTGGTGGATAGATATTTTAATTATGATTACATAATTAACTACAGTTTATACTAATTATATATGCAATAATTAGTATTGTAAATTGTAGTTATGTAATCATAATTAAAATATATCGTTTTATCTTACCACAGAATCGCATTGCTGAGAAGACACTCACATGTCTCATTTTTATGTACATAATTTCATGTTTTTAGTTCAATGCTTTGTGTAATAAATGTATAAACATGCACTTTTATATAAGCAGCAGACGTCCACTGAACATCTCTCTTTATCACTAATTATTTAGTCTTAATTTTAAAGTTTCTAATAAAAGCATACATTTAAGCTCCATTTGACCATGTTTAAATTCTAATGAGATCCCGTCTGGAGCTACACGCGTCATTAGAAAGTATTTACACCATGTTATTTGTTGCAAGATTTTATCTTTAATACAGAAATGAATATTAGAATGACCAAACCCAACAATGAGGAGAAAATGTAAACGCTAAAAATGCATACAAAAGGAGTCAAAGATGAAATGATAGCAGATGTTATGTTATATATTTATTTTTTGCATTGCTGGTACACTTGGAAATAATCAGTTGCCAGCTCTAGTGAACAATAAGCAACATAAGCCAAGCAGTCGCCCTTCATGTCTTCGGTCAGGGCAACATCATTTCTTTCTTTATATTTAATTTTTAACTCCTTTTATTTTTTGAAGCCACTAGTAAACCATTTTGACACAACTGAGAAATGTTGAGCGTTACAGTCCAAAGGTCATCGAAGATGTTTAATCTTAAAAAAAAAAAATGCCGAAACAGTTTGGGAGAAAAACACGGACGAAGCAACGAACCTACATTTTGATTGTGCAAAGCACAGAACTATAAAAAGGTATATTTATATACAGCAAACGAGTCTCTGTAAACATGGTAAGTATGTTAGTTTTCAGAAAACATGGTCATATCATAAATACAGGCAACATTGGCATCGGCAAACGTCACGAAATGAACATTCTGGGCTTTTCAGATGCAGCCCGGAACCACAGAAACCAACAGGAATCTGGGCTCAAAAAAACACCCCGATCTGACCAGAACCATTTATTAGTGTTTATAATGGCGTATTTGGTAACCTCTGTAGAAAGATAGAGTTAAACTCTGTAGGAAAGAAAAGAAATGTGCTTCACATCTTGGGAAAATAATGTTTTACTTAAGCCTATATTATGCTAACTTATAGAGTAATGGTATAATGTGTAAGAAAATAGAAAAATAAGATTAATACTGTCAATATTTGTACAAGAAATATATCATATTTGAAAAGAATACATGGGAAGTGTTAGTGTCATTCTGAAGAAAGCCAATGGGAAAATGAGCACATCTGACCATACAGAAGGGTTTGTGTTTTTAATAAAAGGTTTTCTTTTCTTTTTCTAGATAGAACTACGGCTCCCAAACTGCATTTTTTTTATGCACCCCCTCCTCTAAACAATACTTTGGTTAGAGAAAATATCTGCAAGTGCTATTCAAAACAACATGGCACAAAGTTACTGCTAATATTCTTTTTTATTGGTATTTTTAATCTTTTTTTTCTCTCTCAGATGTTGAAAAAGTAGTGTATTTCTTTCAAATTACACCTCTGCTATGATTATTATATTTCTGCCGAGCCTGCTCAAAGCCTCTTCATAAAAAGTTAATTATTTATAGTTCTTTTTTCGAGTCATTTACAAGCTATAGAACAGTAGCTGAGAGCTGCATTCTGGGTCGTCCCACATGACATTTGGCAGTTACAGCTATTTAAACACAGTATCGTTATGTGGGACGTCCGGATCTGCGTAATGCGGCTGCGATAGCGCGCTGTGAGTGAGCACGGTGGCCATGCATATCGAAAAAGTCGTGTAAACTCAAAGCCGAACGCCGCCACGAGACTGAAGGCTTCAGTCGTGCCGCCAGTGAAATGGTCCGACTAGCTGCTATTAACATGAATCATGCATCGTTTAGACAGCGTGGAAGGCAGTTACGTTCTGTTTGGGGACGTTTGACACGCATCTGTGTACAAAAATGTTATTAACCACTATGTTAAATGCAAATTTCCCTATAAAAACACTTCTAGTTTACAAGGTGGAAGTCTAGACCAGGATCACGGCACTCCACAAGATGAACAATCCTAGCTAGGTTTCTACGGCACTGCGTTTCGATAATAAAATAACATCCTTCTGCTGCCCTGACAAGACCGAAACCCCTTAATAAAGTCTCTAAGTGGCGTCCCATTTGGGCTCTGAACTCAAAGCCTTTAAATGTGATCTAGGTTAACATCCTGAGCATTACTCAAACTCAAAATATGCAAAAAGGGTCAGCGACCTCTACCAGCACAGGTCCAGCTCAGTACTGGTGCAGGTACGAGGGTCGATGCTCGGGTTTGAGCGGGAAGGTTTTGAAGCCTTTGTTCAGGATCTTGTGCTGGGAAACCTGCTGCTGCTGCTGTTGTTGTTGTTGTGTGAATGGGAAGCCGGAGGAGATCCCGGAGGATGGAGGGCAGTCATTGGCTGTTGACCACACTGGAGACTGCAGCATTTGCATGGAATCGCTCCATTGGCTAGAAGGGATGGTCATCTGGTAGAGGGAAGAGCTGGGATTGGGCATGGTATTGGTATGCGAGGAGTGCTGCCAGGGGGCTTTAGGGGGCCAGGTTTTCATTTTGCTGTCCTGTAGCACAAAGAACACAAGATATATTTACATTTAAAGTAATGCACTTTATCCAAAGCAACTTTTATTGCATCCAAGGTACATCCTTGGATACAATGAAAGTCCTGGAAATCAAACCCATTATCTTGCATTCTGGGAATCAAACCTATGACCTTGCATCCTGGGAATCAAACCCATGACCTTGCATCCTGGGAATCAAACCCATGACCTTGCATCCAGGGAATCAACCCCATGACTTGGGAATTTAACCCATGATTTTGCATCCTGGTAATCAAACCCATGACCTGGGAATCAAACCCATGACCTTGCATCCTGGAGATCAAACCCATGTCCTGGGAATCAAACCCATGATCTTGCATCCAGGGAATCAACCCCATGACCTGGGAATCTAACCCATGATCTTGCATCCTGGTAATCAAACCCATGACCTGGGAATCAAACTCATTACGTTGCATCATGGGAATCAACCCCGTGACCTGAGAATCTAACCCATGACTTTGCATCCTGGAAATCAAACCCATGACTTTGCATCCAGGAAATCAAACCCATGACTTTGCATCCAGGGAATCAAACCCATCACCTGGGAATAAAACCCATGGATCCTGCATCCTGGGAATCGAACCCATGACCTGGGAATTGAACCCATAGATCCTGCATCCTGGGAATCGAACCCATGAACGGGGAATCAACCCCATGACCAGGGAATTAAACCCATGGATCCTGCATCCTGGGAATCAACCCTATGACCAAGAAATTAAACCCATGACTTTGCATCCTGGGAATCAAACCCGTTACCTGGGAAATCAAACCCATGGCCTGGAAATCGAACCCATAATCTTGTATTCTGGGAATCGAACCAATAATCTTGCATTCTGGGAATCGAACCAATAATCTTGCATTCTTGGAATCGAACCAATAATCTTGCATTCTGGGAATCGAACCAATAATCTTGCATTCTGGGAATCGAACCAATAATCTTGCATTCTTGGAATCAAACCCATGGATCCTGCATCCTGGGAATCGAACCCATGACCTGAGAATACTATATGCATTCATGGTGGCCTGGTGTTATTTAAATCTTTTTCACATAATAAAAAAATAAGTTTGATATTAAAATAAAAATGTTTTTTTTTTCTGAAAGACAATTGACTAACTGGTTCATTCCTTCCCAACCTTATAACCTGCTCAAACTCTTGAAGTTCTTAAATCCAAACTTTAACACTGAATACAATATAAAACTTGTCTCAAGTTAATTTGACAGCATTTTAACAACACACCAAGATGACACGTTTTCTAAACAAAAACTGCTGTTTTAAAATAAAAAAACAATGTATAAACAAAAAAAACATTTACAATAACAGCTGCATATGAGAAAACACCCACTGTTAAACTCCAGCTCTTATTATGATGGAATATACGAGTGTTTATTAGTTGCAGTGGCCTCAGAGAGTCATCAGTACCTGGTTACTGTCGTCACTGGTGTGGTGGAGCGGAGGAGAGGGCAGAGTGCACACTTCCTGTTCCCCACAGCTGTGTTTCCTAAAAAACACACTCAACATGAGAGACACACTCATCTCAAACACACCGTCCAGACTAATCATTTCAGATCAAAGTGTGATACACAGATTAACTGTTTCTTACCGTCTTTGTTTAACAGCTGCTACCAGGTCAGGCCAGAGAACATGGAGAATAAACTGTCCCCATTGGCTGAGGACGTCTCGTCACTCGAGCTGGCCGAGTCCCCCTGATTGGCTGACCAGCCGCTGTTGACCGCCTCTCTGCTCGAAACAAACATCAATATCAACATATAGAACTCTATAGAAACATATAGAATATCAATATCAACATATAGAACTCTTAACAGCAACGTATGCACTACTGGTCCAAAGTTAGGAAAAAGTTTTTACATTGTTTTGAAATAAGTCTCTTCTGCGCTCCAAGGCTGCCGTTATTCAATCAAAAATACAGTAAAATGTGAAACATTACAATTTACAATAACTATTATTTTTGTGAATATGAAATGTAATTTATTGCTATGATCAAATCTGTATTTTCAGCATCATTACTCCAGTCTTCAGTGTCACATGATCTTCAGAAATCATAATAATATTCTGATTTGCTGCTCAAGAAACATTTCTGATTATTATAAAAACAGTTGTGCTGCTTCATATTTTTGTGGAAACCGTGATACATTTTATTTTCCAGGATTGTGTGATGAACAGAATTTTTTTTTTTAAATATAATTATTTACAATTTTTCAATATAAATCTTTTGTAACATTACAAATGTCTTCGCACAAAAATATTAAGCAGCACAAACAGTTTTTCAACATTGATAAGAAATAAGCAATGATGATTTTGATCACAGGAATAAATTACATTTTACAATATTCGCAGAAAACCGTTATTTAAAAATTTTTATGTTTAAAAATATTACTGCTTTTACTGTATTTTGCATCAAATAAATGCAGCATTGGTTTAAAAACATACAACTCTTAAAGGGACCCATTAAGATAATGTGTTGTCCTTTTGAGAGTGAGGAGGACAATTTTTGGGTGAACTATTCCTTTAAATTGCTAAACTTGACTGAAAGTGTATGATCCCAAAAGCAGCAGAGCAACTTGAGCAGGTATTGAGGATTTTGCTCTTATATGAATACTCCTACTTGCACATAACAAGCTAAATTGCAACACTAACATTTGCTTTGCAGATTGTCAATGAAGACATTTCTCCTAGCATCCAAATTGCAGGGGATAAACAATATTGTGCAATACTAGTGTTTGTCGTGCAGGTGCACGATTGTCAGCAGAGGACCATTACTGTAATTTACACATCTGTCTCACTGAATGATTGATAAATGTATTTAAGCATGCACATTTCAGAGTATTTTGTGTGCTTAACAATGAAATGTATTAGAAATCAGAGCTTATAGAAGCTTAATCTTAACATTAAGTTGCAGTTTTCAAGTTGCACTTAGAGCGTAACTCTATTGCACTTTACTAAGTAAGAAGATAGAAACTGGACACTGAAATAATTCAGGATGAGATGCTGTACTGTGATTGGTCAGAGCTTCTCACCCCTCGCTGTAGTACTGTGTCCAGCCTCTGTGCTGCTCGTCTGGGTGTGGCCAGTTACTGCGGGTATTGCTGGGTCGACGAACATGCTGCGCCTGTCGTTTCTGCTGCATGGCCTGATTGACCCCGGCAACATAACGAGCAAACTCTGGATCCGAGCCCACTGATGGAGAGACGGAGAGAGAGAGATGTGTGACGCTTTGTCCTGCTCTGTGTTTAAACTGTCCAGCACAGCAGAAACACATAATAGAGTCCAACACACACACACACAGACACAGACACAGACACACACACACACACACCTCTAATGCACTAAAGTGACCTGCTGCATCACAGTAACCACTACATACACACACACACACACACACACACACACACAGACACAGACACAGACACACACACACACACACACACACACACACACACACACACACACCTCTAATGCACTAAAGTGACCTGCTGCATCACAGTAACCACTACATACACACACAGTATATATTTAACAATGCCTAATGAGAAAACACATTTGAATAAGTAACACAATTGTGATGTGACAGCCGCTCTTATTATGTGCATTAGCATTTAACTAAATTCATTACATTAAAATTACACTGTCATTTTGATGTATTCTTTCAGAGCAATTCATTATAAAGAAAATATTGCAATAAAAGTACTGCAATTAATCAAGTGCAGAAGGAGATATGAACACATCTCTGCTTTATAGGTGTAAAACCACTGTGGCAGCTTCAGTCTTTCAATCCTCACCAGAACAAGGGGTCGTGGACAATATTAGCTCAAAAAGCATGTATGCATAAAAATCCAAAAACAAAAACGCTAAAAATAGTACAGCAATAACAGTACAATAATATAAGTATGTCATGATAATAATAAAAAAATGTCTGCTTTAAATGTATAAACCAGTTGTGATAAAAAATAGGGTAGTTTTGTGAAATGATAGCATATTTTACACACACACACACACACACACACACACACACACACACACACGAAATAAAGCTCAATCCTAAAATATACATATTAGATGAAAGACTTAAATAATTGAAATGTTCCAACTAACTAAAATAAATTGGTTAAGTATGAAAATTACTAAAGCTGAAATAAAAATAAATACATTTTAAAAGTCACAAAGAAATACAAAAAAGACACTAAAGTACAAAAATATTACAAAATAATTGATATTTAAGATAAAAAGTTATCTTACACATTCTTATGCTGCATATATAAATGCCTTTTTAGCTGGGACTGTCACATAGTTGATTTTGTTTTTGTATTTATATTTTATTTTCATTTAGTGTTTGTACTTTTGGCATTTTATCCTGTACTTAATAATATAAAAATATTATTTATGTTCTGAAATAAAATCCATAAAAGCTAAGTAAAAATGACATAGAAAACTTTAAAATTTAAATGGAAAAGTTAAAACCTAATTCAAAAAATGTATGTGTGTGTGTATATATATACACACACACACACATACACACACACACACATATATATACACACACACACATTTATATATACACATACATATACAAACACACACACATACATATATACATACACACACACATTCATTATATATATGCTCACCTGCAGGGTCAAAGGGCATGGAGTCTCCCAACACCCCGAACGGACTCTGGTCACTTTGGTCTCGGTTGGGCCAGGTGTTGTTCCGGGGTCCCTGCGGGGGCTTGTGGCCGAGCATCTCAGACATCATGCTGTCCATGTATGTACTGACCAGCCCCAGACTGTAGAGGTCAGAGCTGAGGTCCGGCAGGCCCGGGGCGGGCCACTGTGTCAAGGGCCCGATGGGCGAGAGGCCCCCTAAAGGCCCCTGGGGCCACTTGCTGGGAGCTCTCGGTTGCGGGGGCTGCTGGGAAGAGAGCTGCGGGGAAACCGGCGCCGGTTGCTGCGGTTGACCGATCGGCTGCAAGAGATGCTGGTAAAACGGCAGAGTCTGCGACTTCGGCTGCGTTTGCTGCTGTTTTGGTGTTGAAGGAAGCTGCTGCTGCTGTTGTTGTGTTGGTTGCTGCAAGGTTTGCACCAACATTTGAGACACTTGAGACTGCGAGGGGGGCAGAGCCGCGCCGCTGGGCGGCTTCAAGTCGGCCGCATTCGTAGACGCCACCGAGTTCCTCCTCTTCACCAGCGGAGACGCCTGCTGGGATTTGCCCATGTTGAACCCCGATAGGAAGTCGATGACGTCTTGCATCTCCTGGTCGGTGGGCAGGTTCATGCTCTGCTCGTCTGCGCACGCACCGTTGATGATCTGCGCATGGCTGGGGTCAGGTGTGCAGGGCATGCTGCTCATCTGCAGGAGGCTGTGCAGGCGGCTGGATTTGTCGTCCGAGCTGCCGCTGCTCCGTGACGGGGTGCTGGGGATGGAGTAGCTGCCGCCTGCGCTGGAGCTGGACGAGGTCTTCTTGGTGAAGCGTGAGGTGAGTTTGGAGATGGTTTTGGGGAGGCCGCCGGAGGATTTGGAGCTGTTCCCCGGAGGGAGATCGACGGGGCCGCAGTAATCATTCGTGTCTCGTTGTAGCTGGATCTGAATGGTGGGCAAAGTCTGTTCCCTGCGCACAGAAACACCAGCAAATACATCATCAATCGGTCTTATTTTAGTATCATGGAGGTGCTATTATAGTTCGGATTCAAATTTTGAATTAGTTTTTAACTTTTCCATTTTAATTCTAACGTTTTCTTTGTCTTTTTTATTTTTATATAGCTTTTATTTCAGCTTTAAGATTAGTTATTTCAGAACATATAAATAGATATTTGTGTGTGAGAGTGTACTTTACTTTACTTTTTAGTCACTAAGCAGACGCTTTTATCCAAAGCGACTTACAAATAAGTAACTAAAACTATAAGATAAAAGTCTCTAAATACTATAAATACACATTTAAGAAAATGTAGAAATTAAATAAAATGACAAATGCATACAACAACATTTCAAAACTAAACATTTAAATGAAAAATAAATAAAGCTAAAAACATTCAAAATATTAAAACAACAAAAGGTATGAGTATAAAAATTATTCTAACATGACACTAAACACCCATAAATATATATATATATATATATATGTTATTTCATTTCTATGTAGTTTGTTGAAGTAACGTTTACTAAAATAAATACAATTTATTAAAACTAAAACTAAAGAAAATACCTATAAAGACATAATAAATTCATACATAATTGTAATAAGTGTAAAATATATTATTTTCTAGATTGTATTTCACAAGTATTCGGTGTAATTTTTTAAATAAAAATAATAATATGGTAACTATTTATCATTTTCATAACTTTTCATAACAGTCCTTTTTAAAAGTTAAGTTTTGGTATTTTTTTTTTCCCCAATTTTATTATTCTTTATGTCCATTTAGTTTTATACTTTTTGTGATATAGTAATTTTTCATGTGATATTACTGTTATTATTATAATTTTTTTAATTTTGAATTCTTTTAACAATATCCTGCAGACTACAGATACAAACTCTAGCACGACATTTGTGTTGAGCACGGTCCCTGTTAAATAAATGAACTGAACTAAACTAAACAATTTGATTTCAGTTTTAATTTGAGTTATTTTAGTACATAAACTAACTTGCAACTTTTTTATGGAAATCATGATACATTTAATTTTCAAGATTCTTTGATGATCAAAGTTCAAAAGAGCAGCATTTATATGAAACCGAAATCCTTTCTGTCTTTACTGTCACATTTAATCAATGTAATGTTTGAAAACTCCTATTGTCTTTGAGGGATGTATGAGCACAGCACTAACGCCGACACTGACCTGCGCTCTTTCCAGCGCTGGAGGTCAAGCACAGCGGTGTAAAGCACATCCACCAAACCGAGGGTCTTCTCTGGATCCAGACTGCGCTGCAGCAGAGACATCGTCGCTGGATCCTCCTTCAGACACCTACAAGACAAAAAGGACATTTAGAAGATAAGATTACATTTCAGTGCTATCTTTTATTCCATATATTACTGTATAAAAAATGCCATATCGTCAGTAAAGTCTGTTTTCATGGTAATAGAAAACATGATGCTTTTCTGGAAACGGACTCAAAATGACCCACATTAACAGAGGTTAATGTCTTCATTAAGAAAATAAAGGTTAATGTCATTCATACAACATTAGTCGATACTTTAAATAAGTGGTAAATAAAGCAGCTTGAACTCTAATGACCTGCAGACATAGAAGACGTGGTCGGTCTACCGAGATTCAATTAACTGCTATAATTACATAAATCTTACCATATACGGTTACTCACCATGTAGATGGAACTTGGATCACAACTTTAGATCCTTCAAGACAGATCTGAGGGGCGTAAGCTTCCTTATTCTCAATCTGAGCCGTGTCAACCACAACCTGCGCGCACACACACACACACACACACAGACACACACAGAGACACACACACACACACACACACAGACACAGACACACACACACACGCACACACACGCACACACACGCACACACACGCACACCAGCTTTAATAACTGTACTGCACACACTGTCATGAAGATCATAATCAATCATTTCACAGTCGAACTAATGCCAAGTGGACGCTTGAGAGCCCCAGTAACCTGACTTTTCATCACTGTCAGGAGCTGTTTCCATCCGAAAACACAAATGAAACATTTCCCACAGTTCTTGAAAAGAGGCCGTGAAGCCACAGCGTGCAGTTGTGTTAGAAACGGAGAGGGCGTTTGCTATCAAACAGGAAGTGGGCTATTGTTATTAATAGTGCAGGTGTATCCTCAATGTGACTCAACTCTCCATTAAAAACACACACACGCCCAAAGGTCACGGCCCCTCTGACCACACACACGGCAAGGACAGAAACAGCGTCACCCTTTATGATTATTCAGAAATCATTTTCAATCCTCAGTATTCAGACTTTCATGTGAGCGCTGCTGACAGTGAACCAATAAAACTATTCTGATAAATCAAGGTTATTATAGAAAACTAAAACCATAAAACAAATTACTAATACTTGAAATAAATATAAAAAATACGAAAGATAAACTTTTTCTTCCAGCTAGTTAATAAATATTAAACATACATATTAAAAAAAAAAAAATGATAAAAATAACACAATTACAAAAACATTACATTTAAAAAAAAAATGTTTTAATAAAACAAATTCAAAGTGATACAAAGTAAACTGCCTTGAATGCATTAAAACAATGCAAGCTGCATTGGATAAAAGTGTCCTGCTAAATACATGCATGCAAATTAAAGACACAAAAGTGAATGGTGGTGGATGGTTTCACGCATGTCTTCCCGTCTGGAATAAGCTGAAATGTGGCTCAGACTGTATGCTCTCTGTCAGATGTGTGAAACTCACCAGTCCAGCCTGTCCAAACAGCAGCTGAACGGCCGTCTTACAGGCTCCTCTCCAGCTGGAGGGACACACCTGGTTCAGCACCTCTGTGACGGGCAAATCATCTCGCATGACCACACCGTTCTGATCCACCGCATCCTTGATCAGCTGCAGCACGGCATGCTGGGAAGAGATTACATTACATGAAAGAAGATGATGCTTTTTACTGTAATGTGCATGTGTAAGATGTTTTTGAAAGTCTCTACTGCTCACCAAGGCTGCATTTATTTAATCCAAAATAAATTTAAATTATGAAATATTATTACAATTTAAAATAACTCTCTTCTATGTGAATATATAGTAAAATGTAATTTATTTCTGTGATGAAAGCTGTATTTTCAGCATCATTACTCCAGTCTTCAGTGTCACATGATCTTCAGAAATCATAATAATATGCTGATTTACTGCTTGATAAACATTTCTGATTATTTTCATCAATTTTGTGCTGGAACATGTGATAGGTTTTTATTTTTCAGGATTCTTTGATGAATAGAAAGTTCAAAAGAACAGCATTTATTGGAAATAAAAATCTATTGTAACATTATAAATATCTTAACTGTCACTTTTGATCAATTTAATGCATTCCTGCTGATTAAAAGTATTGATTTTCAAAAAGGTTTCAATGAAAATGTGCCTAATTGTCAAAGAAAAAAAAATAATTTTCTTGTTTTGGATGTGAAATATGAGGCAGACATGATCTGCACATAAACAGTCTGAGATGCATGCTTCTCCTAGCTTTATCATTTCATATTTTTAGAAAACATTTCCAGCTGGGATCTCATCCCATCTCTAGTCATCGATCAGAAGAGTGTGTTCTGAGTACCGTTTTAAGCTTGAGGTTATCTGATGTGCTTTCATTGAAGGAAACTCCTCGGAGGAGATGAGAGCCGATCTGGACAGGGATTGTGGGTAATTCACACTGGATGGGCTGAGACGTGGTGTGAAAGCGTCCGGCCTGCTGGACCTCAGCGTCACTACAGCAGCCCTGCAAAAAAAAGCATAATAAAATCACATGAGTGACCCAAATACATGAAAACACACAAATGCAAAATCATGTTTACAAGTAACAGGCGGCAAATGAGCAGTTCTGTAGAAGAATGAATCGAAAGGCTAACGTTAAACGTTTCATTTGAAGCAATGAGGTTGGTTGTTTAACATGGTTTCTCCCGGTCTAACCGAACCGTTCTTATCCAGAATATCACACATGATGTGGACAGACAAACATCTGTCTCTGTGCGACTGCTGAACACATGAACCTTCAGAAAGCAGCTTTAATCTGCACTAATTCCACACACAGCAAACATACCTGCAAAGCTGCTTCCACTGATTTGGGATTAAGGTGAAATCCGGCCTTCAGAGCATATTCACTGTGACCCAAAGAGTCTAACGCTACTCTATACGCCTGCGAGAGAGAGAGAGAGAGAGAGAGAGAGAGAGAGAGAGAGAGAGAGAGAGAGAGAGAGAGAGAGAGAGAGAGAGAGAGAGAGAGAGAGAGCGCGAGAGAGAGCGAGAGAGAGAGCGCGAGAGAGAGAGAGAGAGAGAGAGAGAGAGAGAGAGCGAGAGAGACAGAGAGAGAGAGAGAGAGAGAGACAGAGACACACACACAGAGAGAGAGCAGAGACACACACACACAGAGAGAGAGAGAGAGAGAGAGAGCAGAGAGAGAGCGAGAGAGAGAGAGAGAGAGACAGAGACACACACACACAGAGAGAGAGAGCGAGAGAGAGAGACACACACACACACAGAGAGAGAGAGAGAGAGAGAGCGCGAGAGAGAGACAGAGCACAGAGAGCGCAGAGAGAGAGAGAGAGAGAGAGAGAGAGACAGAGACACAGAGAGAGAGAGAGAGAGACAGAGAGACACACAGAGAGAGAGAGAGAGAGACACACACACACACAGGCGAGAGAGACAGAGACACACACACACACACAGAGAGAGAGAGAGAGAGAGAGAGAGAGAGAGAGAGAGAGAGAGAGAGACTCACACACACAGAGAGGCAGAGAGAGACAGAGAGAGAGAGACAGACACACACACACAGAGAGAGAGCGAGAGTCCCACAAGAGGCGAGAGACTGAGTCACGAGAGAGAGAGAGAGAGAGCAGAGAGAGAGAGAGAGAGAGACACACACACACACACACACACAGACAGAGACATATAAATCTACACAGAGCAGTATCAGAGACACAGTATCCTGTATTGTGCCACTTGCTATGTTACCATGCTCTCTTGTACAACAGAGAGAGAGCGAGAGATAGACAGGCTAATACATCTTAAAAAATAATTGATCTTTCTACGCCTAATTTGTCAGTTGTTATTAATACTGCCATCATTCACAGGGCAAACACTATAATAAGTAACCCTAGTCATCCTCTAAATTCATGTTTTACTCTTCTTCCATTAGGTCATAAATACAAACAATTACCCTCAAAAGCAAGTTAAATTCACAGAAACTGGGGAAAGTTATATTGTTTTGTTGGTGCTACGATGTACATCTTATAATAAGTAACCCTAGTCATTCTCTAAATTCATGTTTTACTCTTCTTCCATTCAGGTCATAAATACAAACAATTACCCCAAAAAGCACGTTTTGTACCCTCTGCTATTAGAAAGTTAAATTCACAGAAACTGGGGAGTGTGTCATTTTAAAGTTATATTGTTTTGTTGGTGCTACTACCTTCTGGGTAATATACGTGTAGGACTGCTGATGTACATCTGGTGCAGTTTACGTGTATCATGTGCACTGAATCTGTATATTTCTATTTGTATTATGGGAAATATGTGTGTATTGTGTACTACAGCTCGGTACAGTCTGTGGAAACAAGTTTCCTCTTTCTGGGGACAATAAAGAATGAATAAAGACAGTTTTGTTACATTATTCCACATAAATAGTTTATGGTCTAAAAATAAATGTAACGAGATTGATTAAAAAGTAAACATAGAATGAGATCCACAAATGTTAGGAGTTTAACTAAAATTAATTAAATTCACAAATAAATAAAACGAGATTTGCAAATAAATTCACAATGATATTTTTATGTCACAAACACAACTTTGTCTGGTCTTCATTTGTGAATCACATCCCGGTGGTTTGTAGCTTGGCTTTTAAGAATAAGAATATAATATTCTGCTGTTTGCATCAAATTAAATGACCAAAAGTAAACATAGAAAGCATATTAAATGCAAATAAAGTGTCTACTTTAATGTTTTAAATAACGTTTGTGAAAATATCAAAGTATGAGTGAAATTATGCTTCAAAAATTAAACATTATTATACATCTATTATAGGATATGTGATCATACTAAATTGTATTATATTTCAAATGATTAAAACGTGATGACAAATAGGAGGAAACCTAGTGTTTTAAAGACTGGTAAAGATTTCAAATGACCATGAGCTATGATAATGAGATCCATGTTCATGTATTATGACTCTATGTCACGAACAACCACTGTAATAAGTGTATGAACGGTCTTCACCGTGGTAAGCGTGTGTGTGCTCACCTGCAGAGCGTTGTCGATCTTGGCGTTCAGCTCTTTGAGCTGGTGTTCAGGTATAGAGGTGTTCTGGGAACAGAAGAGCTGCTGCACCTGTATACCAGACAGACCGCCGTCTCTCCCTCTCTCCCGGAGACACGCGGTCACCTGAAACACACACACGGCTGGTTAACTCGGATGTCTCCGCGTTTACTTCATCTGAAGTATTTCAGCTACTATGCAGCCCGAAGTGAATAAGAGGCTTCGTAAAATCAGATTTAGACAATAAATGGGTGAATCTGACAAAAACATTAAAGATATTTTTTATAAAATATAATATCTATTTTTTTTTTTTTTTTTTTATATGTTCTAAAATAGAATTCTAAAATTATTTTGTAACGTTTTGATGACTAAACATTTTTTTTTCCTTAAGTAGTTAACTTAGGTATTTTAACTGAACAGTATGATGTATATACTGTATGCATATTTTTTAGAGGGTCAGCAGTTTATGTGAGAGTGTTTCTCATATCTAGGGTCAGGTTGGTTGATTGCTTGGGCATTGATTGGTGATGTTTGTACCTCTGAAGCTCCCTTCCACGAGCGGACGGCCTCCTCCAGCTCCGTCAGTGGCCCAGGGCTCGTGTTCTGTGTGTGGGCATTTCCGTGTCTCTCCTGAACCTGCGCTAGCGCCTCGGCCAGGCAGGACTGCGCCACCGGCTGGACTTTCTGCATCGCCTGTGACAGGAACTGGAAATGCACCTGCATCACCGTCAGGAAGCAGCGGCCCAGCACCTAAGAAAGAGAGTCACATTCAGCGTTTTACCACAAAACACAACATCAAAACTGACCTGATTCTTAATTCAGGCTCTATTAAAGGGTGAATTCACCCAAAGTCATCTTTTACATTTATACAAATATTCTATGAAAGGCAATGGGTACCGTCATTCTTCCAAATATCTTCTTGTGTATAACAGAAGAAACAAACTCAAAACAGGTTTGGAAAAAGTGGGGGGTGAGATAACGAAAACTGTGTGAACTATCCCTTTAGATCAGTTATATTTTTGCACAAATTAAAGCATGTTTTCAATGTAATTTTGTCTGGATTATGTTTTAATGGATTATTTAAACTTTAATAACTAACAAGCATGTCCAATGTAAAATTCATCAAACTTTAACAAGTTTAAAATTTCAACTTTTTATTTATTTAATCATTTATTTATTTATTTGTACAATAACCAGGCTATATGAAACTTTTTAAATAAAAAATATATATTTTGTAAAATATGGCTGATATTTCATACATTTTTTAATAATAATAATAATTATTATTATTATTAAGCATGTTAATCTGCGGGGAAAAGTCTGCTTTGCTCAAAAAAGGCCACACAAGGTGATGTTTATAGATAAAAAATTATAATTCTATTCTTTAAACAAACAAAAAACGTGTCCCTTTTAGACTTGCACTATATTTATTTGACTGCTTGTTTTCTTAAAAAAAACACTTAACACTAGCTTTTCTAATCATTTTGTATTCTATCTGTTTTCGTTTTATTTGTTATACAATTAACAAAAGCAAAAAGGCCTCTAACAGTAGCTTGCTCTATTCTTTATCCTCTTATTCTATCTGTTGTCTTTCTTATTTAAAAACCTTGCTGCGTGTGCGGTGTTAGTCTAACGGAGACTTGTTACAGCACTTGTGAATCACTGCTCTTTTGTAGATTTGGATTGCTTCCATTGTCCTCATTTGTGGATAAAGTGTCTGCTAAACGACTAAATGTAATTTAAATCGAATGTAAACTAAACAAAACACCTGAAAAGTTTGCACAGAAAAATATATTTTTTTTGAATGAAATAAATGATGTTCCTGTGGCTCAGTGGTAGAGCATTGCGTCAGCACCTCAAAAGGTTGTGGGTTCGATTCCCAGGGAACACACATACTGACAAATAAATGTATAACCTGAATGCACTGTAAGTCTTTAACGATAGTCGATCCGATAGTAACGAGTGCGTTCAGAACATTCCCAGACACAGATGCACTCGGAGCAGATTTACAGAGTTACTGCCGCATCGCTTCAGTCTTTCCTGACTCGAGTCTTACTCATCAGGATGAGCGCGCGGAGACAAGCTCGTAAAAATACTGAAATAAAGACACTTCAGTTACTTCGCTGATTGGCTCGGTGTATGTTTTCAATACATGAATCGATTCTTTCCCTCAAACGGTTCACAAAGAGAGAAGGCAGGAGACAGGCCTGTCACCCCCACCTCAGCAGAAAGGGTTTCTTTTACAGGTATCTGCTGAAAATATCTACAGGCCAAGTAGTAAAGACAGAAATATGCCGTCGTGTGCAACAGGAGACAGGAAAAACCAGGCGGCGCCAGTTTCAGTCTTTCAACCCCCCCCCGCGCCGAAACACCTGAGAGCCGACAGCGTATATAAGAACCTGCTTCAAACATCAGCTCAAGACAGATTTGGACACACTGCTAATAAAGGCATAAATCAACTAACTGTATTATTCCAGGATTATTTGAGGTTTCAGGGCTCGTCCACTTGTTGACGATAAGCACAGGAAAGATTCTGAGAGGTGAAACTTGCAACAAAGTTAAACTTAAACCTTCAGAATTTAAATTAAAAAATAGCAGGAAAAAAAGTCTAAATTGATTCTTGATCCTAATGCACATGACAAAAACAACATGCACACAGTAGCACGGGTTAAAACGCCTTACATATACAGTACATTTATGCTAAATTAGACAAATAAATGGTAAAAATACTAGAAATAATAATAATAAAGTTGTAAATAAAGGACTGAGGCATTTAAAACAACCTGCTGTAAAAACTAAATAAGTTATCAATATGAATATCATAATAAAATATAAAATATATATTGCTGTATAATGCAATTTAACATTGATAATAACAACAATCGTAACAATTAATACAAATATATAATATTATTATTATTATAACAAAAATATTGAAATGGGGAAATAACAGTACAAATTAAAAAGAAACTAAAGGGACAAAAAACGAATTAATATCATCATCAATAATAATAATAGTAGTAGATATTATACAATAATGCAATATTTTATTATTGCTATTATTATTAACAACATAAAATGTATATAATAGTTATTATTATAGTAAATATTATATATTAATGCAATATTTTATTATTACTATTATTGTTATGTTGTTAACAATTTATAATAATAATATTGAAACCGGTAAAGAACAGTGCAAATGAAAACGAAATCTAAAGTGGCTAAAAAGAGTGTATTTCAAGACCATTGATTCACACTGAATCTTTAATTGTACTGTAAATTCAATGCAGTGCATGCTAAATCATGCAGAATCAATCTGGGTGACTATAAACGGTCTAAACTAATTGTTCAGCCCAGATTTAGATTAAACTTAAACAGTTTAAACAGCAGTGCTATGCCTTTCCATTCATCATCAGCTGTAAAAAATGGACTTAAAACATCTCAGGATCAGCTTTCAGCTATTCATACGCAAACAAATCACATCGCATGGTTTGAAACCTGATCTAGGGTCAGTGTTCTTATTGAGGGCAGCCAAAAAGAGCACTGCTGATTGGCTGAGCGATGCAGCGGGTGTATTTCTGTAGCGGCGCTTCTTTGAGACAATCGCGGTGTAAGCTAACACCCCGGCGACGGGAATACCCTGCTGTCGCCCTGCCAGCCCAGAGTAAACAGGCACAGAACGGCAGATTCCCGCGAGGCAGGAAGGACCTCGCAAACAAAACACTCATTAGCAAACACAAGACGCTGAATGGACACTAGTCACCGCCTGTAAAGTCTGTGGTGTGTTTACAGAAAGAGCTAATATACATGCATTCGAGAAATACTTCCTCTGCTTCCGTACACGAGTTCAGAAGAGTTTAATAAACACTGACTGATCTGGCAGCTGATATCTTCTGACAAAACACAGGCTGTGTTTTAAAGCAGCAGAACTGGCATGTATGTAAAAGCAGACGCACCACAAGCCTTGTTCACAAGACGAAAATACTTGAAAACACAGCTAAAACTTTCCAGAGCAGCTGCTGTATACATTCAGGGTGAGGATGTTTGCGCTTCTGCAAACATTATAAAACACTTTTAATATTTGAAAACATTCCACAGCAAACACGTTCAGGCGGAAAGAATTTGGAATTACCAGAATATTCCCGTTTCATACTTTTGGAAACTTTGGCGTTTTGTGTTCAGCCCGAGGTTCAGCGAAGACTCAAATTTGGTGTGTATAGCTGCAGGTCTGGCCCGGGTCCCTGCCGCAGAACCCGTTTTAAAGGCCTGTGGTGTGAAGCCTTCCTGCTCGGAGCGTGACCACATCCACCACGGCACAAACACGGACTCATAAAGGCATCATTTCAGCTTATATGTGTCCCTCGAGCAGGAGACACGGAGACGGACTCAACTCACACGGCCAACCGCATCAGCTAGACCCGGGGTCTGCAACCTTCAACGCCAAAAGAGCCGTTTTCACCCCTTTCCTACCGAATAAAATTCACGTGGAGCCACAAAATATTTGATGCCCAAATAAAGATAACACGGCATATAGCTAAAGTTTTATATTCAGATGTTACAGGGCAGAGGAGTAGCAATCGTTTCAGAAATCAAATGTAGTAATAATAATAAATAAGTATTATAATATTTATGTATGTATAATTGACAAAAAAAATGTAGTTGGCTCAAAAATAAAATATACTGCTGGAAAATAACCAATAATGTCTTCTTATTTTTGATAAATATTTTACTAAAGACAATTGTATGGTTATGAGTGTACAATCAGTATATACTGCAAACACTTTTTCCATTTTTATCACAAAATATATGTGACCCTGGAGCACAAAACCTGTCTTAAGTGTAGCAACAGCCAAAAATACATTGTATGGGTCAAAATGATCGATTTATCTTTTATGCCCAAAATCATTAGGATATTAAGCAATAAGCATGTTCCATGAAGATATTTTGTACCGTAAATATATCACAACGTCATTTTTGATTAGTAATATACATGGCTAAGAACTTTATTTGGGCAACTTTAAAAGCAATTTAGATTGTTTTGCACCCTCTGTGTTCAGCGCTCCGTGATGTTCACATCGTTTTGGATATGAATAAAACGCATCCAAAATGACGTTACTATATTTTCTCTTTTAATTTAAATCTATATTTACTCACATTGGCCTTTGAAACCTCTACTTTAACACACTTGACGGAGAAAAAGTGCAGGGGAAGAGTTTAGATTGTATTTAAAGTCGGGGGTGCACCGACGCTACAGGGAGCCACCGCAGAGGGATGAAAGAGCCGCATGTGGCTCGCGAGCCGCGGGTTGCCGACCCCTGAGCTAGACAGTATGTCCAGTAGGATAGAGACGGACAGAGAGAGAGCATCTGGCTTCCGAAAATATCTCTGAACTGAGGAATTCCTCTATAATAGATCTGGAGGACTCTTTGAAAAATAATGAGTGTCTGGAGGAACAACAGCAGCCTGACGGAAGCATCTCCTGCTAGAACAAACGCACTAAACAGAGTTTCTGATGTGAATTACATAAAAAAGGTGAGAGCTTTCCAAAATTTACAGGCTCTCATCTGATTAGTGGCCAAGTTTCCCGGCATCATTTATGGCATTTATGGAGATAAAGAGTTGCAATTTAAAATGTGATTCATAAAACAAAAAATCTACATTTTTACTGTGCTTGTTTGCACAATTTGGCACACATTTCTGTGATTATACATCAATATGACTATAACAACAACAACAATATATTTATTATTCAATATTTATAACTAGATTAAAGATGACCTATAAAGCAAAATTCACTTTTGTATTTTTTTTAGCATAATTATGTGCCTGTACAAAACCATCCTATTGTGATAAAAATTAATCCACTCAATTTTAAAAATTTTAATAAATCAGAAATGGTGTGTCAAAATGAGCCGTTCAGGAATGTACTCCAAAATGACACTATCGTAGCGAAAAACAATCGTTTCATTAAACAATCGTAGCGAAATGACTGCAGCTGCGTTTGTATGAAACAAGAGAGAGCGAGTCCATAATACCAGGATAACATAATTCAATATTAGTACAGAGAATATTGATTTGAGTTAATATTTTATCAACCAACCAAACGCAAAGCTTCCACAAAGGAAAATGTTTTGCCAGCAAGCGAATACTACCAACTGTAGTTACTCGGATGAGCTTGTGTTATTAGTTTTTTACCGGCTGTAAAGCTCCAACCCGATTGGCTCCTAAAATCACTTCCAAGGTAGTTTGTGGGCATCATTTATGGTGTTTTGAGACACCTCATAGCATGTAAACAAGAGTGAGACGATCGAAAAACATATAGAGTCCGAGACCGGACACGAGTACTACAGCCCTACTTGACAGTGTTATTTACTTGGCAGTCAATGGGACAGTCACAAGCCTCTCGGTTTTATCCAAAATATCTTAAATTGCATTCCGAAGACGAACAAAGCTTTTACAGGTTTAAAACTACATGGGGTAAGTGATAAATGACCAAATTTTCAATTTGGGGTGGAGTATCTCTTTAAGTCAGCTATAATGTTCTTTGACGAGGTAAGTTCTCTTAGTTTGAATAACTGTGAAAGGTACAGGTAATAAAAAAATAATTGATTCATTACCTCATTCGTGAACATCCGCCTTCATAGCATCGCTTCAAGCTTCGCCTGTGTTATTGTTTTGAAAATGCGGCGGCGAAAACTTACATATTGTGCCTTTAACCTCAAACACAAGTATTTCTAAACATCAACGTGCAATTATATATGTGCAGGTGGTTTTCGAGCGACTTACGTCAACGTCCTGCAGGCTGAAGTCGTTCTGGTCTTTGAAGTTAGCCGCGCCTGCGCTGAGCTCCATCAGCATTTTGCCGATCTCTGGCTTTATTGCTGTGGTGAGCCGGCTGGTCGTTTCCATGACATGTTCCTGCACGTCCTTCAGTTGCATAGCTGCTTTGGAGTAACGCGAGTCCCGGAAAACGCTGCCAAAGAGCTCGGTCAAGAACGCGCTTGCGCGGCAGAACGCATTCAGCGCATCCAGGTATTTGGAGATGCCCTGTTGTAAGCCCGCGATCGCAGTGGAGGCGCCTGGGGGCGGGGCGTGGCAGCCAGAAGGGGAGGAGCCTATGTTTGCCATGGGAGAAGGGGTGGAGCAAGAAGAGCCCAACGGGGCGCTGAGGGTCCGACTGAGCTCGGGCAACTGGAACTGTTGGTGTTGCTGCACTTTGTGCTTGGACCCGCCAAGCAAAAAGCGCAGCTTGTAGTCCATTTTACTTTCTTGTGCACTGCAACAATGCATAAGTATTCAACGTGCACAGGGAGTGTCGGTCCTCTCGACTTCACCTTCGAGAGAGTTCTGGATGCCTAATTTGGGACTCCTGGAATCAAGTAAATAGATAGCTTAAAGATCCCATTAGAGGGGAGGTCATGACAGTATCTGCTCCAGAGAGAGATGGAGAGCGGCACGATGGAAGATACAAGGAAATCTTGCAGCCCAGCTGCAAATCCAGATGCAGCTCACATCAAAATGTTTGCGCAAAAACAAAAAAAGATCCCACTCAAAGTTAGTTTCCCTTAGAACTGGTTCACAGGTGACTATCTAGCTTTAATCCTGGATGAAAATACAAAGTGCATAATCAAGCCTTCAAATGGAAGCGAAAAACCCTTCTTTCCGAACGCTTTCCGTAGGCCTCTAATAAAAATAGAAAAAGCGTAAAAATCTCTATGAATTTTCAGGAGGAGAAAAACAGTGACAGGATTGGCGCGAGCTACGGGGTGATGTCGCTTGGCACGTTGTGGGCCTGCACCGCTCTGACGGATCCAGTCGGTCAGAAGGGCTTGTGAGCACCGTACAAGCTGGTCGGGGTCGAGCGGAGACCGGTTGAACAGACGGGAGAGATCGTCGGGCTCCCTCTTGATCAGTGCCTGAGGTAGTTAATACTCACAACGGAAACAAATGTGCTTCCAGATAGGAGTCTCTCTGCAAACGCAGGCCGCAGAAACAAAAGCACAAACTATCTGTAAGGCCTCTCAGTCATTTCCTGCAAAAGAGACAAAGAGAGAATGTCAGTGAGATATCACAGGGAGGACGTGTTTTGACATTTGTTTCCAAGCGTCTCCTGGAGATTTGATAACGGCATTGGTTGTCAAACAGTGCACTGATTACAGTGTATTAGAGAGAGTTCGTCTGGACATTAAACCATCAACTGTATGAGGCCTAAATTATACTCTTGCTGCATTTGTGTGCAATAGAATCAAATATATTCACAGTAATACAAATGGTGAAAATTGTGTGTAATGAAACTAGTGGTGTGTTAACTACAACAAAAACTACTAAAAACAGATTTTGATAAAAAAATTAAGCTGAATAAAAAAAAATGTATACAAAAAAAATGGACATGCAAACAAACTAAAATAAGTGTGCGTTGAAGTACTACTAAATCTGAAAAATACATGAAAGTAAAATTGAGACATTTAATTTGTTTTATTAATGTAGTTTTTATATCCTTTTTAAAAAAAGATTTTAATAAGGATATAAAAACTACATAACTACACACATATACACATATACATATATATATATATATACATATGCACACACACACACATATACATATACATACACACATATACATATACATATACATATATATATATATATATATATATATATACACATATACACACACACACACATATATACATATACATATATATACACAAATACACACACACAAATAATAATACAAATTATTATAATAACAGTTTTAATATACTTTATTATAATTATTCAAAATGTGCTGCTGAATTAACACTACTGGAGCTTGTTGAGCGGTCGAAGCAGCATAAAAACAGTCCCTTCGGTTTATCTGCTGTGTTCCAGTGACCTCAACTTACTTCCTTTGACAAACAACAAACAGTTATCTAGGAAAACACGTGCTCACATGCACTACGGCCCAAACACAGACAAACACTCATATCACCTTTAGAGGACAGAGACAGGCTAATTCTGTGAGCCTTTCAGAAAGAGAAGAGCAGACGTCTGTCTCCTGTAAAAGCCCGGGCTTTGAGTGCATCACAAGGAATAGACGAGCGCAGTTCCTGTCTGTAAACCCCGTGGATTAGAGTGTGTTTCAGTGCCAACCGGGTCAAAGCGTTCGCTGCTTAACCTGCTCAATAACACACAACATTGGAAACAGGGTGGCACCTCGTTCAGAACACCTTTCAGACACGCGACGAACGGGAGACTGGTCGAAGATGAAAAGGATGATCATCTGTGCTGAAGGTCTCGGGCTAAATACAGTTCAGAACTTCCTCTGACAGTGCGACGTCTTGTTTTGGCAAAAGCACAATAATAATATCACTGTGCAGAACCATCAATAAACAATCAACCAGCCAGTAACGATGCATGCTTGTTTCAGTCCACAACAACACGTAACAACAGAATGAGCATCCAAAGATGAACACATCATGCTGGCGGAAACACAACGGTTAAAGAGACTGATCACATAAATATTATTCCAAACTAGCTGTTTTGTCCCTTCAAACACAGCAATCTGCACATCTAAACTACATTTTACTGTATCAGCAAACACACTACAGCTGTTTCAACAGGTAAGCAGCAAGAGTGTACGGCCAGGTCAAGAGACATTGATTACAAATATATTATCTTCATCAGATTCTAACTATATACTAATGCATACTACACGCTGAACTACGTTTGATTTCATTTAAAAACAAATATAAATCAAGTCTCACTGCAAGCTGCTTCAGATTAAAGAATCAGAATAATATAGACTTCCATTGAAAAGTTCGGGGTTAGTGCTTTTAAGACATTAATACTTAAAATGATCAAAAGTGACTGTAAAGACATTTATAGAAAATTCTGTTTTCTACTGTTTTCAACATTGATAATAATCAGAAATATTTATTGAGCAGCATATCAGAGTGATTTCTGAAGATCATGTGACACTGAAGACTGGAGGAATGATGCTGGGAATACAGCTGCATCACAGGAATACATTACATTTTAACAGATTCATACAAGAAACACTTATTTTAAATAGTAATACGACTGTATTTTTGATCAAATAAATGCAGCCTTGTTAAGCAGAAGAGACTTCTTTCAGAAATCTTATCCCCAAACTTGTGTTAATATCACACACCAATCATGCAGGTATTTTCTGACTACTATATGAAAGTAAACGGTTGCTGTGTTGTATTTCAGGTCTGACGGTGACTTCGAGGGCAACTGTTGTTCCTGTCGGGCAACACAACTGTCCTCATACATGAATGATACAAAATAAAATCAAAACAACTGTCCACCCACCAAACCACACTACAGCGCTGCTTTCCGCTTACAGGACACGGTTCGAAAACGTCCTTCACATCTGTTACTAATGAAGCACAGGAATGTTCCCCTCCGCTCAGACGGTGGATCATTATCACAGACAGAGAGGATGGCTTTCGGATCAGGACGTCGTTTATCACGCACACATAACATACCTGCCGTGAGAGGCAAAATTCAGCTAGTTTGGGAAACTCGACAAAAGTGACAAACCGACAAACAACCCGAGCAAAAACACGTTTAACAAAATCTCTGGAAAATGTCTCTCTTCAAAAACTCTCTCTTGCTGAAAGCGGCCGTAAAACATCCAGTATTTCGGATGAGTCGGGACGCTCAACTAGTTATTCAACAACTGCCTATAGATTAGAACCTTTCTTCTTTAGTGTATTAATTAATGTTACTTCACAAATTCAAAGAGAGCGTTTTATTGTGCCGTTTACCTCAAGGTTTCCCAAATTGGGGTACAAAGGTAGTAATTTATTAAAACAAAAATGCAAAATTTAAATATTTATTTTAAAATAAAAATTGTAAAAAGAAATAGACAAACAGACAGATAGATAAATGTAATAATAAATTAAATATATAAAAAATTCCAATAAAACATTAAATCTTTATTTGTTTACCAGCATGTGACTATTAAAGGATGTCAGAAAATTAAATACTACCTTTCAATATTTATAAATCTCTGATTTTGATTGGTCACCACCACGGTAAAACCCTAAGACACTGCATCGCTGAATTCATCCGCTTTAAACTAAAACTACTAAACCAGCATCATTATGTAGGGCTTCTTAATACAAACTCAACAAGTCTATTTTAAGAAGCACAAGAAAATGATGCTGATTTATTCATTTTAGTTTGAAGAGGATGAGATGAACTTCTCGGAGAGGGTTTTACTGTGCAAAAATAATCTAATATTAATGCAACAAATTCCTCCCTCTTTGAACATTATGTTTATGTCATGTCAACATGAAATATATTTATTATAACTCAATTTATGACCATTGGCGTCCTATTCTCACTCGTTTATACAGAATAAAGGTGCATTATACTGATTTTTCCCCTCTTCATGTTAATCTCTTAACCGTGATTAAAATCACCGTAAACTTAATCATGTAACTCTGCTTCTGAAAGCTGTCTTTCTTTTAGTAGATCTATTTATGCGCCTTTAAGTGCTACACTGACGTCCAGAGCGGCTGTGGGATTATTTCTGGAGTTTCCCATTCAGAAGACAGACAACAAGCGAACACAACACAAGTGTTACACACAGCGGAGACCTCCATATATCCACACATGTGCTGCGTGCAGCTGTCAAGTGTGCTTGTGTCAGCACATAGTGCCTATAATCATCAACATAGATCAGTACCGTACCACACGAGCCTGTTAAACACAAACAAGAGTAGAAACGAAACCATGAAACCAGAACCGACAGCAACAATACTGGACTAACAACTCCAGACCAACCTTCACCGATCTTCAGAAATGATCAAACGCAAGTCGTTCAAACCTCTTATCTCTGTTTTAGGTGCATCTGAGACCTAGTAAGAGCGTATGCCCCCCTGAATTCACGACTCCATTTCAGCCGTACGGCACAAGAGAGCACGGCTCGGGTTTCACACGCACGTGGTGCATTGTGGGAACGATGGCCATCTCTACGGCTTGGCTCGGTAGCAGGCCTGACGTGGATGAAAACACCACCTGGATGACTGTCTGAGGATGCTGTGAGTGTTATGATGGAAACGGTTTCTGTGGTTTCTAAACACAGCGTTCGGATATAAAACTGTAAAGATGTTAAAAACAAGCTTATTATAAATGTGTAAAGCGTTTCCCTGCTCTCTAAAGTGCTCTTTATCCTGTACGCTTCCCAAAGCCAAACATATTCCACATTCCTTGATACCCAACAGAACTCCATAAAAATAAATAACCCACAACTTTATGAGTTATGGCCGTATTTATGCACAGCTCTCTGTTTTGGAGCAGCGCTGTTATTGTTTACTGAAACTAAAACTATTAAAAATCACTTTCGTTAATGTAAATAAGGTGAAAATAAAAAGTTAATATTTGATCAAAACTGTAATGTTGACCTGGCACCTAACTGAAATAAATAAATTAAATAAATAATGACAAAAACATATAACTAAATAACTTAACACCAAAAATGTAAAGATTTTTTTTTTTTATATAATTAAAATATTAATAAATATTACGATAGCATATTAATATTACTAAAACAACACTGCTTTGGGTTAGGAAATGCATGTGCAAAAAAAACTATTTTTTCAGCTTTAAGATGATAGTATACATATATAATTTACATATTCGATTTGACACTCAACATGACACTAGTCATGAATCATAACGTATCATGATGATATATCAAAGACTTTTTGATTTTTCTGCAAGTAAAAACAAAAACATTTAAACGATAAATTAATTTCACATTTTCCAATTACAAAGTACACTACTAAACAGTATTTACCAAAACGAAACATTCATGAACATTTACAAGAGCTTTGATATTACAGCAATATTAATAATGTGTCATCGATAATCGCAAGAATGCAATGGAAGAGATTGAAACTATTGATTTTATGCCATTTAAATAATATATCGGCCACCAAAGCACCTTAAAAAATGAAATTATGAATGCAACCCAATCACAATGCATAATTTTTATTTGAAGTGAACACCTGTAATTTTAGTTACGGACAAAAATCATATTAATTTTACACATGAGAGCATATTCTGAAACTGCAAGGGCCATAAAGTCTCCTGACTGATTAGGACACCGCAATTAAACAAGAAACCAATTCATGTTTTACGTCATGACACCCAACCAGATAAAGCACTATGGTGGTACGGTGATGCTATCAGATGGTGATACTATGGAACAGAATGATTCAAATACCACGGTATTTACAAGGTATTCTTTAAAGTACACGGTGCACCGTGAAAATACCATGGTACATAAAAGCCATAGTGGTAGTACTAATGGCATCACATCCAAAAACATAGAAACCCCATAATACAGTCTAGAGAGTGAACATCCATAACACGGTCAAATGGAAAAACATGATAAACGCCGTGTGTCTGGTGTTTAGCAGCGCTCAGGAATATTAATGAAGACGAGACTGCTTGGGGGTTTTTCCTCAGGAAATTATACACGAGGGAAAGTATACAAGCAAACGAGTTTAGACTAGTTAGCTCAGAAACCAAACAGCAAGAAACTACCCCATATAACCCCCGTCCAAAGCCATCGCAGCTCCACATATCAGGCCAAAACAAGCATCTAAAACTGTACGACGGTAACGGTTCGGGTACAAGAATACACAACACATTTAGAGTGAATGTGTATTTACTCATCAGCATCATTATTATAAACCTGTAAGGGTTCTGGGATGCCAAACAAGACTTCTCTTATGACTCAAATGACACCTAATTAATTCAGAACCACATTTGGAGATCTAACAGAAATCCCAGAACCATCAATAAACAGCAATTTAACATTAAACAAAAACGACTTTGCTCTCATAGCCTTTGGCACACTTGGAACAGTGTGACCTCTGCAAACACACAGCTTAAGACAAAACAAAAGAGTCTTGCTTTCATGCCGAATGACCTCATTGCTTACTAAAAGCAGTGCCGTCGGCTCCGATCCTGCCGTGGATAAACTGGTAACAGTGAGAGAAGTCATTTGTTTTGAATGTGCTCTTTGTTGCTCAAAATCTTTGGTTTTAGCTAATAAGGAAAGCCCTGCTGAGAGGCGTCTCGTAAGGACATGTTTGTAAAACTCAGCCCTCGGTGAAACTCGGGAGTCCTTCCTGCAACACCTGTTTTTCAGATGACATCATCGGCGAGCTGATGGACGGCGGATCTGCTTTCTAAAGATTTTCTGATAGGAAAGAGATAATAAATAGCTAAGATGCTGTGCAATTCACATACTGATTTTTATTGGTCGAAGAGAAGTATCAGTGGGTTAAATACAGATTAATATCTATTAGCACAGAAAAATATAATATCTTCTGTTGTAATAATCAGCAATATTCTATTTTAATATACATAATCTACTCTATTTAGTCATGTTTCTGGTTTTACAGTGGATTATAAATTGTTCCAAACAGAATAATCTTCTCTTTATAAATTGTAATCAAAATGTAACGACTTACTCCGCCTCTGAAACAACTGAATTTTTTTATTGACGTAACGAATCCCTTCTTCGCTACATCCACCTGACACCATCTAGTACGTAACCATCTAGCACCCACGTAAATCCTGATAGATCACATAAAAATCCTGCTCTACATTTTTTTGGGATGAGAAAATGATAGGGTTGGGCTGCACGATATATCGTTTCAGCATCGAAATCGTGACGTGCACATCTGTAATAGTCATATCAGGTTGTGCGATGTTTAGTATAGGCTACTGATCGGGTGTTATATCTATAGGCTACTGATCGGGTGTTATATCTACAGGCTACTGATCAGGTGTTATATCTATAGGCTACTGATCGGGTGTTATATCTATAGGCTACTGATCGGGTGTTATATCTACAGGCTACTGATCAGGTGTTATATCTATAGGCTACTGATCAGGTGTTATATCTATAGGCTACTGATCAGGTGTTATATCTATAGGCTACTGATCAGGTGTTATATCTATAGGCTACCGATCAGGTGTTATATCTATAGGCTACCGATCAGGTGTTATATCTACAGGCTACCGATCAGGTGTTATATCTATAGGCTACCGATCAGGTGTTATATCTATAGGCTGATCAGGTGTTATATCTATAGGCTACTGATCAGGTGTTATATCTATAGGCTACCGATCAGGTGTTATATCTATAGGCTACCGATCAGGTGTTATATCTACAGGCTACCGATCAGGTGTTATATCTACAGGCTACTGATCAGGTGTTATATCTATAGGCTACCGATCAGGTGTTATATCTATAGGCTACCGATCAGGTGTTATATCTACAGGCTACCGATCAGGTGTTATATCTACAGGCTACCGATCAGGTGTTATATCTACAGGCTACCGATCAGGTGTTATATCTACAGGCTACCGATCAGGTGTTATATCTATAGGCTATCGATCAGGTGTTATATCTATAGGCTACCGATCAGGTGTTATATCTATAGGCTACCGATCAGGTGTTATATCTATAGGCTACTGATCAGGTGTTATATCTATAGGCTACCGATCAGGTGTTATATCTATAGGCTATCGATCAGGTGTTATATCTATAGGCTACCGATCAGGTGTTATATCTATAGGCTACCGATCAGGTGTTATATCTATAGGCTACCGATCAGGTGTTATATCTATAGGCTACTGATTGTGTTCTTTGCTCACACACAGACACTGACACGACAGCTGTACAGAAATACCCATTTTAAATAAATGTAAAATTGCAGAGCTACTGCAAATCCATTTAGGCTATCCTTTGCTGAAACGTCCGCGTCTTCGTGAAGAGCGCAGGTCACTTTTGCTTAGAAATAGCCGACGCCATGAAAACACAAGCTCCGAGCACTTTAGAAAGAAGGAGAAAATGTGAACGGCCCCAAAATCTGTCTACACTGGACGTGACAAAGCAACCGTTACAAATCATTTGAACTTTGTGTCAGTACGTCATTACTGTCAGGGATTTGCCGTGCCGTGCCGCATCCAGTATTGACAGCATCACTGATTATAATGGGTCGTGCTGCGCCGCTCGCATCCAGAGTAGACTGTGAGAGCCACTTCTGCATCTATTTGTGCCTGAAATGACACATACGCGCGAAACTGTCACAATGCATGTCTCTGCAAGTATCCACATCCCAAAGGTGCTCTATTGGATTGAGATCTGGTGACCGCGGTGGTAAAAATCTGCCACCGTCACAGCCCTAGTTACTACAGTAAATGATGGTGGATTTGTAGATTGAAACGCCTTCACACTGTGTTCCTCCTGTTTGTCAGTGCGGTTTCATCTGCCTTTAAACTCGTTTAAATCAGCGAGTCATTGGTGTTGTTTGCTGAATTCAAGTGCTTCACACTGGATCTCACAGCACGGTTTAGTGTTTGCATGACCAAGTAAACGCATTTGCTCGGTTCGTGTGACGCGGTTTACATTTTTTCCCAAATTCCATTATTTATTTTGTTTCAGTTTTTTCCGTTAAAATTTTGCTGTATTTCGTTTTTTTTCTGTTTGAATTTTTCTGGACTCCTTTTTAATTATCAAATAAAAATGTTATTAATCAAAAAGCAAGTTGAATTAATAAAATCTTATACAATTTAACGTTAACTTATTAAAAGTGTTTATCATGTCTAATTATTTTAATCGAATGCACACATTTGTTTTATTTATTCTTACAGTAGCCTTATGAAATGTCCCCCCTCAGAAATTCTATGTTGTGTATAGAAATTATACTGGTTATCAGATGAAGGCAAAA
>CM050423.1:29313043-29318043 GCA_027564155.1 Gymnocypris eckloni scoliostomus
GTGCATGTTTATTATTTAAATATATATTCAAGTCTTAGTCGAAGCATTTAGTAAATTAGAGCTGGACGATAAATTACATTTTGCAATTATACAAGCAGCTGAGATATATTATACTATATATTGCTATAGTATATCACCATATGTGAGTATACTGTATGTACAGAAAAGTTGGGCATTCTCATATATCCAAGTTTATATAATATTTTCCAATTAAATACAAAAATCAGGCATTTGAAATGTACTATATAGAATAGCAATGTGCACATGTGATGTACTTCCGACTTAAACAGGAATAAACTAAATGATAATTTATCAACATTTAGTCATGATGATGACCAAATCTGGCTCTGTGCTGACATGCAATGTCCTGAAACAAAACCAACTGCTAAAGAACCCCAAAAACAACCAATGAAAATACAGCAGAAATGCTCCAGCAAACTTTTTCATTTACGGGGCGACAAATACATTTAAGTTCACACTGCAAAGTGTAATTTAAGCGACGTACAGGGTTACACTGGTGTGCGGTTGAGTATAAATATCCTGAAATATTCTGAGAGCTACAGCCACTAGAACCACTACAGGAATCAGCCGAATAGATCCACTGACACACAAAATTAATTTCAATAAACCAGTCTGTGATCTCCTAAACACTCATACAGCCAAAACAAAACTAACAGTTAGGACCAGTTACCCGGTGATAAACTACCACTAGATTAGTGCTGCCAAACGATTAATCACATCCAAAATAAACGTTTTTTGTTTTCAAAATATATGTTTGTACTGTGTATATTTATTACGAATATGTATAAAAATGTATATATTTAAGAAAAATATGTTGTGTTTATATATTTAGATGAATATAAATATATGCAAGTATTTTAAAAATCTATATTTTAAGTGTTTGTATTTGATATACATAATAAATATATACAGTAGACACACACATTATGTAACGTAAACAAAACTTTTATTTTGGATGCGATACAGATGACCTGCTTACGATGAGGGATTATATTTTGCATTGATATAATATGGAAAATTGTCAATTTCAACCCAAATCTAGAAGTTTCCGACACTTCGACACCCAGAAAAACACTAATTCATCCCCAGTGCCACTCGCCAGGGGTTTGGGGTGTGTACGGCACCCGTCGGCTGTCATTAGTGTTAAAGGGCTGCAATGAAGCGTATCGCTGCTTTTTCAGGACGATGAAGGGTCTCAGTGTCATTTAGGGACCCCGGGGTCAGTTTTGATTACACCATTAATTGACGTAATTAAGATCAGACCGTCAGACTGCAGCAGATTTGATGAGATTTAAACGGATCAATTCTGATTTAAACGAACCAAGACCTCTTCACAACCCGCCGAAATACCACTTTAGTGCGTTCCTGCTATCGTGACGCTCCTTTAACATCAACGAAATGACGTTTCAAATGATTATACGAACACCATCAGTGTTTATGGAGCTAATCTCAGTTAGCCTTTAGCACCTCTCGTTGACACGGATTGAGAAAAACACCTCAAACACGTCAAAACACAAGCGCTCGCGGCCGCTCCGGGGCGGCGGGAATAAACGGACTCGGGTCCTACCTGTAGTGGCTTCGGGAAAGGCGTTTATCGGTGTGAAAAACAGCCCGATCGGCGGTCGGATCACGGCATCACTTACCAGCTGTTTGTCCCCACCCTCCTGTCTGTGGAAAGCGGAAATGACGCAGCGAGTCTTCCGAGCGCGCGTCCACAAAGCGCGAGAACGCCAGGAGACGCGCGCGTCCGAACATACCAAAGAGCGCGTGCACTTGGAAAAATAAATAAAGTAGATTTTCACTTTTCAGTTTTCACCGAAGTACAATAATTATTGAAGTTTTGTCCCTATGTGTATAATGGCTAATAATAATAATATTTTTTTTTCTATAAGACGTTCGTAGAAGTTGTCTGCCATTTATTTTTATTTTATTAATTTGATTATAAGCTGCAAAAAACAACACATGGTTGAGTTGACAGCATTCTGACACATGTTGTGTAGGATTTTAACACACATTGTGTGATTTAAATAAAATGCATTTGGACAGACTGCCTTCACTATATTGAACTTTGTTCAGGGAGTGCACCTGGTAGTCTAAGAAGGACGGTTAGGTCTTAAGCTTTACATGTTTTCTTCCATTAGACTAAATGTCATTTACTCCCATTCAATGCTGTTCCAAACTGGTGAAATATTTTGTTGAACACAAAAGAAGATATTCTTATGATGGTATCATCACAATACTTCCATGTCTTTGCATCAATGGAAGTCAATGGCTACCGTCACCAAAATATATTTTATCTCATAGAAGAAACTCCTAAGAAATACAGCAATTTTGCATTTTCATTTTGGGGTGAAATATCCTTTAAGATATTTTGGGCCAGACAAGCAAAATGGTCTTATATTGTTATTGAACTCTTTTGTTTATTATTTAATGGCTAAATAATTTATTGAAGCCATTACCATGGAAAGAAATGATTTTGCATTAATATCAAGTGAGATATGTGTGAAGAAGGACAGTATATTATTGCACAAGTTGGACTTGTGTACTGGGTTTCTGTAGTGCAGATCTATGGAGCCACTGTAAATAATCACACTGTACACAAATAAAATAAAACGATTTAATATTTAAAACACATGCATTTAGTGTAAAATGAAAAGGACTTAGCCTGTTTAATAAATGATTTGCCATCCTATGCAGCTGGCTTGTCAGTATTTATCACAACAACCCTACTTGGGCTGCTCTTAACCCTGTCTCAAACATTTATTGTCTCTAATGAGTTTTCATTAATGAATCAGATGGAAAGTGCTGGATGTCCTGCATATCTTCAGCCACCGTTGCCTGGAGGTCGCTGCAGTGTTATATAGGACATTTAATTCCTTCAATTTCCGTTAGTACCGGTATGTTTTACATAGACAGTTATTCTTTAAATGATGTCTTGATGCTTTCTAAACTCCTGAAATGTATTTTTTATTCTTAACTCTAAGCCTGGAGCTATATTGCATCGCTCTGCAGCAGTGTTGAGACCACAGCCGATCTACATTGAGAGTTTGAAGAGCACAACATGACAATACTTCATTGTGAGGATTGACAGAATGAGGGCCTGACGTGCGGTGGACATGATATTCAGTCCTCCACAGATTAGTTCTGTCTTCTCTTTCTAAGACTGGGACATCTAATATTGAAACACTACATTCATATTACTGTGCTGCCTCTTTTGTGTCCATCAAATACAACTATAGTGGATGTAACATGAAGCATCACTTCACAATTAGTGCACACGTACAATTTTACAAGAGTGATAGTCATTGAGAACAATTTCAAAATAATGTTTGTCTGAACTAAACTGTTTATATTTATATGTATCTGGCATTCTTATGAGATTAAGATGATCTTATTTTATGAGAAATGTCATCCTCTGGTCTTGTTTCTGTTAATCGTTAGTGCAACACGTTTTAATTAATACTGTGGTTAATGCAATACAAATGCTTTTGTATTATGCATAAAAATGACTAGATTTTTAAAATGAACTGTCAGTGATGAATTTAAAATGTTTATTTGTTGACTGATTTGGATTGTATCCTCTATCTGATATTTTATGTTATAAGTTGATCTTATGTTACATGATTTTCAATCATCCGAGGTGTAGTTGATGCTGGTAACACTTGTTAATGTATACTGTATTGTAGCTAATAGTTGTAGTGCATTAGTTCTGTGCATGCATTTTTCTCTACCCTGACAACATTTGACAAATTAAATTGCTAAAGTTTTTACATATGTCTGTTTTATTTCATTCTTGTAGAATTACAAATTGATGGTAATTGATTTTTGTCATTTTAACACATTAATTAGCCGTTTTCAGCTACACATAATGTGTTTAATGACACGTTGTGTGTTAAATGACATTACACAGTAGATGTGTGATCCATCTTAACACACACATTGTGTTTAATTAAACATGAGCACACTCAATACGTGGTCAAATTATACACGTGTCATTTTTACACATCTCTTTTTTACAGTGTAGAAGTAATAATTTGTCGAACATGTTGCTATGTGTTGTATATTTTATTAGTATTATTTTAGAAAATTACTCAGATTTTGTACAAAAATTAGAATAATTATTATTTTAGATTTGTTTTATTTAATTTATTAATAAAGACACTTATATTTATTTATTTATTTTATTCATAGTGAATTGTACAAGAGACCCCCAGCAGTGTAAGGCACAATCACCAGCATGAACACTGAATGTTGATATATAAGAACAGATAAAAGGATCAGAGAGGAATACAGTACTGAGACTGTGATGTGATGGACTCCTGTGTCCTCTAGTGTTCAATACTACAACAAACACATCTTCAGTGTCTTTCACGTCTTGATAGATGGCGCCATATCCATCAGATTTATTTCACTTTATTTATTTATTTAGCCTTTTGTCTTTTTATATAAATATAATGTTTGTTTATTATTTTATTATTCTTTATTATATAATATTGTGCCTAATACATACAGAAGTACTTATATTGAGGTATGTAACTCTATGGCAAAAAATGTGCTGAGGTTTTTGGTCCCTCTGCAGTGCACTGGTACAGTGGAGTCCTGTGTGTGTGTGTGTGTGTGTGTGTGTGTGTGTGTGTGTGTGTGTGTGTGTGTGTGTGTGTGTGTGTGTGTGTAAAGAGGCAGGTGTGTGTGTGTGTGTGCGTGCGATACGTGCGTGTAGAAAGTGAGAGAGTGTGTGTGTGTGTGTGTGTGCGGTATGTGTGTGTGTGTGTGTGTGCGTGCGTGCGTGTGAGAGAAAGGTAATGTGTGTGTGGACAGATGCAGGTAAAAGCACAAGTTGACTGTTTGGGTTTCTTTAGTGCAGATCTATGGAGCCACTGTAAATAATCACACTGTACACAAAGAAAATAAACGTATTTAATATTTAAAACACATGCATTTAGTGTAAAATGAAAAGGACTTAGCCTGTTTAATAAATG
>CM050423.1:29323043-29350543 GCA_027564155.1 Gymnocypris eckloni scoliostomus
GGTGTGTGTGTGTGTGTGTCCACTGCTCCAGGTGTGTGTGTGTGTGTGTGTGTCCACTGCTCCAGGTGTGTGTGTGTGTCCACTGCTCCAGGTGTGTGTGTGTGTGTGTGTCCACTGCTCCAGGTGTGTGTGTAAATACAGAGAACACATTTCACTGCTGGTTATACTCTGTATAACTGTGTATGTGACAACAAAATAAAAAATATTGTTTTATTTCAAAGCCGATATCCGATTATGGTAAAATGCTTAAATATCTGGAAAAATATCGGTAAACCGATATATCGGCCGATCTCTATATTTGATGCGATGCTTCACACCAGGACACTGGAATATGGAAATATACTCAGATAAACACTGATCAAAATATGGAAACTAGTAAAAGAGTGTGCAAGCATAAAGATAATCTCTCTTTCTTGCGTCCACAGAAAGTGCGCAGTGGCGAGTGGAAGGGATACACTGGGAAGTCCATCACTGATGTGGTTAATGTCGGCATCGGTGGATCTGATCTGGTTTGTCAAATCAAAACTCAAATGCTTGTTCTTTTTCCGGTGTCAGATCACGGGTTTCCAGTCTTTTAGATGCCACTGACCCCCAAATCACTGAAATATATAATATAGTTTCACATTTTTAAACTATTGGAAATACTTGTTTTAATTTTGCTAACACTAATAACTGATAACACTCTTATGAGGTGTACTTGTAATTTTGTCATTTTATGCTTAACTTGCCTGATATAATTAAGACTGAAAAACTGTAAATGTAAGCCGGAATTTGATAAACTAACATGTCAAAAATATAAGTAAAAAAAAATTACATTTAGAAATAGAAAGACTGAAATAACAATTTCTTATGAAACATATTTTTGTAGTTACAACTTTGACTTTTTATCATCTTTGTGCAAGGGACACTCATTCTAAAATTTAACAACATATATGTGGTTTATTTTTTATACTGTGAAAAATGTATGCTATAAATATTCTCCAAAATGTAGTTTCTGTTAAGTTACATTATTACATTTATTTTTACAGATTTATTATTTATATATTTACTAATTTGTTTAATCATTCATGTTAAACAATTTTTTATTATTTTATTTTGTTGCTATTTTTTATTTGTTTGTTTTAAATTAAATGTATTTATTTTAATACAATTATTTATTTTAATATTTTATTCAATAATTTATTCATTTTAATCATATTTGTATTATTTACTTATACATTTACTAATGTTGTCAAACGATTAATCGCGATTAATCGCATCCAAAATAAAAGTTTTTGTTTACATGATATATGTGTGTGTACTGTGTATATTTATTATACATGCATGTGTTTGTATTTATATATACATAATAAATATACACAGCACACACACACATATATTTTGTAAAAATACTTTGGATGCGATTAATCGCGATTAATCACTTGACATCACTAAAATGTACTTATTAGTTTTATTCAAATGTTCATTTATTTGTGTGTTGAAAATTATTGTTATTGAATTATTTGAATGATTTTTCAGGGTCCATTAATGGTGACAGAGGCCCTGAAGCCGTACTCTAAAGGCGGCCCTCGTGTCTGGTTTGTGTCGAACATCGATGGTACGCACATCACTAAGACTTTGGCTGAACTCAGCGCTGAGACCACACTCTTCATCATCGCATCGAAGGTCTGAGCAGGACGCAGCGTTCAGAGACTGGACAGATTATACAGCATTAGCAGAGACACAAATACATTCACCTGATAATATATATCACTGTTTGTCTTCCTCAGACATTCACGACCCAGGAAACCATCACAAACGCCGAATCAGCGAAGGAGTGGTTCCTGCAGGCCGCCAAAGACGTGAGTCTCACCTCCTGCAGAGACGTGTACGGGACGGGACGCCTGTGTCACGCACTCATTCTTCTGTCACTTTATCATCTCACAGAAATCTGCAGTGGCCAAGCATTTCGTGGCGCTCTCAACCAACGGAGTAAGTGCAGTACTGGATACTTTAAGTGGAAAGCCTCACATTAAAATGTGCAAGTTCATTGTGCTATTAAACCATATTTTGTAGCTTTCAAAACTCAAAACAGTCCAAAAAGAGCATTTACTGAAAATAAACTACAAAAAACGTTTTCAAGTAAAAATGTAAATCAAGGTTTTTCACAATTTATACAGTACATGTCAAACACAGTTTCAATTTAAAGTGCTTAACAGAAAATAAATTAGCAATATAATATCATGTAAATGGCATTTACATAGATGTTTTATTGTTTTTTGCTTTAAGACTTCTATGTAAATTCCTTTTACATGATATTATATTCCTAAATTATTTTGTATGACTGTTTTTGCTACATATTGACCAGTATTGCATTATGACCTCAGAGAGAAAAATAAAAACAATCATTGCTCCAGTATTGTTAAATAAATAACTTTAATGTTAAAAAGTTCAGAGAACATTCAAATGTAACATTCCCATAATGTTTGCAAAATTATCAATTAGAATGTTCTCTTGCATAATCAAGAAAATACCTTTTTGAAACATTTACAAAAACTGGACACTTTTAAATTTTTCAGAATTAGTGTCAAACGATTAATCACATCCAAAATAAAAGTATTTGTTTACATAATATATGTACTGTGTATATTTATTATGAATATATAAATACACACACATGCAATATATATTTTTATATTAATAAAATTGATATCGTATATAAATATATTTAGTATATAAACATAAAATTTTTCTTGAATATATATATGCTTGTGTGTGTATTTATATATACATAATAAATATACACAGTACACATACATATAGTAGGTAAACAAAAACTTTTATTTTGGATGCGATTAATCGCGATTAATCATTTGACAGCGCTAAAATAATTACGTTTTCATGACTTAATGAGTACATTAGGAAAACTTTCTTAGAACATGTGTGTGTGAGATGAGCCCTTTAAAAGATCAGATATTTTAGGTTCACAAACTTTCTTCCATGTTCTGTGTTTCAGCCCAAAGTGAAGGACTTCGGCATCGACCCGGAGAACATGTTTGAGTTCTGGGACGTGAGTGTCGGGGTCCGCTGAGGGCCGTGGGCTATTTTTGCTGTGACGTAGGTGTCTGGACAGCTGCTGTAACCAGAGTCTCTCGCTGATCTTGACCTTATCAGAGCAGAGGTCACGCACACAGGCTGGGTCACTGTAAAGGCCGACGGGCTACTTTTAGTCACATTATAGATATTTAAAGGGCAAAGTTTCTTACTGTCCTGTTTATTATAGATCCGTATGCTCTTCAGCTCATGTAAAGAACAAGTTGGATGTGTAGTTGAATTTGTGTTTTTGATTTACTTATGTAAATGTTATTTTAGTATCGTAGTATTTTACTATAACTTTTGTTAATAGTTTAAATTCGTTTTTAATTTATATTATATTAAAGTGCCCCTATTATGGTTTATGAAAGGCTCATATTTTGGTTTTGTGAGTCCCTAACAACAGGTTGACATGCATGCAAGGTAAAAAAAAAACTTTTATTGTATTATTTATAACATGCATTTATTTTGACCTGACTTGCTCAATGACTCCCAAACGATTCATTTTTCCAAACCCCTCCTTTGCGTGACGCTAATCTGATTGGTCGATTGGTCTCATTTCCATTTCATCATGTCTGTAACATAGACATAATAAATATTTTGAATATTTTATATGTCTGTAGTCTGTAATGCCTGATAAAGCAGTGTTTGTGAGGCAGAGCTGCTTTGTGTACAGGGTTACTGGGAAAGCGGCACCTAGTGGCAAAGAATGAATTTGCATTTTCATTCAGACCAACGTGAAAAGACCAACAAGTGGACGGCAATATGCTAATGATTCATGTTGACTCAAAATGAATCGGCTTGGGATTCGGTTTAAAAACGACTCGTTTCAGTGATTCCGAGTCGACTCTTTCTTTTGAGAGACTATAACTTTATACACGGTGCACTTCATTCACTGCATGAAAGCTCATTATATGTTATTTCAAATAACAAATCATGGCCTTAGTTTTAGTTAACTGTAACTCAATTATTTGAAAGAGTGATGTATGAGTCTGAAATAGTTTTTGTTTTTTTTAGTGGGTCGGTGGACGATATTCATTATGGTCTGCAATTGGTCTGTCCATTGCTCTTCATATCGGTGAGTGTTATCTCTCTCTCTCTATCTATCTATCTCTATCTATCTATCTATCTATCTATCTATCTATCTATCTATCTATCTATCTATCTCTCTCTCTCTCTCTCTCTCTCTCTCTCTCTCTCTCTCTCTCTCTCTCTCTCTCTCTCGCTCTCTCTCTCTCTCTCTCGCCTCTCTCTCTCTCTCTCTCTCTCTCTCTCTCTCTCTCTCTCTCTCTCTCTCTCTCTCTCTCTCTCTCTCTCTCTCTCTCTCTCTCTCTCTCGCTCTCTCTCTCGCTCTCTCTCTCTCTCTCTCTCTCTCTCTCTCTCTCTCTCTCTCTCTCTCTCTCTCTCTCTCTCTCTCTCTCTCTCTCTCTCTCTCTCTCTCTCTCTCTCTCTCTCTCTCTCTCATGAAGATATCCAGTGAGTGTGAGAGATTCTCAGGCGTCTGTTTTATTTCTTCTGTCTCAGGATACGAGAACTTCGAGAAGCTGCTGGCTGGAGCTCACTGGATGGTGGGTTTTATTACTGAAGAATATATTGCACAATTTAATTGATTTCTGTGATCAAAGCTGATTTTTCAGCATCATTACTCCAGTGTCACATGATCTTCAGAAATCATTCTCATATGCTGATTTACTGCTCAAGAAACATTTCTGATACAACCCGAATTCCAGAAATGTTGGGACATTTTACATTTGAATAAAAGGAAAACTAAAAATTTCAAATCACATGAGCCAGTATTTTATTCACAATAGAACATAGATAACATAACAAATGTTTAAACTAAGAAATATTACAATTTCATGCACAAAATGAGCTCATCAGGTCTCAAAATAGTTGGGATGGGGGCATGTTTACCATGGTGTAGCATCTCCTCTTCTTTTCAAATCGTTTTGAAGACGTCTGGGCATCGAGGTTATGAGTTTCTGGAGTTTTAGAATTTGGTCCCATTTTACAGTGGTTTCTGGAAGTATTCCTGGGCCCATTTAGTAATGTCAATGACAGAATCATTGCGATGAGTGATGCAGTGTCCCGGGCGTCCAACAAAGGTCTCCGGCCTTGTCCCTTACGCATAGAGATTTCTCCAATTTCTCTGAATCTTTTGATGATGTTATGCACTGTAGATGATGACGTTGAGGAACGTTGTTTTTAAAGTATTCCACAATCTTTTTACGCACTCTTTCACAGATTGGAGAGCCTCTGTCCATCTTAACTTCTGAGAGACTCTGCCTCTCTAAGACATCCCTTTTATGTTACAGACCTGATGTCAATTAACTTAATTAGTTGCTAGATGTTCTCCCAGCTGAATCTTTTCAAAATGTCTGGCTTTTTCAGCCCTTTGTTGCCCCCGTGCCAACTTTTTGGAGACCTGTAACAGGCATCAAAATTGAAATGAGCTCATTTAGTGGATAAAAGTGTAAAATTTCTCAGTTTAAACATTTATGTTCTCTATATTCTATTGTGAATAAAATATCGGCTTCATGTGATTTGAAAGTCTTTTAGATTTCATTTTATTCAAATTTACGTCCCAACATTTCCGTAACTCGGGTTGTAATCAACGCTGAAAACAGTTGCACTGCTTCATATTTTAGTGGAAACCGTGATACATTTAATTTTTCAGGATTCTTTGATGAATAGAATGTTCAAAAGAGCAGCATTTATTTGAAATATAAATCTTTTGTAACATTAACGTAACATGTCTTTACTGTCACTTTTGAGAAATGCATTGCATCCTTGAAGAATGAAAGTGTTCATTACTTTTATAAACCCCTGAATCTGCGTCTGTGGCAGGACACTCATTTCCGCACGGCTCCTGTGGATCAGAACGCTCCCATGCTGCTCGCTCTGCTGGGCATCTGGTACATCAATTTCTTCCAGGCAGAGACTCACTGCCTGCTGCCGTACGATCAGTACATGCACCGCTTCGCTGCCTACTTCCAACAGGTGCGTCTCACACTAAAGTCAAGTCAAGTCACCTTTATTTATATAGCGCTTGTAACAATACAAATTGTAACAAAGCACTGCACAGTATCAAAATAGGCAAATTGTGTCAATAATGTAAAATGACAGGATTTAACACTCAATTATCAGCTGAATGCATTTCATTATTGAATTTAGTGATTTCATCATCCAGCTCAGTTCAGTTTAAATAATATCTGTGCAATCAAGTCGATGATTTTGCTGGAAATAAAGTGTCCCCAACTAAGCAAGCCAGAGGAACCCAAACTCCATCGGTGACAGAACGGAGAAAAAACCTTGGGCCAGTCGGGGGAACACAGTAAAACACAGTAAAACACAGTAAAGTCATCAAAAATGCAAATGTGTGGGAATCTGATAGATCTAACTGGATGCTTTTGCAGCTGCACTGTATGTTTCAAAACGTTTTATTTTTATGTGCGTGTGTGAATGATGTATATTTTGTTTATGTATGGACAGGTGTATATGCATATATGTGCATATGTATATCTTGTCTTATTTTTTTGGAGTAGTATTATTGAATATGTTCTGAAAACTTTGTTTTTATATTTCTTTGGTATTTTTCAGTATTTTACGTGTTTCTTGCAATGCACTTTCTGCTATAATTCAATCTCAGTATTGCGAAGTGAATAATGCTGTGATTCACAGGGAGACATGGAGTCGAATGGAAAGTACATCACTACTAACGGTAACCGGGTGAACTATCACACCGGGCCGATCGTATGGGGTGAACCGGGAACTAACGGACAGCACGCTTTCTACCAGCTCATTCACCAAGGTCCACTATCTGACGTACAGTGTGTGTGTGTTTTGGTGGGAGAAGCATCTGTCTGACCCTTCTGTCTCCTCCACAGGAACTCGTATGGTTCCTGCTGACTTCCTCATTCCTGCCCAGTCTCAACATCCAATCAGAAACAACCTCCACCACAAGGTACCGAGCTGCAGATACATGATGTGGCTCAAATCTATGGAAGCTTATTTCAGCCATTGGAAAATCTATATCTATGTATCTATCTATCTATCTATTTACAGCAGGCATCCTCAAATCTGGCCCACACCTGCAGAGTTTAGCTCTAACCCTAATCAAACACACCTGAGCATGCTAATTAGACAATCACAGGTAGTGAGTTTGATCAGGGTTGGAGATAAACCTCCAGGGAAAGATTGGAGGAACCCTGGTATAGCGTATAATGTTACAAAAGCATTTTATTTCAGATAAATGCTGATCTTTCTATTCATCAAAGAAAACTGAAAAATGTACTCAACTGTTGTAAATATTAATAATAATAATAATTAAAAAGATATTATTGAGCAGCAAATCAGTATATTATTATGATTTCTGAAGATCATGTGACACAAGACTGGAGTAATGATGCTGCAATAAATCACATTTGACAATATATTCACATAGAAAGCAGCTGTTGTATTTAGTAAAACAGTATTTTGGATCAAATCAATGCAGAGACTTCTTTAAAAAAACATTAAGAATCTTTACAAAAACGTTTGACTGGTAGGTTATATACATTACATACATGTTATATTGTATTGTGATATATGTATATATATATATATATATTACATTTCTGTGCCCCTCACTTCTGAAACGATCCGTTACAACATCAACACTGTTCTTGAACTGAATTAATAAGTGAATTGAGTTGAATAGTGTCACTGTTGTCTTCTGTAGGGCTGCTTCACAGCATTGCATTAGTATCCTACAGTAACTGATGGATTTGACCACATTAAGACTGCTGTATTTCTGTGAAGCTGCTATGAAGTCTATACTGTGCAGATCCTGATGGGGAACTTCCTCGCGCAGACAGAGGCGCTGATGAAGGGAAAGACAACAGAAGAGGCGAAGAAAGAGCTGGAAGCCGGAGGACTGAGCGGAGACAAACTACAGACCATCCTGCCACACAAAGTGAGGATCTGAAGTCAAGTGCTGCCCCCTACAGGACACGAAACACACTGCACTGAACTACTGCTTCTGCAGTATGAATGATGTGCACAGAATGAGGATTTTCTATATACATGCAAAACTCACATTTATCAAAACATGCATCTGAGTTGAGAGAATGTATCTGACGATGCATTCTGCTCATCATGACCATGTGATTAATTAATCATATGCAACAATCTTCATCTCGCCACATCATTTGATCAGACTGGCAAACATATATTTTTATGTTTAATATTTGTATTTTCATCGCTCACACGTAACTGGCAAACATATATTTTAATGTTTAATATTTGTATTTTCATTGCTCACACGTAACTGGCTGAAATATGTTTTAATGTTTAATATTTGTATTTTCATCGCTCACACGTAACTGGCTAAAATATATTTTAATGTTTAATATTTGTATTTTCATTGCTCACACGTAACTGGCTAAAATATATTTTAATGTTTAATATTTGTATTTTCATTGCTCACACGTAACTGGCTAAAATATGTTTTAATGTTTAATATTTGTATTTTCATTGCTCACACGTAACTGACAAAAATATATTTTAATGTTTAATATTTGTATTTTCATCGCTCACACGTAACTGGCTAAAATATGTTTTAATGTTTAATATTTGTATTTTCATTGCTCACACGTAACTGGCTAAAATATGTTTTAATGTTTAATATTTGTATTTTCATTGCTCACACGTAACTGACAAAAATATATTTTAATGTTTAATATTTGTATTTTCATTGCTCACACGTAACTGGCTAAAATATATTTTAATGTTTAATATTTGTATTTTCATTGCTCACACGTAACTGACTAAAATATATTTTAATGTTTAATATTTGTATTTTCATTGCTCACACGTAACTGGCTAAAATATGTTTTAATGTTTAATATTTGTATTTTCATCGCTCACACGTAACTGGCTGAAATATGTTTTAATGTTTAATATTTGTATTTTCATCGCTCACACGTAACTGGCTAAAATATGTTTTAATGTTTAATATTTGTATTTTCATTGCTCACACGTAACTGGTTAAATATGTTTTAATGTTTAATATTTGTATTTTCATCGCTCACACGTAACTGGCTAAAATATGTTTTAATGTTTAATATTTGTATTTTCATCGCTCACACGTAACTGGTTAAAATATGTTTTAATGTTTAATATTTGTATTTTCATCGCTCACACGTAACTGGCTAAAATATATTTTAATGTTTAATATTTGTATTTTCATCGCTCACACGTAACTGACTAAAATATATTTTTTAATGTTTAATATTTGTATTTTCATCACACGTAACTGGTTAAATATGTTTTAATGTTTAATATTTGTATTTTCATCGCTCACACGTAACTGGTTAAAATATATTTTTATGTTTAATATTTGTATATTCATCGCTCACACGTAACTGGTTAAAATATGTTTTAATGTTTAATATTTGTATTTTCATCGCTCACACGTAACTGGTTAAAATATATTTTAATGTTTAATATTTGTATTTTCATCGCCACTCACGTAACTGGTTAAAATATGTTTTAATGTTTAATATTTGTATTTTCATTGCTCACACGTAACTGGCAAAAATATATTTTAATGTTTAATATTTGTATTTTCATTGCTCACACGTAACTGGCAAAAATATATTTTAATATTTGTATTTTCATTGCTCACACGTAACTGGCTAAAATATATTTTAATGTTTAATATTTTTATTTTCATTGCTCACACGTAACTGGCTGAAATATATTTTAATATTTAATATTGTATTTTCATTGCTCACACGTAACTGACAAAATATGTTTTAATGTTTAATATTTGTATTTTCATTGCTCACACGTAACTGGCTGAAATATATTTTAATGTTTAATATTTTTATTTTCATTGCTCACACGTAACTGGCTGAAATATATTTTAATGTTTAATATTTTATTTTCATTACTCACACGTAACTGGTTGAAATATATTTTTATGTTTAATATTTTATTTTCATTGCTCACACATAACTGGCAAAAATATATTTTAATATTTAATATTTTATTTTCATTGCTCACACGTAACTGGCTAAAATATGTTTTAATGTTTAATATTTGTATTTTCATTGCTCACACGTAACTGGCTAAAATATATTTTAATGTTTAATATTTGTATTTTCATTGCTCACACGTAACTGGCTAAAATATGTTTTAATGTTTAATATTTGTATTTTCATTGCTCACACGTAACTGGCTAAAATATATTTTAATGTTTAATATTTGTATTTTCATTGCTCACACGTAACTGGCTAAAATATATTTTTATGTTTAATATTTGTATTTTCATTGCTCACACGTAACTGGCTAAAATATATTTTAATGTTTAATATTTGTATTTTCATTGCTCACACGTAACTGGCTAAAATATGTTTTAATGTTTAATATTTTATTTTCATTGCTCTAACTGGCTAAAATATATTTTAATGTTTAATATTTGTATTTTCATTGCTCACACGTAACTGGCTAAAATATATTTTATATCTAATATTTTTATTTTCATTGCTCACACGTAACTGGCTAAAATATATTTTAATGTTTAATATTTGTATTTTCATTGCTCACACGTAACTGGCTAAAATATATTTTAATGTTTAATATTTGTATTTTCATTGCTCACACGTAACTGGCTAAAATATATTTTAATGTTTAATATTTGTATTTTCATTGCTCACACGTAACTGGCTTAAAATATATTTTAATGTTTAATATTTGTATTTTCATTGCTCACACGTAACTGGCTAAAATATGTTTTAATGTTTAATATTTGTATTTTCATTGCTCACGTAACTGGCTAAAATATATTTTAATGTTTAATATTTGTATTTTCATTGCTCACACGTAACTGGCTAAAATATATTTTTAATGTTTAATATTTGTATTTTCATTGCTCACACGTAACTGACAAAAATATATTTTAATGTTTAATATTTGTATTTTCATTCGCTCACACGTAACTGGCTAAAATATATTTTAATGTTTAATATTTGTATTTTCATTGCTCACACGTAACTGGCTAAAATATGTTTTAATGTTTAATATTTGTATTTTCATTGCTCACACGTAACTGGCTAAAATATATTTTAATGTTTAATATTTGTATTTTCATCGCTCACACGTAACTGGCTAAAATATATTTTAATGTTTAATATTTTTATTTTCATTGCTCACACGTAACTGGCAAAAATATATTTTAATGTTTAATATTTTTATTTTCATTGCTCACACGTAACTGGCAAAAATATATTTTAATGTTTAATATTTGTATTTTCATTGCTCACACGTAACTGGCTAAAATATATTTTAATGTTTAATATTTGTATTTTCATTGCTCACACGTAACTGGCTAAAATATATTTTAATGTTTAATATTTGTATTTTCATTGCTCACACGTAACTGGCTGAAATATGTTTTAATGTTTAATATTTTATTTTCATTGCTCACACGTAACTGGTTAAAATATGTTTTAATGTTTAATATTTGTATTTTCATTGCTCACACATAACTGGCAAAAATATATTTTAATGTTCAATATTTGTATTTTCATTGCTCACACGTAACTGGCTAAAATATGTTTTAATGTTTAATATTTTATTTTCATTGCTCACACGTAACTGACTAAAATATATTTTTATGTTTAATATTTGTATTTTCATTGCTCACACGTAACTGACTAAAATATATTTTAATGTTTAATATTTGTATTTTCATTGCTCACACGTAACTGGCTGAAATATGTTTTAATGTTTAATATTTGTATTTTCATCGCTCACACGTAACTGGCTGAAATATATTTTTATGTTTAATATTTTTATTTTCATTGCTCACACGTAACTGACTAAAATATGTTTTAATGTTTAATATTTGTATTTTCATTGCTCACACGTAACTGGCTAAAATATATTTTAATGTTTAATATTTGTATTTTCATTGCTCACACATAACTGGCAAAAATATGTTTTAATGTTTAATATTTGTATTTTCATTGCTCACACGTAACTGGCTGAAATATGTTTTAATGTTTAATATTTGTATTTTCATTGCTCACACGTAACTGGCTAAAATATATTTTAATGTTTAATATTTGTATTTTCATTGCTCACACGTAACTGGCTGAAATATGTTTTAATGTTTAATATTTGTATTTTCATTGCTCACACGTAACTGGCTGAAATATGTTTTAATGTTTAATATTTGTATTTTCATCGCTCACACGTAGCAGTTATTAAACATGAATCTCTGCATCGAGCTCTTTCCGTAACATCATCTCTGCGTCTCCGTCCAGGTTTTCCAAGGAAACAAGCCGACAAATTCCATCATCTTCAAGAAGTTGTCTCCGTACACGCTGGGCGTCCTGATCGGTGCGTCTCGGACGGTTTGGTGATGCTGTACAGTATTAGATAACCTCTGATGTGCAGCTTCCTGACCTTTGACCTTTGACCTCTCTTAACAGCCATGTATGAACACAAGATCTTCATCCAGGGCGTGATGTGGGAAATTAACAGCTTTGATCAGTGGGGGTGAGTCCTCCAAGAAACTCAACTAATCAGGACAAATCAGTCCACATTATCTCAGGAATGTTTATGAAACAAAATGAATGGATTTCTGACGCTAACATGTTAAATAGCTAAAGCGGTTTTATTACCAGGCCAGTTTAATTCATATTTAATCAATGTAATTGTAGTTATTTTTAAACGTGCATATAGTTTTCAATCTTTATTTCAGTTGTAGTTGTAGTTAATAAAACAATGCATTTCTTTATATAAGTTTATTTTTGGTTAAACCTGTGACGTAGATAAAGTAGTTTATAACCAGACCAGTGTTATTATAGTGTCATTCACATAGTATTAGTTCTGAACTCAGTTGTTATTCTTATATTGCGTTTTCTTGAAGTTTTAGTAACTGTGTTTGTTTTTGTCCTTTATTTGATTTGAAACATGGCTCTATTATCTGTATTTGTTTCAGCGTGGAGCTCGGGAAGCAGCTGGCGAAGAAGATCGAAGCAGAGCTTCAGGATTCGGCCGAGGTCACTTCACACGATTCATCTACTAACGGCCTCGTTAACTTCCTGAAGAAGAACTGTGTTTGAGTGAACCCTGAAGAGAGAGAGAGAGCGCCCCGAAACCTCTGGAACTGTACATCTAGGATTACGAGAATAAAACATGCTCAAATATTACATCTTCTTATTACACCGAACTCTTTGCACAATGTCTGTGACTTTGACTCGGATTCCACAATCATCAGTGTCAGTGTCGGGGGGGAAACACGGGTTACGTAATAATATTACTCTTTTCAAGTAACTAGTAAAGTAACGCATTACTTTAGAATATCTGAGTTACTTTTCTCCATTTATTGACTGAGAGCGCCGTGTGAACATGATCTTACTGTAGATCTAATCTAGACTAAATATGAATGTGTATTAATTCATCCCACTCACAAAAAACAGATTCAGTATTCATCAAAATGAATTAAAACAGTGAAATACAAACTCAGAATATGACACAAACCTGCAATAATTAAATATGTTAAACAACACAAATATATCTAATCTCATTTTATTAACGATGTGTTTGCTGCTGACCTTTGATGATCAGTTCAATCATATTAATAATCAAATATGACTTTAGATAAACTAACACTTGTTTTATTTCTGAAGAGTGTTGAACTTCTCCTGTGTTCTTCTGTACAGACGTGATTTACTCTTCTTCAGTCTGAGGTTTATTCATTACACTTTTTGGTGTGAAAGCTTTTAAATTTGCTATAAATATAACTTCTTGTATTAAAAACAAACAATCAAGCCCTGCTCATATTTAAAAAGTAACGCGAAAGTAATGTAACGCATTACATTCCATAAAAAGTAACTATGTAACGTAATTAGATACTTCTTTAGGGAGTAACACAATATTGTAACGCATCACTGTTAAAGTATCTTTCTCCGACACTGACAGTGTTCAGTGCTGTTTTAATATCATTGATTATAATGAGACACTTTTATATTTTCTGTTTCACTTTCATTTTGGTTAGTCATTTATTTGATAAAGTCTATATAGCGGTGTTATTTTAGTATCACTGACACTAATATAGCTGTTCATAATTTGAATGGATTTTAATTGGTATACTTGTTAATTTTAGTTCAAGCTATATTTTTTATGGTTTTAGTTCATTATAATATCTATCTTTCTATCTGTTTATTTATATACATTTACATTGTGAAGACACTTTTATCCAAAGCGACTTACAAATGAGGACAATATATATATATATATATACAGTAAATACATACAATAGTACTATAATAATTAAAAATAAAACTATATATATATATATAGAGAGAGAGAGAGTAGTTCAAGTTAAACTAAATAAAATGAGATATGTTTCCTTGACAACTTCCTGAAATAAAATAATATAAGTTTTATTTTATTTCAGAAAATATGTTTTTATTATTGTTTTAGTCAGAATAACCCTTATTATTACTATTATTAATAACCCTTATTAACCCTTAATACCCTTTGTTGTTGTTGTATTATAAAAACTATAAATATTATAATGTGAAAGCCATAATATTATACTATATTTATATAGTACGTATGATATAAGTTGTGGCGTCGGCTGACATCAGGGTTAAGTTTTTAAATCTCGTCTTAAAATCTTTTATTTCCGTCTCACTGATTGTTATTCTGTATTTGTGTGTTTTACTGTGGATTGTTGAGTTATTAAGCGCTTTCAGAAAGTCTCTTTTAAAGGCGCTTTACTAAATAAAATGTATTATTATTATTATACAATCGTGTAAAAAGCACTATACATGAATGCACAAACTGATAAAATGTCAATAATAAATGCATAAAGGTAAATGATAATGTATATGCATGGATGAGCCACTACATTATAAGCAGAAGAAACCGTATCCCACAATGCCATGTCCTCAAATGTCCCTTTGCATGTGTAATATCAGCTTCTGATGCCCCCGGGCAGTTCTTCACCAGCAGGTGGAGCTGTTTGTTCACATGTCTCTCAGTGTTTGACATAGAGATGTGTACATAGATGCTCATTAGCCACTGTCTCTATGAGCCGCTTCGAGTCATACTGTAGTGGTCAACTTAACGTCATTCCCTTATACCAATGAATATTCAAAGATGCCCCAATCCTATGGGGTCTACGTGTTGAATGTGGCATCTATATATATACATCTATGGTCTCTGGAACATGAGGTCAAAGGTCAGCTGTGTTCAGCTCCAGTCAAATCCCAGAAGCACACAGAGACACATCTGGAAGACATCATGTGACTGAAGATGCAGTAAAAGAGCCGGATGATGTGTAATCACTAGAGTAAATCATTTCTGCATCTGATGATCAGAGATAACGAGCCTGTTACCAAGCAACGAGTCTCTCGCTTCAGACATCACCTGGCCGGTTATTTACGGCCTTTTCCCCTGAAATGTTATCAGAGCGGAGACAAAACAGCAGAAATCCAAACGAATTAACACTTCAGCTCGTCAAGAGAATATGAAAGTCGATGCGGTTGCCACGGCAACAAGGATAAATCTGTACTAGTCATCGAGAGCCGACGGTGATCTGGCATCTCCATGAACTTTTACTTCATTACAGCAATAAACGATCCACCGAGAGGTCATGTGAGATATGAACACGTCATGTTTAATGCACGTATGACGCCGGCTGCTGTTGATATCTAATATAAAGAAATGTACACATTATAAAGTGTCAACAAATAATAAACTGAGCTAATATTGAACATTAACATATCAGGACAATTCAAATCATTCAGCAATGTTATCATTTTGAACTGATATTACATTCAGGAAATTGTAGAAATGATAAACAAATATGCATTTGTATATACTGTACGTGTGTGTATGCATATATATATATATTTGCATATTTTTACTGCGTTTGTTGAATCATTGAACGCTGTCCACACAGGTTTTGAACAAATATGAACATTTTCTTTCATTTCTGAGAATCATATTATTATTGAGAAACTCTGCTTGCAGCCTAAAATCACCGAATGAAGGTTTCCCTGGAAACGCCTGCATGTAATTTCAATAAATATACTTGTAATAACTGTCATATCCACAATATCCAAAATATAACGTGTAATATCCACACGCAGCTGCTCTCTCTTTAAACAGAAATGAATAACAGATGTGATATCAGCATGATTTACATGAGCTCACAGAAGACCGTGAGAGACTGTTTTAATGCATAAAGTCATTTTAACACAGTTTTAATTGATCACATTGACATCACACACAACACTGGAGTTATACAATACTCAATAGTGCAAGAAAACAAGATTGTGTTTTCTGAATTAAACACATTGTATGCTGCTGCTAGAAATGCTGTTCAATCCATGCATCATTTTTCTCATGTCATTATCAATTATTATTAACATGCTGACACTGTGTTCAGGTATCGCTTCGTTATTTTATCTGTACAAAAACAGTCTGTTATGCTGCAACTATCTTATTATTTGACTTTATTAACAATCATAAACACCGGTTTGTAGCGCAAACATTTAAAAGGGTTTACGCTTAAAAACGCTTAACGTGTCTTAATGCATTAAAACATTGTTTTAAAAGACCAAACTCAGTAAAAGCATTATTAATAAAGCATAGCACAGACAAGCAGATGAGCCTAGAATACAAACGCAATGTGTTTCGTTTTCCTCATATGGATTTAAACTCGTTGCATTCATATTCTGGGCTCATCTGCTTTATTAATAATGCCTCGACTGTAATTCATCCACCTTGGGATACAACACACACACACACACACACACACACACACACACACACACACACACACACACACACACGCGCGGCACACAAGCGTTCCCACGGATCCGGAGTCATGTGGTGCTCTGGCCTGCGGCTCCAGCACTGTCTGTCACTGAAGAAGAAAGCCCAGATCACATGGAGAAAGTGTTCCTCTGAACGTCTGGATCAGACCATCCCCGGCCACACTTCAGATACTAAATACAGGCCATATCTACTATGAGACAACATTTCATAACTCTCACTTTTAGTTTTCCAAGTTAAACTTTTTTATGCATTGTTTGCATTAAAATAAACATTTTCTTCTGAATAGTTTCCTCCATGGAAAAGGCAATCGCTACTTTTTTTAAATGAGTTCCGCATACTTTCTTTCTATTGCAATCTGTATAGTTTGTATTCTGAATCGTGCATCAAAAAATACAGACTTTCTGGCAATTCTCAGGAAAAATGAAAAGAAAATCTGACCTCAAAATTCTGACTTTATTTCTTGAATTTCAAAGTGCTTCAAGTTATCTCATCTCACAATTATTTTTATTTATTTGTATTTTTTATTTTATTTGTTACATACACAGTTATACAGAACACACACACACACACACACACACACCTGGAGCAGTGGACACACACACACACACACACACACATGGAGCAGTGGACACACACACACACACACACACACACACCTGGAGCAGTGGACACACACACTGAGCAGTGGACACACACACACACACACACACCTGGAGCAGTGGACACACACACACCTAGAGCAGTGGACACACACACACCTGGAGCAGTGGACACACACACACACACACAGAGCAGTGGACACACACACACACACACACACACACACACACCTGAGCAGTGGACACACACACACACACTGAGCAGTGGACACACACACACACACACACACACACACACACCTAGCAGTGGACACACACACACACACACACACACTCATAGAGCAGTGGACACACACACACACACACACACACACCTAGAGCAGTGGACACACACACACACACCTGGAGCAGTGGACACACACACACACACACACACGGAGCAGTGGGCAGCCGACGCTGTGGCGCCCGGGGAGCAGTTGGGGGTTCGGTGCTCTCCTCAGTCGTGGACACTTCCTGCCGGAGCTGAGATTCGAACCCACAACCTTGAGTTACAAGTCCGACGCTCTATCCATTAGGCCACGACTGCCCCCAGGAGCATGCCTTCCCATACCGGGAGTCAAACCCGGGTCGCCTGGGTGAAAACCAGGAATCCTGACCGCCACACACACACACACACACAAAGGCCTCTTTGTCTCGGTGTTGATGCTGTTATCAGTCACGTCACACACCTTTCCACAAAAAATCACAATTATTCGCTTTTTACAATCACTGAATATTTAAATTTTCGAGTATTTTCTTGACATACTTACATTTACATTTATGCATTTAGCAGATGCTTTTATCCAAAGCGACTTACAGTGCATTCAGGTTATACATTTTTTCATCAGTGTGTGTTCCCTGAGAATTGAACCCACAACCTTTTGTGCTGCTAACGTAATGCCATAGGAGCCACAGGAACATATGAGGTGTATGAAACGTCAAAATAGTCAAATATATTTCTTAGCTTTATTCAGTTATGTCTGCATACTGATATAAACCCAGATTTACACAGATTAGAATCAAAGGCCAGAGATGAAGAGAAGTTGTTATTGAAGACCTAATTAAGGTTCAGTCTGTGTGTTTAAGAGTGTGTGTGTGTGTGTGTGTGTGTGTGTGTACGTGTGTGTGTGTGTGTGTGTGTGTGTGTGTGCGTGTGTGTGTGTGTGTGTGTGTGTCTGTGTACATGTGTGTGTCTGTGTGTGTGTGTCTGTGTGTGTCTGTGTGTGTGTGTGTGTGTCTGTGTGTGTGTACATGTGTGTGTGTCTGTGTGTGTGTCTGTGTATGTGTGTGTACGTGTGTGTGTGTGTGTGTGTGTGTGTGTGTGTGTGTGTGTGTGTGTGTGTCTGTGTGTGTGTGTCTGTGTGTGTGTGTGTCTGTGTGTCTGTGTGTGTGTACGTGTGTGTGTGTGTGTGTGTGTGTGTGTGTGTGTGTGTGTGTGTGTGTGTACGTGTGTGTGTGTGTGTGTGTGTGTGTGTGTGTGTGTGTGTGTGCGTGTGTGTGTGATGCTCCAGACGTGCGTTTAATCTGAAAATCACCACAGGATCTGCTTTACAGAGGCCAGTGGATGGATTCGCTGAAGAAACTCATTAGAGTTCTGAATCATGACGATTTCATGGTGTGAAATCTTTACAGTGTTTTGCTTTCAGATAAAGACGTTTGATTTTAGCAGCTATGCAGCATTGCACAGCATTAACTTAGTCATTTTAAGGCGGTATTTAAATGCAACATAGCTGACTCGGTTTGTTCCTGTGGGAGCGGTATCAGACATCAGGGTGCGGCGAGTGTTTGCGTGCAGCGGTGTGATTACAGTGTAAATGATCTGAGCCGATATCACCGCTGAATAAACACACAGACCCTTCACATGCCACGGGAAAACCACAAGACATCTATAATAGAGACAGAAAAACTCAGACGAGATGATGAGAACAGAGCCTGACCGCCGTATGGACAACAGGATGTGATGTCATGCTGCAGGGAAGCTCGTTTAAATCAAAATGTACTATTTACACAATTAAAACCGTCTGTGATGTTTGTGTTCTCTGGAGAGCTCTAGATTCAATGTCTATGAAATACATGTTTGAAAGAAACAAGTTTGATTGTCTTATCAAAATTCAACAATATTGGTAGTAATATCCATCCCTTCTAATAAATACATAAATATATATTTGTTTAATAGATAATAGACAAATACTGCAAAGAGAAGTGGGCAATACAAAAACAAATGAAGAGTTTATTTGCTATTTTTTTTATTCATGTTTTTTATTATGTTTTTATTGTGTTTTATTGTGTTCGCTGTTTTTTTAGTTATTTTGTACCTAATCAAAATAACCCAATTGCGGTTTAATTGGAATGCACATTGATTAATTGATGCACTGAGATTAATTGGAATGCACATTGATTAATTGATGCACTGAGATTAATTGGAATGCACATTGATTAATTGATGCACTGAGATTAATTGGAATGCACATTGATTAATTGATGCACTGAGATTAATTGGAATGCACATTGATTAATTGATGCACTGAGATTAATTGGAATGCACATTGATTAATTGATGCACTGAGATTAATTGGAATGCACATTGATTAATTGATGCACTGAGATTAATTGGAATGCACATTGATTAATTGATGCACTAAGATTAATTGGAATGCACATTGATTAATTGATGCACTGAGATTAATTGGAATGCACATTGATTAATTGATGCACTGAGATTAATTGGAATGCACATTGATTAATTGATGCACTGAGATTAATTGGAATGCACATTGATTAATTGATGCACTGAGATTAATTGGAATGCACATTGATTAATTGATGCACTGAGATTAATTGGAATGCACATTGATTAATTGATGCACTGAGATTAATTGATGCACTGAGATTAATTGGAATGCACATTGATTAATTGATGCACTGAGATTAATTGGAATGCACATTGATTAATTGATGCACTGAGATTAATTGATGCACATTGAGATTAATTAATGCACTTGATTAATTGATGCACTGATTGATTAATTAATGCACTGAGATTAATTGAATGCACATTGATTAATTGAATGCACTGAGATTAATTGGAATGCACATTGATTAATTGATGCACTGAGATTAATTGGAATGCACATTGATTAATTGATGCACTGAGATTAATTGAATGCACATTGATTAATTGAATGCACTGAGATTAATTGGAATGCACATTGATTAATTGATGCACTGAGATTAATTGGAATGCACATTGATTAATTGATGCACTGAGATTAATTGGAATGCACATTGATTAATTGATGCACTGAGATTAATTGGAATGCACATTGATTAATTGATGCACTGAGATTAATTGGAATGCACATTGATTAATTGATGCACATTGATTAATTGATGCACTGAGATTAATTGGAATGCACATTGATTAATTAATGCACTGAGATTAATTGGAATGCACATTGATTAATTGATGCTCTGAGATTAATTGGAATGCACATTGATTAATTGATGCACTGAGATTAATTGGAATGCACATTGATTAATTGATGCACTGAGATTAATTGGAATGCAGAATGAAAAAACATGATTTTTGAACATCATCTGTTTTTGCAAATGAACTCTTCAAATATATATTAGATCAGAAAAATAAATGATCCATTCTGATTTTGTCGACACATTCAAATGTTAATTATTTATTACTACATTATTTGACTCATGAAATATTGATTTAAATGAATTGAAAGTGTTTTTATTGCAGAGATGTTGTTTTGTATAAAAAGCCAGATTCTGTATAAGAATAAAATCACGTAACAGTTTACGTTAACTACAAAAACCACTTTATTGAAAAAGCAGATTACATAAATCTACGGTTAAATGATACGTCCCGACTTTTCATACATTAAATAACTTTAAACTTTTCACGTTTAGATAAATAAATCTACTTTGCTTTTTCTTTATTTATGAAATATCTAGGAAATCAAAACATTGTACGATAAAAAAGTGATGCAACAGAACACAAGATGTGCATTTTTAAAGAACTAACAGAAGAAAAGCTACGGTGCACCGAATCTCTGATAAATGCAGGAATACATTCTACGCTCTTTATTTACAGGGACTCTAGTAACTCGTTTAACAGCGGATTAAGACAACGTGGAGAAACATATTATTAACAAAACACTTGTGGGAATGATCTGAAAGCGGAAACATCTGAGGTTACTGAACTGTTCAGGGAAATATTCTGTCATTATATTCAATGTCCACGCTGTCGATTACCACAGAAATACCTCGAAGCGAGTAGAAAAGATTTTCTCAGGCAGTCGACAGCATGTCACAGACGCTGTACATCAGTCCAGAACATTCCTTCAGAAAACCCCCTTCTCCAAACACAAGCTCAGGAGGAGGTTATGTGCTTCCGGGACAGTAATCAGTACACATCTTCACATACGCATAACAACTCTCTGTATCAGGTCTTCTCGGGTCAGGGAAACACATACGCCCGGTTCTGTCAGTAGTATTACAGCAGACGTCTGTGTGGAACAGGAGAAGTGTGTACAGCGACCCGAGAAGCATTTCAGACACTCGAGGAACAGTTCGGCTACAAATGAATTCATCCTCGGATCATCCCAGATGCAGATGAGTTTGTTTCAGCTTTTGTCTTCTCCAGATGTTAACTGATGGACTGGAGTGCTGTGGATTATTGTGATGTTTTTATCAGACTCTCATTCTGACGGCACCCATTCACTGCAGAGGATCCATTGCTGAGACACTGATGCAATGCTACATTTCTCCAAATCTGATGAAGAAACAAACTCATCTACATCTCGGATGATCTGAGGAGCCACCAGTACACTTGAACTACACACACACACACACACACACACACACACACACAGTGGCCCAGCCACCAGTACACTTGAACTTATACACAACTACACACACACACACACACACACACACACACACACACACACACACACACACAACACACACACGCATGCACGCACGCACACACACACACACACACACACACAGTGGCCCAGCCACCAGTACATTGAACTTATACACAACAATACACACACACACACACACACACACACACACACACACACACACACACACACACACACACACACACACACACAGTGGCCCAGCCACCAGTACACTTGAACTTATACACAACACACACACACACACACACACACACACACACACACACACACACACACACACACACACACAGACACACACACACACACACACAGACACACACACTCTCTTTTCCACAAACACGCTCACTTTTGTCCTAAACAGGTGCGACATGATGCAATAAGCTTCCAGCAACACAATTTTTGTTCATGTGAATCCAGACAAAGAAGAAGCTCAAATATAAGTCATTTTGACATTATTCCCAGACTTTACTATTATTGTGACATGCGCAAAATCTTCTGTTGCCTTACGCTTCATTGCATCGCAGCTGCTAAAGACACGTGACGAACGCAGCAGGTCTGGGCCTGGTTGAGTCCAGCACATCCAGGCGTGACCTTTGACCCCTGCACACCTGTAGAGTCCCTTAAGAGTCTCCCGAGACACATTACAGCGTGTCTCGTCAACGTTCAGGAATATGTAAGGCAGGAAGGCACCTCATGAAGAGACGACGTGAGAGTCAGCAGAGAAGATCCTCCGCGTTCACAGATCCAGCCTCGTTCTGCTGGTGTCATGATTCATGTCAGACGTCCATCTATGTGCAGCAGGTTTCACAACGTCACCTGGTGAAGAAAAGGCCAGCGTTGTGCCGGCGATGCATCAGTGTTCGGCACATTGCTGCCATTAAATTGATGCTTAAAGGCACAGTTCACCATTATTTACTCACCGCGCTCGTCGCTCCAAAACTCAACTTGAGAACAATTTAAGGCAAGCCACCACAGGTTAATAATTAACATTTGAACTAGATATCATCATACTTTCCTTGATTGATTGATCATAGTACATTAAGACGATTGTTTTGTATTATATGTTCTGAAATGCTATGATTAAATATGCAAAAGATGCATTATTAAATACACTGCAGAAAATGATTTTTTCAAGTACAAATATCTAAACATCCTTAAATCAAGACACATGAAGCAAGGAAACAAGATATTAAGTCTTGTTTTCTGCAAAATGTAAGAAAATTAAGTGAGTTTTATTGTTAAAATGAGAATCAATATCTGTCAATGGAACAGGATAAAAAATTATCTTGTTTTCTCTGAATTAAGACTATTTTCTGACAAATATTTCAGAAAGCAAGATTTAATACAAGTAATTATGCTTCTAATTAACTTCTTATGCAGAGTTAAAAAATTATAATAATTAAAATTAAATATTAGACAAAAAGATTAGATATGCACCAATCTGCAGAATTTCCAGAACAGAAATATTAATATTAGTTCAAAATTCTTTTTTTTTCTTGCATATTTTTTCCAGAGGGCATTTTGGTTTTCTCTTTTATTTTATTTATAGAAAATACTACCGGAAATAAATCATGTTTTTGGATCAAAATGTTAAATATATATCAGGTGAATCATGAAAAAAATCCTTCAGAATATAGATAAGAATAAATCTATAATGTTTTAGTGTAAATGTGTATTGATATGCATTGTAATTGAAAACTACAAATGCAAATAAAATGTCACTTAAATGTGTATTTTAGATGGTTTCTTTCCACTCATTCGACTTGTCATGAAGCAAAATGTTTTGTCCTGTAATGTCTTGCCTTGAAATAATATTTTAACACATTTCTGCCACGGTAGAATAGCGTATACAAGTTTGTAACGACAGTGAGTAAATGATCAGTGTAGTTTTAATGTGAGGTGAACTGTCCCTTTAAAGACCCTGGGCAGCTTGGCACAATACGTGGCAGAAACGCTGCATGTCGAAGGCAGTAATCGACGCAGGATTTCTGATGAAGGCACAGGATCATATCTCAGAGGAAAAACCGGCACGGGTCGCCCTCCGATCAGTGCTGAAGACACCGAGCCCAAACCCCTCGATACAATAATAACCGGTTGGTCCAAACGAGTGGAAACACGTGCACGACCGAACACCTGTTTATTGTTTAGAGTCTTGATTTGCTCTCGCTCCTCGTTCAGCGTGTGTTCACAGCTCAGTGACGTGTAGCGGGTAACTCGGGGGCGGTAGAGGGGTTTTTAACCGGTGCAGGTGGCATCGGTGGCACAGCAGGTGTCCATCCAGCGGGTAACAGCGATGCCCCTCTTCATCATTCAACTGCAGACCGCAATCCTGCAAAACATGTGTTATTGTCTTAGTGTGTTTGATAGAAATGAAGCCAGGCCTTGTGGCGGATCTACACTGGACATAATTGAATGCACAAAGCTTGCTTTCGTTACTTCTGCAAGTCAGCAGGAATGATCCATAGCCAGAGGAAGGAATACAGAACGAAATAAATGAACATGAGGCGGATTCAATGTCTTGACAAGGACTTCACCCTCATCTTAAACCTGTCACGTGGCAATTCTGTGCAAAGCTTTGTTCAAATTGTGAATTGGAAAGCATATTTCTTGTGCAAAATAAAGATCAATGACATAAAACTAATCAAGTGATTATTAATACATCATATGATTTTTTATAAAAATTAAATAATAAAATAATTCATTATTATCGATAATATACGTCCCAAAAAATGTTGAACATTTTATTATTATTAACATAAAAATATCTCTTTTACCTATATACATTATATATATATATATATTCTGTAATATATTAAAATGAACACCTTCTAATTAATGTTACATATATAAATATATATACCTAAATATAATACAAATATTATTACTATTACATTATACATAAAAATGTAAATGTTTAAATAATCCTGCAGCCTAAAATCACTTTCTTTAACAACAAAAGATTTGAGCTTTCCTCTTTAATAAGAGGTTTTCTCTTTGTAAGTCAATATGTTAACTCACATGAGCTGTAGAGATGAATGACCCGCTCGGGAAAGTCATCAGTCAATGATTCACAATAAAAACATCTTACATAACGCCAGTGCATTATCCTGGAGTAAATCATGACCCCTTGTTAGGTGCCATTTACCAGACGCGGGTGAATCTCAGTGAAACAGCGTCTAGGATGTGTTCGTGTGGTTAAGTGTTTTATAATGAGATTGAACCAGCAACACTTAATCAGTATTTCAGAGCAATAGCCACTGAATTACCTCACAGTGATAGCATTCCACATGGTAATCTTTATCCATGGACACCACCCGTATGGTCTCCTCTGAACCCTACAAACACACACACGTAATTAACCAGGACAGTCCTGAAGCATGACATCAATCCGACTCATACAATGCTTTTACAAGCTCGTACCTGCGCTGGGAAGATGGGCTGGTTACACGAGGCACATTTAGGAGCAAAAACCCTGTAGAAAAATATATAAACATTCATCAACATCTTGGTTACGCTGGACAGCATTAAACAGGTTATGCATGAAACATATGTAACAAAATAGCATGAATGCGAGGATGTCACTCACGTGTGGTAGTCTTTCACACAGTAGATGTTGTTCTCCACATCCACGGTGAAAGGAACACCGTCCAGACCCTCTTTACAAACCACACAGCGGAAACAGCCGGGATGATACGACTTACCCAGAGCCTGCAGGATCTACAACACACACGCACACACACACACACACACACACACACACACACACACTCACAGACACAGACACAGACACAGACACACACACACACACACACACACACACAGACACAGACACACACACAACGCACGCACACACACACACACACACACAACGCACGCACACAGACGCGAGCGCACGCACGCGCAGACATGCAGGCGCACACAGACACGCACGTACACATACACACAACAGGCACACGCAACACACACCACACACACGCACACACACACACACACACACACACACACAGACACACACACACACGCACACAGACACACACACACACACAGACACACACACACACACACACACACACACACACACACACACACACACACACAGACACACACACACAGGTGGCCACGCTAATGAGGTACAATATGATTTCTGTATATAATAATACACTCATATTACAGATGATGCAGCTTTGATAAGCCATTTTGGTTGCATATTTATTTAAAATAGTAAAACTAAATTCACAAGAGATCTTTCCTCTTCTGAAAAATGAGAGCAATATTTACAGTGCAATACATCAAATCTCTCGTACCATCTCCATGATGAGGTGACCGCACACGAAGCATTTCTCTGCCGTCTGCTGGAACCCGGAGTACTACAGAAGAAGAAAAACACACCACAACTCAAATACAAGATCATATTCAACTCTTCTTTGTTTCTTCTGCTCACCAAACCTGCATTTATTTGATCAAAAATACAGAAGAAAATGCAATATTGTGAAACATTTAAATTTAAAATAACTGATTTCTATGTGAATATATGTTATGTAATTAATTCCTGTGATGAAATCTGTATTTTCAGCATCATTACTCCAGTCTTCAGTGTCACGTGATCTTCAGAAATCATAATAATATACTGATTTACTACTCATGAAACATTTCTGATTATTATCAATGCTGAAAACAGTTGTGCCGAAGAATACTCTATTTTTGTGGAAACTGTGATACATTTTATTTTCCAAGATTCTTTGATGAATAGAAAGTTCAAAAATCTTTAACATTAGAAATGTATTTACTGTCTGTTTAATGTGTCTTTGATGGACAAAAGTAATTTACTGAGGAATCACAGATTGTCTAGATCACAATTAAGTGTTCACACTACAAGTAAAATTACAAACATGTATTAAATACTAAAAAAAACCTAACCCTAACCCTAACTAAATAAATATATAATATAATACAAATTTATTATAATAGAAATTATAGCATGTCACAATGCTTCATGTTT
>CM050423.1:29355543-29490543 GCA_027564155.1 Gymnocypris eckloni scoliostomus
AGAGAGAGGTCTGAGTAAACGGGGACATTCTTTGAGCCTGAGGTCACCGGCTGGTCCCAATGCCCCCCTCCACCACTGAAAACAGACAGAGAGAGAGAGAGAGAGAGAGAGAGAGAGAGAGAGAGAGAGAGAGAGAGAGAGAGAGAGAGAGAGAGACAGAGAGAGAGACAGAGAGAGAGAGACAGAGAGCGAGAGAGACAGAGAGAGAGAGAGAGAGGGAGAGAGAGAGAGAGAGATAGAGAGAGACAGAGAGAGAAAGAGAGAGAGAGAGAGATTTTTAGATTTTCAAAACACTTTATTATAGACAATTAACACATTATCCAGACAATCGGATCAAAAAAAATAAAAAATAAATGAATAAATAAATAAATAAAAATACAAAAAAACATTAAGCAAAAATAGGAGCAAAGACCAAGTTATTTTCAAAACCTCACACAAAGCTCCGCCATAGCACCAAATCAAGTCAAAGGAAAGAAGATCGTTCATCGCTTTGAAATAACGAAAATCAATGAGAATTCTAGATTTTACTGAATTGAAAAAACTGCCAATAAACTATAACCCATGTTTTGTTCAATTTTATGCTTTCCTAGTACCATAGATAGCCATTTTAGCTTGACCCAATAAAAAATTCAAAAGTTGACATTTAAACCGTTTTCTCTGAACATATTTAAAACCACAAATAAAAATCCTAATAGAAAACGTCTCACCAAAACACAAAAAAAGATTCTGTAAAACAGTAAACAACGGCTCAAGTCTAGAACATTGCATAAATGCATGAAATACAGTTTCTCTCTGCAGACAGAAAGGACATTCATGACCAACATCGAGATTTAAAACTGAAATAAAAGCATTAACTGCAATCGCCCCATGTAAGATTCTCCACTGCAGATCCCCAAATTTCTTAGTTAGTGGTGACTTGTACAACGCTTTCCATTCAGGATGCTCACCCTCTTCCAACTGTAAAATACTACGCCAGGGAGTATCCACTCTATTATTTAAAAACATTTTGTTTAAAACTTTAACACACATTTTGTACATTTCTTTTCCGCAAGCTGGCTCCAGGCCAATTAGTGTCACATCTTTACAGTACAAGAAAACACCTTTACAATCTTCTAAAATGGGAGATAATGACAAAACAGGGAATGGATCATCGCTGTTTGGAACGATTTGCCCCTCAGAAAAGTCCTCCAGTAGCTTGATTTCTTCCGCTGTGAGCGCCGCTCTCCATTGCTCAAGAAGTTTAGCGACTGTACGTTTTGAATGAAGTCCCAAATGTCCAGCAACTAAATCCACATTTTTGAAGTCTTTTCCAGCCGACTGTAAAAGGCACCCAAGAGTTGTTACTTCAGAAGAGAAGAGAATGCCATTGAGTGCAGGAAAAGGGCCCTCAAGCGATATGTCCATGCGTGACCCACAGACTAAAGGTTCTTGTAACAACCAGTATAAGGAGCTTATTCCGCAGGGTCTTTGTACAGTGAACAAATTCCACACCTTAAAAACATTACGATAAAAAATTGGAAGCTTGGACAAATCCATCTTTTTAGGATTCAACCAGAACAAGGTCTTGTCCATACCTAAGCTTCCAAAAGACTGCAGAACCGTGAAAGCTATAGATCTCCAGTTGGAGTCTACTGGTCCGATCAAAAGTCTCTGTACAAATTGAAGCCGAAAAGCTGCTGTCCTGCTCTGCAAGTGCATAAGTCCATGCCCACCCTCTTCCTTGGGCAAATACAAAACAGCTTTTGGAACCCAGTGCAGTTTATCCCAAAAATCAATCAAAATTGACTGAACTTTGAATAAAAATTAACTGGAGGATCAACACACATTAACCTATGCCATAGAGAAGATGCTATCAAATTATTAATAATCAATATACGACCTCTATATGACAACTTTGAAGTAAAATTTCCATTTATCAAGACGACCTTTTATTTTCTCAACAGCTCCTTCAAAGTTTTTTGTACAACCATTTCATTACCCAAAACACTCCAAGATACTTAAAACCCTCCCTAGTCCAAGTTAATCCATCTGGGAGGTTTGGATCTCCACCTAACCATCTCCCAACCAAAATGGCTTCACTTTTAGACCAATTTACTTTAGTGGATGAAAACACTCTGAAATCCTTCAACAATTTTAGCAGCAAGTTTACATCATTCTGACAGCTAATAAAATAACAACATCATCAGCATATGCCGATAATTTAAACACCTTTAAACATTTTGGAATATGCAAACCATATAATTCTGTTCTTAACTTATTAAGAAAAGGCTCAATTGCTAAAGCATAGAGCATGCCTGACAGAGCACATCCTTGCCTTATACCTCTAAAACCTTAAAAGGGCACATAAATCTCCATTAACTTTCAAAATACTCTCAACGCCACTGTACAAAACCTTAACCATCGAAATAAAGTTTAAACTAAAGCCAAACGCCTCTAAAACATCCCATAAATACTTATGCTCAACACGATCAAAAGCTTTCTTGATCGAGTGACAAGATGCCAAAATCTAAATTAAGACCTTTACCAAGGTCCAAAACATCCCTAATAAAAGATATATTATCGACAATTCCTACCAGGAACACAATAGGTCTGGTCAGGATGGATCACCCGCTCCAAAACTTCTCCCAATCTATTTGCCAGAGCTTTGGAAAACAATTTATAGTCATTGCACAACAAACTGACTGGTCTCCAGTTTTAATATCATTTAGGTCTCCTTTTTCGGCAACAAGGTGAGAATTGCTCTCACGGCAATCTCAGGGTAGCCGCCCGCTGGCCAGGCTTTCCTTAAGCACCTCCAATAGGTCCGGACCCACCTCCGGCCAAAAAGACTTATAAAAGTCGACTGACAACCCGTCAAGTCCAGGTGCTTTCCCACATTCCATACTTTGAAGAGCTTTTTCCAACTCCTCCAGAGTTAAAGCTTTGCCGAGCTCACCATTAGCCTCTTCAGATAACTGGGGCAAATTCTCAAGGAAGACATTATCAGCTTTGTCATGCAAGAGTTCACTTTTATACAATTCTTCATAAAAACGAACTGCTCTTTTTCGAATGCCATGAGAATCCGACAGCAAAGATCCACTTTCAGATTTCAAAGCATGTATAAATCGTCTTTGTCCATTTTTCTTCTCCAAATTGAAAAAAAATTTGGAAGGTGCATCCATCATTTCTATGCTCTGAAAGCGTGATCTGACCAGAGCTCCCTGTGCAACTGTATCTAATAATTTACCTAAAATATTTTTCTTCTTATTAAAGGAATCAAACTGAGCCAAATTACCTGTATTATCAACACACGTCTGAAGCTCTACTAATTCTTTCTCAATTGTTTTCATTGAACGGGTGATGTCTCTTGTGACATTGAGAGTATATTGCTGACACAACTGCTTAATTTGTGCTTTTGCAACATCCCACCACTGCTGCAAACATTGAAAAGAAGATTTTGTAGTTCTGAAAGAAATCCAAAACTCTTTAAAATATCTTTAAAGTGCTTGTCACATAATAAATTACTATTAAAATGCCAATAAGCACTTTTTGGTTTAATGAAGCTACGAGATACAGCACACTGTAACAAACTGTGATCAGACAAACCCACTGGACAAATTGAAACGCTTCTAAAAAGATTAAGCTGGTGTTTAAAACAATAAAATCTATCCAACCTTGCCAGTGAGATCAAGTTATCGTAAGCATGAGCCCACGTATATTGCCTTTGAATACCATGGAAATTTCTCCAAACATCAACAATCTCATGGGTTTTCAATAATTGAATGAGTCGTTTTTGTGAGGGCATGTGCGGTTCAACATGATTCCTGTCAAGAAAGCTCTCAGTGCAATTAAAATCCCCCCCTAACAACAAAGAATGATCAGGATTACAGTTACATAATACATTACTCAGAGTATTTAGAAAAAGCATTCTTTCCAAAGTATTAACTGGGACATACACACAGATAAAAATAAAAGAACAATTTTCAAACTGGGCAACAACTTTTAAAAGCCTGCCTTTTATCACTTCTTCTACCTGGTAAGAACAGGGAATACAATTCTTAGAAAATAAAATGGCAACCCCCCCACTAGCTGAAGTCAAATGACTTAGAACAGAAAGCCCATCAAATTCTTTAGCCCAGTCAGAACTATTGGGTATATCGCTGTGCGTTTCTTGAACAAACAAAACATCAATTTTCTTTTGTTTAATTATCTCATATAATTTAAACCTTTTCCCAATATCTCTAGCCCCATTCACATTCAGAGAAGCCATACAAATCTCCCCCATAAATAAAAAAGGAAAAAAATAAAATGAGCACAGCCAAAGGAGACAGAAAAGAAAAAAATATTTATGTGCTATCTTTACTGGCATTGAGCCTTGGTTGGGCATTAAGTTTGGCAAGAATTTTCTTTAGCCGATACACTTCTTGGTTTGTAAAACCTCCATCATTTCTTAAAATCTTTGCCTTTTCGATGAATTGCAGAACGTCAGGAAAATATTCATCCACTTTTACTTTTCTGGCATTTTTGGTCACCTTGAGAAAAGACTTTATATCCTCTACAGTATAGCTCCGGCTAGGAAAATCACTTTGAGGTAAACTGCATGAAATACTACATTCAGAGAGATCACTCTCACTCTCCGTTTCAGATTGACTCAAATCCCAATCCCAATTGTCTGACTTTTTAGTCTGTTTACCAGTGTGCTGTTGCTTTAATCGTCTCTTCTGAGGCGTTTTAAAGGCAACATCGTCTAAATCCATCATAGAAATCTGATCCTGCTCTATGTTGAGAGACATTTGTTCCCCAACTGTAACAGGGTTACCGTCATCTCGCTGTTCGTTCACTAGAACCTGCACTGACTGCCCATCTACCAGAGACGCTCCGTCTCTTTCCGCGTCAACCGCAGCATTCTCTCTCTCATCAGGTATAGCAGTCGACATTACAGCTGTAACTTTTTTGTCAACCACTGCCTTTGGTACCGGTTTCTGAGGCAGACTTGTGCTAGGTGCATCAACAGCAGCAGGCAACGCAACAATCACATCCTGTATCTCGTTATCACGCGCAACATTTTTTCTGCCCCCATCAGCCGGTAAACGATTTTTCTCCGGCTGATTTAATCTGCCTGGACAAGCGCGGATCAAATGACCCGTCTCCCCACAAGCAAAGCATTTCATGTTGTTCGTTGTGACAAAAATAACATAATTAAACTCCTCCTGACGAAAGTTTAAAGCCAAATCCAAATCATCCAAATTGTCTTTTAAAATCATATAAACATAACGTCTAAAAGACACAACATGCTTCAATAACGGGACTTGCACCCGATCGGAATCATCTTTATCGGAGAAACAAGTTTGCCATAGCGAGAAAGCATTCCAGTCAAAACCTCATTCGAGATAAAAGGTGGCACATTAGACAAGGTTACTCTCTTCGATGGAGTAGAGAGGGGAAGTACTGGGGTGAAAATTCCATTAATCACTACACCACTTTCAACTAGTTGGTTCGCTAGATCAACTGTTTTTACAAACACCACAAAAGCATTGTTCATTCGCGATGCAGACACGATGTTCTCAGTACCAATCACTTCACCTATAGCCAAACTGCATTCTTCAATATTCACAGCAGAGTCTACTTTAACACCATGACGCCGTGTCAGGAAATCAAAACTCCCCGAGGCCGCCATGCTCCTGATACAAACCGGGAGCAGACGCTCCGGTATGCTTAAAAAACTACCTTACCCTCTCAAACTAATTTAGTCAACAATATTAAAGAAAAGATAGAAAAAGATAAGAAAAAGGTTCACCACAGAAGCCAACCGCGCTCGCACTCAAACCACACGCTCACCCCAACAATCAAGAGAGAGAGAGAGAGAGAGAGAGAGAGAGAGAGAGAGAGAGAGAGAGAGAGAGACAGAGAGAGAGAGAGAGAGAGAGAGAGAGAGAGAGAGAGAGAGAGAGAGAGAGAGAGAGAGAGAGAGACACAGAGAGAGAGAGAGAGAGAGAGAGAGAGAGAGAGAGACACACACAGAGAGAGAGAGAGAGACACAGAGAGAGAGAGAGAGAGAGAGAAAGAGGGGGAGGGATGGAGATTCCTCCAGCCTTTGTCTGCGGCCACAGTCATCTACACTGAAAAACTGCTTATATGCAGCAAACTTTGAGTTCATTTGTGGCAAATGTGTAGCTCTTCACTGGTATGATGAACTTGCAGCAAATCTTTGGCACAGTTAGTGCTTAAACTTTTCTGAACTGAAATGTTCAATTATTTCGATACAATACAACATTTTTTTTAAAGCACAAATATCTAAACCTTCACAAATCAAGATTAATTTACAGTAACATTACATTCATTTTGGTTTTCTTATAAATGTATCAATTAAGAAAGTTTTTGCTTAAAATTTGAAAAAAATATCTGGCAATGTTTTCTCTTTGAATTAAGGTTAAAATATTTTTCCTTGTTTTAAGCAAAAAGTGACAACAGTTTGATACATTTTTCATAAAATAACACTCAATAATAATCAAGTATCTTGATTCAAGAATGTTTAGATATTTATGCTTTAAAACATGATAAAAATGCAGCGTAATGGAAATACATTAACAAAACTTACAAGAGCTTTGATGACGTTTCTATAGTTAACATCGTAAAACTAGGTTTTCTTTAAAAAAAAAATATATATATTTTATATTATATTTTTAAAACATATTTAATATTTTCATTAATAAAATGTATGTACATGTATAACACTATTTTCAATTACAGATGGTTAACTCTAATACAATGGTTGAGGGAGTGACAGCTAATCTTTCTCTCTTTTAAACAATGTAATCAATCTCTTGATGTTTTTTCCTCTTTTGGAGAGATAGAAACCAATCATGGATTTTTCCTCTTGCTATTAAGGCAAATGGAAATGCAAAAATGACATGTGTTGTATTTTCCTATGGAGGTTTACCAGACTATGACGGCTTCTGCTTCTGAGAAGCACGGAAACGTGAAAAGCTCCATTAACCTCAATTTTCTTTGTAATTTTTCTCTCACATGCATCTGTTTAACTCCACTCTCTCAGAAGAGTGTGTGGGCAGTTTTATCTCCATGGCCTGTTGTGTTAAATGCATCTTTGATTGAATTTTTACACTTGAAGGCATGTTTCCCATGACTGTCACTGTGGCTGCAGATCTTCAGTCCTCTCGTGAACTCAGTCAGGGTCGTTGTGACGCAAGTAAACGAGGCTGCGCAGTATAGATGAGGTCAATTCTACTGTTTTAAGCTCTCATGTCACACTTAGTGCATATTTCTGGAATTCTCTGTCAACAGAGTTTTATTTTCTTAACTTAAACAAATCAGAATTGTTAAATAAAGCTGAAATGAATTACAATTATCAGACAAACGACTTAGACTTAAAACACTTAGCTGAAGTACTAAAAGTACTCAAACTATAACTGAAAAAATAAATTGAGACTAAACAGAAGCATAAAATAAAATACTGAAAAGCATGTAACAAAATTACTAAAACTTGAAATAAAATGAAAATGTAAAATATAAAAAAAAAATCTCAATTCAAATATATACTATAAAGTAATTCTATAAAAGCATATAAATAATACAATTGTTGTCCACTGATTTTTGTTGTTGTAAATATAAGAAAGTTTGGAAGTATGTCAACTTATTCTACTAACACTAGAGAACAAATCTGCATCTCATTCAGACCATTATTGAGTTGACTAATCACACATTTATTAATAAACCAATTAAATCATTATAATGAGCATTTAATTACCTACACAGCCTATAAGCGCTCAAGCACACGGATAAAGCTTGCCACAGTGCACCGGCAGAAGTAATGATTATGAATGTGTCAGGGAAAAACAGTATTCAGGCTGCATTAACATTTTAATAATGTATTGATACACTATAGTGTGTTCCTGTGGCTCAGTGGTAGAGCATTGCGTTAGCAGTGCAAAATGTTAGAGAACACACACACTGATATAAGAGATGATCTGAGAATATTTATTTTATTTGAATTGGTTCATTTGATCTATAGATATGTTTTAGTGCATCCTGATGCTATCTTTATTTTACAAAAGTGCAATGTTTCGTTGTTATTGTGCTCTAATGGAAAGTTGCTAATACTTACATAATTCAGATGATAAACCATATTTGAGGTCAATGAATGATGTTCTGACCGATGTTCTGCATTAGCACATAGACTGGGCGTTAACGATCTGTCCATCACAGACTGCGTCAATTAGGTTGTGGACTAATATTTAGTCAACAATTAAGGGGCAGCCCTAATAATTTAGCTAAGCTAAAGTCAGACCATTCTGTTTTTGCGCCAGATTTTGAAATTATGCAATCTAATTTTAAATCATAAACTGCTCATGTATATAGCATCTTTATTTGTATCATGATTAAAATATAGTAATACATTACAGAGAGTTTGGCCTGTAATAGAGCCAAGGCCCAGGTAAAAACTTAATTTCTAGCCTTGCAGACAGATTAAAAAAAAATGACACAGATGGATATAACGAATTAATGACTGAATAAACAACAGACCTAGACCTAATTATAGACCGAATAATCCGATCTGAAAAACAATTTTTTTTTTTGTGCATTGACAACAAAGCCTATGTGTCTTTCTTGTTCCTTTCCTGAAGCTGTGAGAAAACACACACACACACACACACACACACACACACACACTCCTGTCCACAGCGAGAGAACAAGCAGGTCTTTATCATCTGCAGGTGGCTTCGCCCCAGTGCATGATGGGATGCTGGAGGTGATGAGTCACTCAAAGGGTGTATGTACATGTTCGGGAATTCACATCCAGACTGTAGTCAGAGTGAGTGTGTGTGTGTTTGTGTGTGTGTGTGTGTTGTGTGTGCGTGTTACTGTAAAGAGGGGAATTTTAGTCTGCGGTTCAGAGCATGTGCAGGCCTGCTGGTCACACATATGCTCTTCTGCCCCTTCTCTTTCTCAATATATATATATACTGTTCGTTTCATCTTTTCCTCTCTTTCTCCCCATGTTAATGTATATTTTATGTGCTTCACAGGTAACACAAACAACTGTCCTGAGTCTGACTGCAAGGCCACCATGGTCAATGAAAATAGTGACAAATAAACTGTGGAAATCTGTGAGTTGGTTCAAATGAATCACTGGCTAAAAATAAATATTTCCAACAGTTCTCTGTGTCTGAATGCTATGAGTCCTCCTGAAGACTGGAGTATTGAGCAAATAAGTATGGGAGAAAGAGAAGATAAGAGAGTGAATGAAACATCATAATGACTCTCTGTGTTGGTGTATGTGAGTGTGTGTGTGTGTGTGTGTGTGGAGGGACATGACTGCAGCTTACACACTCGGTCGAGGCCTGCGGGACGCTCGAGGCGCACGTACACTCACCTTTATAATTGTTACACAGTGTTTGTGATGCTGTGAGTGTGTGTTTATGAGAACAAGAGTGTGTTTGTCCACAGCGAGACGTGACACACAGAGAAGATAGAGAGAGAGAGAGAGAGAGAGAGAAAGAGAGAGAGAGAGAGAGAGAGAGAGAGAGAGAGAGAGACAGAGAGAGATAGAGAGAGAGAGAGAGCAGAGATAGAAAGAGCGAGAGAGAGAGAGAGAGAGACAGAGGCGAGAGCTACTGAGAAGAGAGAGAGAAAGAGAGAGAGAGAGAAGAGAGAGAGAGAGAGAGAGAGAGAGAGAGAGAGTGAGAGAGAGAGAGAGAGAGAGAGAGAGAGAGAGAGAGAGAGAGAGAGAAAGAAAGAGAGAGAGAGAGAGAGGAATAAATGAGTGCATTCCTCTCTCTCTTTGATGAGGACGGGGCGGGTGTAGCTGGACGTGACAGCAAAGCTCAATCATACATGTAGACACACACAAAAACAGCATCAAGAACTCTGTCTCTCATAGATAGATAGATATTCACATTCAAACAGACAGATAGATAAACAACCAAGAGATCATCAGAATGATAGAGCGATAGATAGAATGAAAGAGCAATAGAATGATAGCACTAACGAACTAGACAGACAGATAGATAGATAATGAAAAGTTGTTTTGCCCCAATGCATGATGGGATATTTTAGTGTCTGTAGTGGTGAGGTTTGAGTCGTTGGTGGTGTGTAAATGAAACCCTGCATCATCTGCTGTTATCATGACACTCAGCACTTTTGTTTCTCCTCCGCTGAGCACAAAATCAATTCCAGCTGTGATGACCTGCACAGATTCAGCACAGCAGCACCACTGCCAGCGTGATATTGCTTTCATACACCACCTCTATGAGTAAGAACTTGATACAGAGCGCCCGACATTACGCATATGTATGCCACACATGGTCAAAAAGATCATTTTTTGTATTTTAATAAATGCAAGAAAGAACAGCAATTGCAACTCAGCATGCAAAACATCACTACATCGCTGTCGATTACAGTGCAATGAGGGATTTTATTAAACACTTTATACTTTAAGTAAAAAATAAATAATAATTAAAAACGTCTTACCTAAGGCTGAAATTATCCACAAAACTCCGCAGAGTAAAAAAACAACAGGAATCTTAATCAGTGCTGCAGGGACAATAATATAAAATACTAAAAAAGCATATAATACGGCTTCTTTCAACTCGTTTTGGGGCTTAATTAGGCCAGAATAGACGCTTAATAAGAGCAATTATTGTGTAGACAGATTTCTTAATTATAATTGGAACAATTTAGTGATTTTCAACACATCACAGCATGATGCTCTAAAGCTGTAGGTTATTTATAGTTTCCAAGTAACATTGCAATTTAATTATAAAGAATAATTACATATGTACACATTGACTACCTCATAACAGCTTCATATATGTCACATCTTATCAGTTACATACTGTTGGAATTACGATGGAGTATTTTGTTTAGAAGTATTTGTATGGAATATAAAAGTGTTTTTATGGAATTTTGATCTCAAAATTACGAATGAAATATAAATGCAAATAAATAATTAGATATAAATAAATACTTTTTAAATCAAGTTTTCATAGTTTTTACTCTAACAGACTTATTTGTTGTGATTTTTTTGGTTTGCTTTCAGTATGCTAAATAAATAAATACAATTAATTTAAATAATACTTAGGTCATAAAATAATGTCAGAAATATTAATTAGTACACGGCTGTGTAATGTGCAAACTATTTTTGGGTTGAGCTCAATCTAAAAATAACTAGATCATGATATATAGCATTATTATGACATAAAATGGCAGATTTGGTCATACTGTACTCGCCCCTCTCGACTCATTTCACAAAAATAAGTTTAAGAACAGCCCTCGCTGAACTGGTCTTAAAGACTCATTCTCAAACCTCTAAAGCAACACATGGTTTGTGTTCCATCTCCTTCACTCTTAAAACATTAGAGCGGCTCATGATTGCACTGAAGTACTTCAGATCAACCACAGCAGCTTATTCATCACAGATAATCCAAACATCCACAAACACACTCGAACGTCAAGCTAAAGAGCTCCTGTGAACTTCAAGAACCCATTATACTCTTAAAAGAGGCTTCCAGTTCCTCCCAGACCGCATCCGGTTTACTGAGACAAACAATAGAGAGAGAGAGAGAGAGACGTGTAAATTATCTGCACAGAGAGAAGAGAGAGAGGAAGAGAGATATCTGTGAGAGAGAGAGAGAAAGAGAGAATGAAAGAGAGAAAACTGAACAGCAGTTGTGCTCTACAGTACTGCCGTGGTTTCTCTCTTTCTCTTTGTCTACACACACACACACACACACACACACACTGCACAGACACACACAGACACACACACACACACACACACACAGCACACACACACACAGACACACACAGACACACACACACACACACACACACACACACACACACACACATGCACATGCACAACACACACAGACACACACACACACACACATAGCACACAACACACACACACACACACACACATATGTTGGTTTTATGGTTTGGGGACTCTCCATAGACAATGGTTTTATACTGATGGATTTGACACCTACACATAAACTTAGTCACAGGAGCAATGTGCATTTCTATTTTCCCCAAAAAACTACTCTGTATGATTTATAAAAGTTTTTTGAATTATGGGGACACTGAAAATGTCCTCATAAATCACCTTCTCCTTGTAATTCTATGTCATACCCATGTCATTATCTTTGTGTCCTCATAAACCACATAAACACACACACACACACACACACACACACACACACATCACACACACACACACACACACACACACAGACACACACACACACACACACACACACACACACACACACACACACACACACACACACACACACACAACACATACACACACACACACACACACAAGCAAACACACACACAAACACACACACACACACACACACACACACACACACACACACACACACACACACACACACAGAAACACTGAACAGGACAAACGTAACATGCTCAAACACATTCATAAACACATGTTTTTCTACAGGAGTGAGTCTATACATGTGGCACGTGATCTTTGCCATTCGGCGAACTAAACAATATCACAAACCACAACAAAACTTCCATTTTAGATAAACAATTCTCATTGAATGCACAAATCTCTCATTTTACATTTACATTTATGCGTTTATCCAAAGCGACTTACAGTGCATTCAGGTTATACATTTTTTGTCAGTATGTGTTCTCTGGGAATTAAACCCACAACCTTTGCACTGCTAACGCAATGCTCTACCACTGAGCCACAGGAACACAGGATTTTAAATGTATATTGCATAATTGTAATAAATGCACAATTCTCATTTTAGATACATAACTCTAATTTTAGATGCATAGTTCACATAAGATGCATAATTCTCATTACATGCAAAATCCTCTCATTTAGTTGCATAATTCTCTCATTTTAGATACATAATTCTACTTATAAATATGTTGATAGAAATTATTTGTACACTCAGTGCTGGACCAAAAGGCAAAATGGACCTCTGCAGACAGCAATGACATGAAGCATGCTTTAGACATACAATACAAAACAGCGCATTGGTGTCAGCAGAGGTCCATCTGGTCTTTCACTCCAGCAGTGACTGTACAAATCATGAACATATTTCTAAGTATAATTATGCATCTATAATAGGACATTTATGCATTGTGTGTGTGTGTGTGTGTGTGTGTGTCTGTGTGTGTGTGTCTGTGCGTGCGTGCGTGTGGTGTGTGCGTGTGTGTGTGTGTGTGTGTGTCTGTGCGTGTATGTGTGTGTCTGTGTGTGCGTGTGTGTGTGAGTGTGTGTGTCTCTGTGTGTGTGTGTGTGTGTGTGTGTGTGTGTGTGTGTGTGTGTGTGTGTGTGTGTGTGTGTGTGTGTGTGTGTGTGAATGAGTGAGTGTGTGTGTGCGTGTGTGTGTGTGTGAATGTGTGTGTGTGTGTGTGTGTGTGTGTGTGTGTGTGTGTGTATGTGTGTGTGTGCTGTGTGTGTGTGTGTGTGTGTGTGTGTGTGTGTGTGTGTGTGTGTGTGTCTGTGTGTGTGTGTGTGTGTGTGTGTGTGTGTGTGTGTGGTGTGTGTGTGTGTGTGTGTGTGTGTGTGTGTGTGAATGAGTGAGTGTGTGTGTGAATGAGTGAGTGTGTGCGTGTGTGAATGATTGAGTGTGTGTGTGTGTGTGTGTGTGTGTGTGTGTGTGTGTGTGTGTGAATGAGTGAGTGTGTGTGTGCGTGTGTGAATGAGTGAGTGTGTGTGTGCGTGTGTGTGTGTGAATGATTGAGTGTGTGTGTGTGTGTGTGTGTGTGCGTGTGTGAATGAGTGAGTGTGTGTGTGTGTGTGTGTGTGAATGATTGAGTGTGTGTGTGTGTGTGTGTGTGTGAGAACACTCACCACAGGAGCAGCAGGTGAAGCAGTTTGTATGATACAGGTTCCCCATCGCCTGACACGCTTGACTCGCTCCATACACACCTTTACCACACTTTACACAGATACCTGGAAGAGACAGACACACAGACAGCTGTCAGGATCACAGACGGGTGTGTTCTGTGTGGAGGAGCATACGATCTCCGATCTTAAGATGCAATATCAGATAACTCAAGTTCAGATGATTTAAAGTTAAGCTTTTTTTGACAAAAGCAGTCAAAAAAGTGAAAACATCAGACTTTGTGATGAGGTTTGATGAGGAAGAGTGAACTGTTATATTCATCTGCTAGAGATGACATTGGGTCAATGACATATAATAGTGTCCCTGATTAATAAACTATTACATAAAAATGGTTAAAACATATTTTCAAGTTCTTACAAATGTACTATTTGTATTCATATTGGTTTCATACATTCTAAGCAAAAAATACTAATATATTTTCCTTATGTCTAGAATATGTGAAAGTGAATATGTGAATATTTTCAATAAATATTCAAAATAATTTAGTGTTTATTATTTTATTTTTCATGTTTTCAAAAAATTATCTGATATTTAATACAGAAATTATAATTACTCTCATTATATGCATGTATGAACTGCACTGTTTGCTTTTGTATAAATTAATGGATAGGACAGACAATAATTTCATCAAATCATTGACCCATGACAAAAAAATTGAGTTTTCAAAAATACTAAATTTTCCTTCACACAAACATAAATTAAAGATGTTAACAATAATTTAACATTCAAGCTTTTTCACTTTTTTAGGGCCCTATGATTTGATGCCGTGATGCCGAAAACGCAGATGGACTCGCAGAATCCAGTTAAAGAAACATAATTTCACGCAATTTGTCAAATTTTGAATCAATAATAGGTCAGTACACTTAAATCAAATCGTGACATGGACTAGTATCTGTAAATATATGCTCTGAGAGTCACTTCATAAGCATTTTACCGTCTGGTTTGAGTAAAACTAGCGTCATATCATATACACACAGGAATTAAAAAGTATTCACGCCAAAATAAAAGTGAAAACACTGCCAGAAATATATTAATATTGTTCCGTAATCTGTAGAATGTACAAGTAATACAATACTACTACTTCTAAAAATCATTTAAACTTTATTTTGGAATAATCACACAATAAATTAAAAGATAAATTAAATTAAATTAAAATGTTATTCCTTCATCTGATATCCAGAAAAATGTAAATAAGCAACAGAATATCTGAGAAAAAATAAATTTCATAAGGCTATTTTAAGAATAAATTAAGTAGTTGTTATATATTCAAATAATTAGATTTGCTAAAACAGAATTTGGTAACAATAAAACATATGGTGAGAAAAAATAACATTTCATAGAGCATCATAGTGATTATAAGTTCAAAAGTGCATCAGTCATCATTCACTCTTGTTATACATCAAGTGCTCGGCATCATGGGAGAGTGAGTCTCACGCACAAGATGGCCTCCGCTGGGGTCACATTCCTCACCGCGGCCACGGTCAACACCTAGACATGGTCACCACGCAGATAGGACACAACATCACCCCTGAGACGGCCATGACCGACGGCAGACATGACACATCGCACATCAATCTCCCGACAACAACTGTTCTGATAACTCAATTCAGTGTTTCGGGAAATGATCTCAAAGCAGATGTAATTCAGCCCTTAATGATTGAAGAAAAACTGCCTTAAAAGCACTATTAACATAAAACCCATTTGTGCGTGTGATAACAGAAACACTCATCAGATAAGCTCCCGGTGACTTAATGGTCATCAAGGTAATTACAGCATCATCCAGAGGGAATGTACCGGCACTTCTGATCTAATCGTGTTGGTAAAAGTCCCGGCAGGGGGTGGTTTTATCTACATCGCTCACGGCCCAGAGGTGTGGCGTATAAACCTCCACAACTGCACCAAATCAGACACTACCCCCGAGAACCAGGGAGGCCAAAAGCAGGGCTGCTCGAATCATCATCAGTTATTTTGGTTAATACTGAGATTATTTAACACCAATTACTAATTAACTTTGGAAACATTATGCATTTATTGAACTTTTAGGCCTGAAGCTTGTTTTTCTTAATAGTGAATTTCCCTGAACTTTCCCGAGCAACTGAAAACAAATAAAATAATATATACAAATAATAAATAAAAGTCCAAAATAATATAAATATAAATAAACAAATATACTATAAAAGTACTATATATATATATAATGAGAGTACAAATAATATAAATATAAATAAACAAATATACTATAAAAGTACTATATATATATATATATATATATAATGAGAGTACAAATAATATAAATATAAATAAACAAATATACTATAAAATACTATATATATATATAATGAGAGTACAAATAATATAAATATAAATAAACAAATATACTATAAAAGTACTATATATATATATATATATAATGAGAGTACAAATAATATAAATATAAAAATAATACAAATAAAACTAAATAATTTAAATACAAAATATACATATCAAATATTAATAATATAAAACAAATAATGCAAAAATAATAAACAATAATACAAGTATAAATAATACAAATATACGATCATAAATAATATAAACTAAAATAATAGCAAATAATACACAAAGTAATATAACGTTTAAATAATAAATAAACTCCATTAAAACTGCTCCGCTGTAAAGGAAAGGCTGTGCTGAATTTATAACACTAAACTAAAGAGCATCACTGTGGCTCAATGCTTTCTTGATTATCTTGCTGTAAGGCAAAACAGTAATTGAAAATAAAACATGATTAATCTCCCAGCTCTTGTACCGAGTCAATATTAACAGCACTAGTCTTTCAACAGTGTCATTGTGATCATTCAGTTAGTCTGTAGGCTAGTCTATCAGCTGCTAGCACGCTTTATCATTTTCTATATTTACCACACATATAGACACCATTAATACACCAATAGAGACGAACAGCAGTGTTTGGTTTTTCAACAGCTGGATAAACATTACCTGACAAAACCTCCAGCAAGACTGCATGTGATGCAGAGATATTGAACTTTCATATTTACATTTACGCATTTATCCAAAGCGACTTACAGTACATTCAGGTTATACATTTTATTGTCAGTATGTGTTCTCTGGGAATCGAACCCACAACCTTTGCGCTGCTAACACAATGCTCTACCACTGAGCCACAGGAACACATATGAAGGACTGCATTATAACATGAAATAACAGGTTATACATTTGTGTCAGTATGTGTTCCCTGGGAATCGAACCCACAACCTTTGCGCTGCTAACGCAATGCTCTACCACTGAGCCACAGGAACACATATGAAGGACTGCATTATAACATGAAATGGCGAAATCTTAATCGTGAAGCAATGCCCCACTTACCTGCTCACCTTGGCAGCGGAAAAACACGTTTTCAGGTGAGTGTTAGGAAGAACTAATCCAGCGGTGACTAATTAACACGTTCAGCTGACGAACACGCTGTTAATCCTCATTATAGAGCCGCTCAGGTTTCTGTCTCACTTCTTCCTCGGCCAAACAAATCAGGGTTATCTTAGTATCACAGAAATACGTCTATAGTTAATACTCATATTTTATTATTTTATTTTAATTTAACATTTTAGAGATTTAGGTGTGTTTTTGATATTAGTTTTTTTTTTATGTCTTTTATAAACTAAATAAAAATGAGAAATGTTGCTATGTTAACTAGATGATTACATTTATTTCTGTTAATGGTTATTTTTTTCCCAAGTAATGATTTTTTAATGGTTTTGGTCTAGTTTAATAACCCCAGACCAAAGACACAGATTTTGAGAAAAATAAAACATAATTTGGCCAGCCAAGTAAATTAAAGGCTCCTATTATGCTCTTTTATAAAGTCTTGATTTTGTTTTGGGTGTGTACTTGAACATGCTCTCATGCTCGGTGGTTTGAAAATCACATTATTTTTCACATAATTGACAATAACTCTCTCTCCAGTCTGACACAAACGACTCGATTAGTTCCGGTTAATGAAGGCCCGCCTCCTGAAAAACGAAATGTGTTTTGATTGGTTAGCTGTCCCAGTGCGTTGTGATTGGCCAACAGCTTAGACAGCGTTACTGCCCCGCCCCTTGCCAAAACAGCAAGTTCGTCAATATTTATTGCCATATAAATGCAGACCTTGAGAATATTGAACAAGAGGATCGTGCAGAAGACATATTAAAGCGGTAACGTTATTGTTGTTGTTATTTCTGGCTAAATCGCATTTTAGATGGAATGTCAACAACAGCTTAAAAATAACTCCATTGACTATGTACAGATAAGTGCAACGGTAATATGTAATATTTTTATTGACAGCATGACTTTGAATAGCCTATTAAATAACATTTTGGCATGAATGTGAATTACATCAACTGAATTGACTGCCAATGAAAATGACAGAATTGACAGAATTTCTCACATGTCCGGGTTTCTGAGCAGCAGAAGTCATCATAGTTGGGTAAAATCCAACAGCAGTGAAGGGGAGAGTACCACAAATATATTTTATGCATTCCCAGTTGCTCAAATAGCAAAAGAAAAACTCCACCACAGAGTTTTCACGACTTTCAATCAAAGGAAAAACGAGAGAGATGACCTCGTATTAGCGTTAACTAGTTTTTTGTATCTTGATCTTATTCACGATCTGAACGAGTACTGACACAGTGTGGTGAAATCATCACACGTTTACGATCCGCGGCTTTCTCAGATCGGCTTACGTTGGATTAAAACTACAAGTTACTTTGATTTTGGAAAGTTCTGTCTCTAAAAATGCTTTGAAATCAACCTGCTCATGCTCACTTTAACAGGCATTTATTCAACTAGGTGATTACAGCACATTGAAAAATATACATAAGCGGAAGAATCGATACACTGCTTCCGCTGTGATAAAGGGCTGTTGTGAACAGCAGTGAGAGATTCACATGTAATGAGGACGGCTGGCAACTTAACAAGACGCATCCTCCAGACGCACTCCTCTCACCTGATACACACTGGTACCACTTCCCCGAGACAAGCCGTGAACCACAACTCCTTCGTCTCCGGCGGACAACAGATCACTTAGTCTGCTCCAGAGAGAGATGAAGAGCATTGCTTTGTTTCACACAAGGCCAGCGGTTCTCAATTCCAGTCCTTGCGCCCCCCCGCTCTGCATATTTCGTATGTTACTCTTATCGCTTCAGATGTTTGTTCTATTCGACTGTAAGTGCCCTGCGAAGTGGACATCACAGGATATTCCTCCATGATTCCAGTTCGAAGAGAACGTATATATTCCATTCAAAGTGCATTGAAGTGTGCAAGACGTGAATTAAAATTGTATATATTTACAGAGGTATATGATGTGACACTCGTCCGTGCGTGAAGACATTGCACAGCGCAAATCCATGAATGAATGTTCCCGAAATAAAGTAAACTTCAGCGGATTTCCTGCTCAGGGAGTAGGGAGCAATGGACACTGTGTAGGAGCAATGGACCCTGTGTAGGGAGCAATGGACCCTGTGTAGGGAGCAATGGACACTGTGTAGGAGCAATGGACCCTGTGTAGGGAGCAATGGACACTGTGTGAGCAATGGACCCTGTGTAGGGAGCAATGGACCCTGTGTAGGGAGCAATGGACACTGTGTAGGGAGCAATGGACACTGTGGGAGCAATGGACCCTGTGTAGGGAGCAATGGACACTGTGTGGGGAGCAATGGACACTGTGTAGGGAGCAATGGACACTGTGTAGGGAGCAATGGACACTGTGTGAGGAGCAGTGGACCCTGTGTAGGGAGCAATGGACCCTGTGTAGGAGCAATGGACGCTGTGTAGGGAGCAATGGACCCTGTGTAGGGAGCAATGGACCCTGTGTGAGGAGCAATGGGCTGTGTAGGGAGCAATGGGGCTGCTGTGTAGGGAGCAATGGACGCTGTGTAGGGAGCAATGGACCCTGTGTGAGGGAGCAATGGACGCTGTAGGGAGCAATAGACCCTGTGTAGGGAGCAATGGACACTGTGTAGGGAGCAATGGACCCTGTGTAGGGAGCAATGGACACTGTGTAGGAGCAATGGACCCTGTGTGGGAGCATTGGACCCTGTGGGAGCAATGGACCCTGTGTGGAGCATGTCAATCGAACACAGTTCATGCACAACAAGCTGATGATCTGAATCAGGTGTGTTAACAAAGAGAGACATGCAAAATATGCAGAGCGGGGGGTTGCGAGGACTGGAATTGAGAACCTCTGCACAAGGCCAAAGATTATTTATTATGTCTTTATAGGTATTTTCTTTAGTTTTAGTTTTAATAAATTGTATTTATTTTAGTAACGTTACTTCAACAAACTACATGGAAATGAAATAACATGTATATATATATATATTTGGGTGTTTGGCTTAGTGTCATGTTAGTTACTCACACCTTTTTTTGTTTTAATATTTTGAATTGTTTTTAGCTTTATTTATTTTTCATTTAAATGTTTAGTTTTGAAATGTTGTTGTATGCATTTGTCATTTTATTTCTTTCTCCATTTTCTTAAATGTGTATTTATAGTATTTATAGAGTTTTAACTTATAGTTTTAGTTACTTTTTCTTATTTGTAAGTCGCTTTGGATAAAAGCGTCTGCTAAATGACTAAAAAGTAAAAGTAAAGTAAAAGTGAAGATTATGCTGTGTTTTATATTACTGTCTGAGTTTGGACTAGGGCTGGTGATTTTCAGATTTAAGTGTAAAGTTTTGCTTCAATTTTTGTGCACAAGACACAAGACGCGAGTGCGGCGGTCAAAACACGTCTATCGAGCACGTTAACATAAAAAAGTGGAAAAACTAAACAAAAACACTGTAAAAATACAAATGTATGTTTGATATTTTATGTGTACATGATGCTGACAAGCTGAAAGCTGCATTTACTGTTAATAATATGTTATATGTTTTAGTATTTTATATTAGACATGTTGTAGTTTATTACTTTTCTCTTTTATGCATGCTATTCCATATTAAATGTATTGTACCTGATTCCTTTTATCTTAGATTTGATGTTTTTTTGTGATGTTGAAACTACTTTTGATGTAATTTCTGATCATGTAAAGCACTTTGAACTGCATTTTAATGTCTGACAGTTGCTATATAAAATGTATAATTATTAATAATAATAATAAAAGCTGAATACTGGTGTTATACTTTTAGCCATTTTTAATTTTAATCACCTTAAACTTTTGACCTCTAAAACTGAATCTCTATATTTTGGCAAAGAAATCTTCAGCATTTTTCTTATTTCTGATCATATAAGATATGTGCAAGACAAGTTTGCACAATATTTGCCTTAATATTTCATGCATATTTTCTGCATTTGTTTTATAGCTATACAATGTTAACCACTTCATGTACAATCAACTTTCTGTAGTTTTGCAAATTTTTAATAAAGAAAATATTACTTACATGTTACATCACATGTTGACTAGTTAAACATTTCTTTTTAAATTGAAATCTTCTGAAAAAACATATCACCCAGCCTTAGTTTGGACCACAAAAGACCTCTACATGTACGACAACAACATGCACAGATGTATGCATGATCCACATGCACTCAACATGACCAAGCAACTCAGCATTTACAACCCAAAGCACAGATGTATTGCACTTATTTTGCACCGGATCAAAACGATGCATAGCTAGGCTTTTGGCACACACAAACAAAAATACGTGTGTAAGCGGCGAGCAAAGTCTCATTCCATGTTTATTTTAAACCAGACCCTGAATCCCGAGGATACACGAGGGTCAAAGGTCGGCTGATTCAGCGCTAAAGCAGGCGAATAACGCTGCCAGAAAACACCCAGCTCTTCTCAGGAGCACTCAAATGTAAGCAAAGCTACTTTTGGAGCGTTTGGGTGTTTGTGTGCACATGTGCGGACTGAGATGATTGTTATTCTAAGCAGGTGATCAGCGTTGACCCCCAGCAGCTGTGTCTGGCTGAGACAAACGCTCTGTGCCAAGAGTCTGGTGCTGAACCGACAGCCGAATGAACACAATTCAACCAGGCATGCATTATATGTGATCGCTCGCAGTTTTAAACAACGTTTGCAGCCAAACAAATTCAGAAGCCAACCAAGCTTACTCTGTAGGGCAGAACACTTAAAGTGAGCACTTTGAAGGGTGCATGGTAATGTAGTCTAACGAGTACACTTTTAGTTTGACACACACTGCTGTTCACAGGTTTGGGATCAGTAAGATTTTAATGTTTTTATGCTCATCAAGGCTGCATTTATTTAACCAAAAATACAGAAAAAAGCTGTGAAATATTATTATATAACTGTTTTCTATGTGAATATATTTTAATACATTACTCCACTCTTCAGTGTCACATGACCCTTCATAAATCACTCTATATGTTGATTTATTATCAATTATGCATAATGTTTTTGGAACCTGGGATACATTTTGATTAATAAAAAGTTTAAAAGACAGCATTTATTCAAAATAGAAATCTAATAATATAAGTCTGTACTACTTTTAATCAATTTAACAAATCCTTGCTGAATAAATGTATTAATTCCTTTAAAAAATAAATAAATATATAGTGACTAGTAGAGTATATTGTTACAAAAGACGTCTATTTGCAGAATATTTCTGCTTATGAACAACAGTGTATGCAAATACCATCTCTAAAAACATAGCATTAATAAAACAACAATAAAAGCCTTTTTCTCACACATACACAAGCCACCCAAAATGAACGTTTTGCTATAATTGACCATATATTATTAGCTTTTGGCTGTGAAACACAGAATGCAATGATTGCAGTGTTGTTTTCAATACAAGAAAAGCATGCAAAGGGCATTTGAGCTACAAAAAGTACTATAAAACTAGTCCAAATGTGCATTATAATAAGTTTTCTCATTATTCACTGATAACCTTTCCTCTTTTGTAGCTCACAGAGTATGCTTGGTGCATGGAGGCGTTTGGTAGTTTTAATGTCAATTATAACAATTTGCATTGGTTTTCGCATGTCACATGAACACAAATGAGATTTAAGAGCTGAAGCATAAAGCAAAGTCATACATTTCTGACTTTTTATGTGAATATAGACAACTTTTATAGTGCAGTTCTGTCCTTTTAGGAGCTTGACAGCAGATTCTGATACAGGTTTGGTGAGAAAACGATGACTGGTTTGTATTTTATAGTTGAACGAACCCTTTAAGAGCAAAGAAAGACACGAATCACGAATCCCCGGCGAGATTGATTTTAGGGGAGCTGTTGTCACGGTAACGGAGAGGGTTCGCGCAGACTAATGCAGACTAAAGAGGGTTCGGCATGCGGTAAAAAAAACATCACCTGCTCCTCGGAGGCAAAAACACACTCATACCACCATCTCTAGACTTTCTGCAACTAAACCTGTGCGAATGTGTTTCTAAATCACAGTAGCAATGGAAGATGAGACAATGTGACAGAGTCGCAACAACAGACATAAAGCTTGTGTTGAATCAATTAGTGGAGAACAACTGCACACTCACTTAAGCACATTTATTAACCAACGTTTCGGCTAGTAGCCTTTTTCAAGGTGAAAAGATTAACAATGCTGTTTACTAAGCAAGCGTTATGGTTACTATTGCTCATACCTAGGGTTAATGATCTGAACAAACCCTTATCAGCAGCATTTGTGTTCCAGACACTAATTATTCCTCAAAAAATGTAGCTAAAATTCTGCTAACTCAAGTCAAACGAGACATTTAAAGAGACAGTTCACTCAAAAAAAATGTATTCTGTCATTGTTTACTCACCCTCAAGTTGTTCCAAAGCAGTATGATTTTCTTTACGGTACTGAACACAAAAAAAGATATTTTGAAGAATGTTGAAAAACAAAACGTTGACGTTAGACTTCCATGTGTTTCCATACTATGAAAGTCAATGGGTACCATCAGCTGTTTGGTTACCAACATTCTTCAGAATATCTTATTTTGTGTTCAACAGCTAAAAGAAACTCATACAGGTATGAAACGACATGAGGGTGAGTAAATGATGACCATTTTTATTTTTGGGTGAACTACCTCTTTAAGGTTTAAAGAGATTTTAATGGTATCTTTGCTGCAGTATTTCTCCTCCACTAAACCAACACTAGTGCCAAATCACAAATTAGGACTTCCCTGAAACAAAAAAACACAAGCTCACATCATGCCTCTAAAGAACATTTCTCTTGACGTTCAGGCCTTTGGAAGGAAGTGGCGTTCAAACCGGGAGACAAAGTATTGTACTCTCTGAAGACTTGCCTTTTTCCGTCCAGGTCCGGGCCAAAAACAAGCCTCTAAGAACCCTGTTTGTCTGTCTGCTAAATGACTACAATGTCCTTTTTGGGCTGTGCCAGTTGGGATGCCAGCAGCCTTTGTTGTGATTGGTCTACCGCCGCTGCCCGTTGTGACCAAAACCAATCAGCAATCAGCTGGTTACAATGCAAAACGAGCCAGTTACTGCAGTGTTTAATCAAAGTTTGTGGTCATTGGCACCAACCTGCATACTTAAACCCTGTGAGTTTGGTGCAAAACTTGTGTTTTATCAAAACAACACACTAAACAAACAAACAAACATCGATTATAATACTGTCAGCAGACTCATTTCAACAAAATCCACCCACAAGATCAGATTGTTTCTCCTTTAGCTGCCTGCTACTCAGAAAAAAAAGAAGAGATTTGTCTCCTGAGCTTCAAAATAATCTCAGTAATGTCTCAGGTGAACGTGATTTCACCAAGTACAACATGTTCCTGTTGATCCCGCAACAACAATCCAATCAACCAATCAGAATTGAGGGATAACATTTCGGGAAATCTCAGTTTTAGGCTTACGATCAGGGTTAGGTGCTTCTACACCCTTGCTAATCACCAGCTATCCTTATCTAGGAATAAATTACGGGTAGGGATAGGTTTAGGGGTAAGTCTATATTTATGGACAGTAAAAGATGTTGATCAAGGAACAGGTCTTACTTGGCAAAATCACGCTCAATATATGCACTCGCCAAATTCTCTGGAGACCATATGATCTGAGCTGCTTTCATATTCATTTTATATCTCTATATACTCTTTTGGATGTCAACTGTATTAACTAGTGTGCCTGTTAAGTCGTGACTATGATTATTTCTGCTATGGAACTTAAATTGGGAGAAATACCCATAAAAGTTTATCATTAAAGAAAACAACTCAGAGCCATTAAGCCTCCGTTTGAGAGTTAAAACTGTGCTCATGAATGAAATGACACAGTGTCTTTAGTCTATGTTGCAGCATGCCTTGTGAGATGATCCAGGTTTTGGGAATTTGGCATCTTTTTGCATGACGCCTTTGGGGGCGAAAAAGTCTGGATGAATGCTGATTTAACCAGCTCAAAGATAAATAATCATAATGTGATTAAAGCAGTGCTCAAAGTATAAACCCTGTTGTCTGGAAAGCACACTGAATTCATTGAAAAAAGGTGATTTACACCTGTTTTCCCACACCCTGATACTTTAATGAGTCCAACACAAAGGCTGCTCTGTGCTGGCTCCGGCAAATGAGGTTTGAGTGGTGCTGTCAAATAATTATCCAAAAAAAAAAAAATGTTCACATAATATATGTGTGTGTACTGTGTATATTTATTACATATATATAAATAGACACACATGCATGTATTTAAGAAAATAATATGTTTATATATTAAATATATTTATATATAATATAAATTATTTTAATAAATATATACATGCAAATGTTTTCTAAATATATACTGTATGTGTGTGTATTTATATATACATAATAAATATACACAGTACACACACATATATTAGGCCTATGTAAACAAACTTTTATTTTGGATGCGATTAATCGTTTGACAGTACCAGGTTTGAGCGTGTCAAGGTGTGAATATGATTTTCCACCAAATAAATCTAGAAAATGTGATATATATAAAAAAACTAAGTTTTGTGTATAGGCAAAAGGCACATAGGAAAAATAAACGGGATGTTCTTATCTGTCCAGAACTTTAATGTGCACTATTAGAAGTGATTTAAAACCCTGCATGATCTACTCACCAAAATATTCCTTTTTCATGTGTATCTCGAGCTCCTTCTCCAGTTCCAGGGTGAGGGCCTCCAGGCGCCGCTCCGCCGGACTGGGGCCGCTGTCCCGGGATGGAGTGACCTGGTACGGCAGCTTTAAGCGCTGCCCCCCGGTGCCCATCTTCCCGTAGTTAAACGCGATGTTGACGTCTGAATTCGGCTGCTGCGGCTCGGGAAACGCTTGGATGTGAACGCGGTTGTTGTGGAGGCCGTTTGGCTCCGTGAAATCCTGCAGCAGCGCGTCCTCTGGCAAACCGGGTCCCAGCATGGAGTGCTGGAGCTCGGGATACGCGCTCATGGAGCTCCGCGAACTCCTGGAGCTGTGGCTGGAGATGCTCGAGCGGGGACTGACCACGCAGTTTGCCGCCACGGCGAGTCGCGCAACCCCGCCGCCGTCCTGGCTGCAGATGCTGGACCGGGGGCTGGTCATGGGGATGCCGTGCAACGCGCCGCTCTCCGGTTCGTGGTTCCCCGCGGGAGAGTAGCTGGAGCGCGGGCTTGTGGTGCTCGATCTGGGGCTGATGTGCCGCTGGTCGTAGCCCATGCTGATGCCGCTGGTTCGGTTACTGCTCGGTTTGCTCCCGCAGTCGTAGCTGTTAAGGCTGGTTCTGGGGCTGGAGTGTTTGCTGGTGTCGCTGGCCGTGCTGGCGTAACTCGAGCGGGGGCTGATCACGCCGTTTCCCTCGCAGTACTTCTCCTGTCCCGGTGACACCAGGCTGGACCGCGGGCTGCTGATGCTCGACCTCGGGCTGGTGTGTTTGCTCTGGTCTTGCGACGAGTGAGACGAACCCAAACTGGACCGGGGGCTCGTGGCCATGCATAAGCTGCTGCTCCTCACCTGCTTCCCCAGAATGAGCGCGTCGTAGGCGCATCCAGCGCTGTACCGGTGCGCCTGCACCTCCGCTTGCGTGTATCTCCTGAGACGCTCCGACGCGCCGCTGTAACACGGCAAGGCAACTTCAGATTTGGTGCAGTACGCGTCGGGATCGGGATAAACCGCATCCCTTTGCGGAGAACAGAAATCCAGAGGCACAGAGGCTCGGTTACCGTTGACGGAGCGCAGGGGAGCCGCGCCGTAGACTTTGTTCCCGAGCACGGAGGAGCTGCCATTCATTCGTTTAGTTTTCTCCATATCGGGGTTCGGTTCCCCGTACATCCCGTCTTGATAAACGTCAAATATGGAGAGGTTTTCCATCAGTTTACTCGCCGGATCCTCGTCATATCCATCCATGTCGTCTCTGAGGCGAGTTGAGCTGGGGAGCGCGCGGAGCACTAATGTTAGCCAACTAACGTTACAACACAAAATGCATTTTACGCGGAAAAACGCCGCCTCAGGCGAACCATCGTTGCCTGTTCGCGATTACTTAGTCCTTCGCCGTCATTTCGTCACGAAACATGATCCCGCCTGTCGATTTGTGGCGATACGGTCGTCGTGACAAAGTTTCCACTCAAGAGAACGTTTGTCAATTTCAGGTTTTTGTAAAGTTGAAAGGTCTTTACAGTCAATGGCGCGCTGCGCGGAGGTATTTTCTCCCTTTGATTTTCCGTGATTGTTCCTGCGAACTCGTTTCCAGCAATCCCAACTCTCCTAAAATTCCCCCCCGAGAATTTCGCAATAAACAGGAGAGATACTGAACGCGTAGAGAGACGAGTATGCGTGTATCAAACGATTCATTCGGGACTCGTTTGTGTGAGAGGAATGCGCGGAGGAAGACGGGCTGCGCTGCGGCGCTCTGGAATGTGGTTAATGCCGGAGCGAAACAATGATAGAGAGCAACTCAGCAAGGGGGAGCAGAATCCTGAAAAACAGTCCTTTGGAGAGTCTATGTGTGTCCACTTTCATCCAGCGGGACAGATTAAAGATTTAACCACATAGACCAGCCCACAGAAAATAATTAAAAACTACATTGAACATCTCTAATAAGCTTTAAACAACAAGCAACCCTTTATGCAACTGAATTGTTTGTATTCTTGGCAGTGTAAAATGAGAATTAAAGATGAGTTCAAATCTCTATATGCTGTTTGTAAAATCGACCCAGGTAACTCGTGCTCTAAAACCATCAGTACAGCAGGCCAGTGAAGGTTTGATGAATCTGGGGGAAGGGCAGATCCCAAACATCTCATTGTGCAGCAGTGACAAAGACTATTGTCACTAACTTACATTTCCGTCACCATACAGCGGCCGCCACAAATATCTGACACTTGAGCCACATTTAAAATATCAGATAGCACAATATCAAAGCAAGAGAGATTAATTCTTAGTATAGCTCAAGTAAAACATTTTTTTACTTCTAAAACAATAGATGAAAACAAAGACAAGATGACTGTGTGTTTGTAAAACATTTTGAGAAGTTGTTTGTTTTGATATTTTGTCTATACAATGAAATTCTAGTGCATTTTTTTGTATTAAAAAACATAAATATGTATTTTTATACATCATGCATTCACACGCTCTTAACTGAAATCTGGGATAGATCATGAACAGCTGAAAATAAACAGAAAGTTGCATGATTTGTGTGTTTCAGGATAGATCAAACCGTCTACACTAGCAATGCCAAGGTCATGGGTTCGATTCCCAGAAAGCATGAATTGATCAAATGCATGCAGTGTATTAATTATAAAAAATGCATGAATGCAATTTAAAGCAAAGGCATGGCATTAAAAGAATACAACTTTCAGTGCACTATTTCCATGTGACTAATCAAATGCAAGTAAATAAGTGACAATGATGATCTTGTGACTCTTTGTATAGAGAGTCAGATCATCTCACATCATGCTGGAGAACATGAGCATCACGTTTTGTTCAGTGCTGCTGTCAGTAAAGCAAACGGACACACACTAAAGACATTTTGAAACGCCTGTAATTTTTTTTATTACATTTTGCATTCAATTGTTATACTGATAATAATTTGTGCTTGAAAAAAAAATCACAAAAAGCAAATACAGTCTTTCTGGTAACCATTCAATTTTTTTATTATTATTATTTTAAAGGAAGCATTTTAATATAGTTCAAAATCCACAAAATGATGTTTACCCCGAACTCTCTAACGACATCCAAAAATGGAAATAAATTAAAACGTTTATCAGGGTTTAGCTTGTTTGTCTCTTTACAGCATTTCACAACAATACATCCCTCATGTACATTAATATGAACATACATGTTTTAAAAATCAAGTCAGGATAAACCTCATAAGGCACAGAACTGAAATTAAATCCATCACACATTTTATTGTCCCACAACCGGAAGGCATGAGAGCGCCACTGCTGCAAACGCGACCACCAAAACAAGGTCTAAAATTAGTTTCTTAATTGATGACTGGCTGTGCTTCTTCCCATGACCTCTGCCTCGAAACCATTGCACAACATCTTCCAGGTCATACAGTTTAGGCTCGTATCCCAGCTCTTCTCGTGCCTTACGCATACTGAAATAGTGTGTGACGCCCGTCTTGTAGACCTCAGTACGGGTCAGCAGGGGTTGGAAGTTATAAATCCGCCCCACAACGTGGTGAAGCATCTCGGTCAGAAACGCAAAGAGGTAAATAAGCGATATGGGCAGGCGAAGCGTGGGGAACGAGTATCCCAGACCCTCCACCAGAGGCCTGAAAAACTCAAAGTTGTTCACAGGCCTTCCATCAGAAATGAAATAGGGCTGACCGGCGGCACGATGCTGATGCTTTTCAGTTAACGCCTCGGCAGCTAACACGTGTGCGGACACTAGATTATCCACATGAACAAACTCTACCAGACTATCAGGATCCCCGTACACAAACCTAAAGATGCCATTCTCAATGTAGGTAACTATTCTAGGCAAGTGCCTTTCCTCACCAGGCCCGTATATACCGGCTGGACGCAGGGCGCAAGTCTGTAGGACCCCGCGCTATTATTCAGAGGCGAACCGTTCGCTTTTAACACCTGCATCTCGGCTATAGACTTAGTCCTGGAGTAGTGATCAGGGTGCAGGTGCAAGGGCAAGTAAGGGAGACTTTCATCTCCGTCCTTAATCTCCTGACCTCCAAACACTACGTTATACGTGCTCGTGTAGACCAAACGAGGAACTCCGTGTGCCACGCAAGCCCTGAGGATGTTCTCCGTTCCCTGTACGTTCACTTCTTCGATGAGTTTTCGATCGAGCTGCTCCCGTCCCGACATCCCATAGGAGGCGATGTGGAACACGCAGTTCATGCCCCGAACCGCTTTTTCCACCTGAGCGTAGTCACGGATATCTGCGCGCATGAATACAATACCCTCCGGCAACTCTTGGCTCGGTGGCCTCACGTCAAACAGCACAACGCTTGAGGAGGTTTTGAGGAGAGCACAGGCAAGACTGAAAGAGAAATCGCATTTACAAAGAGAACAAATCAAGCTTTAAAGGAATAGTTCATCCAAACACATATTTACTCACCCGCAGTCCATCCAAGATGTATATGAGTTTGTTTCTTTATCAGATTTGGAGAAATGAGGCATTGCATAATTTGCTTACAAATGGATGCTCTGTAGTGAATGGGTGCCGTGATCCAGATGACTTGATGTGAGACAACAGGACTCATATTTTGGCTGTAAGTAACGGTTTAAAGTTACAACATATTAACAGATTTGTTTCAGCTTTTGTCTTCTCAAGACATTAACTGATGGACTGGAGTGGTGTGGATTATTGTGATGTTTTTATCAGACTCTCATTCTGACGGCACCCATTCACTGCAGAGCATCCATTGCTGACTGAGCAAGTGATGCAATGCTACATTTCTCCAAATCTGATGAAGAAACAAACTCATATTGGATAATCTGAGCACAAATTTCAGCAAATTGTCTAGTTTAGAGCTGTCTTAAAGCTGAAATAGTTTTCATAACTTATTAATGCAAAGCTGCTTTGAAACATTGCAATAAAGCACTATATAAATACACGTGGCTTGATATAAAAACATGCAACAATTTATAATGTTATTGCATTTAATACATAGTCATAATACAATTAAAAAGTTGAGAACCATAGCCGGGCTTTCAGCCCTGTTCCTGGAGGACCAATGTTGATCTGATGAACTCATAATTTCGTTCATAAAGTACTGCAAAACCCAAAAATAGTTGTAATAAGGACATCCAACATATTTTTGAGTAAGTAAAGTAAAGTACTTTTGAGGGGACTCCAGGAACAGAGTTCGGATCTACTCGTCTATAATACAGTATGATAGCGCCATCTAGTGGTTTGTGTAGTGTAGTGTACTATGATTGACATTAGGGTTATGTAGAAATTAATAACATTTTTTATGTTTTATAGATTGTAAGTTGTCATAAAATCTTACCGGAATCCGAAATAACCTCCTCCACCGGTTATGAGGAAGGTTCTGCCTGTTCTGTTGACTTCCATTGTGTTAAAGAAGCAGGGAGAGTGGACGCTGCACAAAGTTATATATACATGCCTCATGATGAAAATGATGTTTAACGTTCATGCATATTGTGGAAATAAATACGCTGGCAGTCAAAATCATAACAGAACAGAATTCTCTCTCGAGCAGTGCAACATCAACGCGGACATAAAAACACACACGACCTCACCAAGATCTAGCACATCTGTACAGAACACATCATATGACTCTAAAACGGTTAACATTACACGGCATTCATATACATCTGAATACATACCTCTGTAATCGTGCTTTGACTCGATCGCAAAGTGTGCGTAACATGCACTTCCTGGGAAACGCGTGAATGGGCGGGATTACACAGCCGGACGTTTTCATTGGATAAGAGTGAGATATGCCTCACTGTGATTGGCTGAAGGTGAACTCTGTCCGATGTGCATTAGTAATAGACACATCACATTTTCAGTATATCAGGTACAGTTAATTATATTCCATTCTATTCTATTATGTTCGAATTTATTCTAGTATATTCTATTTATGCTGTCTTTAATAATTTGTCTATTAATTATTTTGTCTATTTTTTATCTATAGTTATATATTTCAGAATTAAACGGAATACGTTACAACTAAAGTGTTACATGATTTATATTCAAATTAGTTTGGGAAGAAATCATGACTTTCATTGCTTTGATGCTTTGATTGCTTTGACGTTCAGTGCTTTACATACTGAATATGGTTGAAAACATTTTTAATTTTTCTATATAGGCTACAGTATTGCAGGGGCCATCAATGATAATAATCATAATAAGCATTAAATACGACTAATTTACAAAAATTAACTGACTTAAAATGTAGATTTAAAGAGAAGAGATATATCAGCAAATGAGACAGAAGAAAGCGTCACCTTCTGTGTACAGCACTGTTGTTATGATCATGAAGAGCATCAGCAGACAAGGGGCGTGGTCGAGAGCGTAGTGGGCGTGAGCGACGTCGTGGGGGCGTGTCGAGGTTGGCGCGCGAGAGGATGTCCATCGGCGTAGTTTCCACGATGCATTTGATAAGCTAACGCCTCTCCGCTCGTCTCGTATCCCGGGGAAGCGATTTCCGTTAAAGCGTAACACACTCTTTGTCAGCTGGGGTTTATTTGTATCTTTCGGTGGCTCATATCGACGCAGGTTGGCATCCTGGCACGGAACATGAACATGGCCGCGCTGCTCCTGAGGTTCGAGGACTCCAGACGGATGAGGTAAATTAATTCAGCTGTCATATCATGTGATGTGTCATATCAGTCATATCAATTCTGCTATATTGCATAAACAACAGTTGGGTGGCAGTCTACAGCTCGTGTGTGATACAGTCTCGGTGGGTTTCTTGGAGAAAGTTCTGCTCTACTTTGTGTTATGATAACTGTTATAATCAGTATGACGGGTTGTGTGTTTAATTATGGCACATAACTGACCCACAACTATGTTTGCTTGTGATTAAGAAAAGATGTGTTTGGTTTGGCGATAAAGATCAATTTCTTTCATTGTTGTCTTGTGACTCAAGTGAAATATTGTGCAACATCTATGGTATCTTGTGACGCCATACCACATGACGTCACATGTTTATTATATACGTCTTTATTATATACGTCCATATTTCATTATATTTGTTGTTTGTAGCTCTTTGTTTGGTGTTGCTATCATGTTCGACACTCTTTTTGAGATATAATCAATAAACATGTCTTGAAGACATCTTGTAAGAGTTTTGAAGCTTTTGTTTGTTACCATCTTTATGGTCACTTACTCTTAAAAGCAAACTAAATCAACTTCTTAGCAGATTGATTGGTCAAAATGTGTATTAATGCAAGATGATGTAATCAATATTTTGGTCTATTTTCTTGAAAGAAATAGTAGGCCAATTTACAATTTCCTCCAGGAAAATAAACCAGAAATATTGATTACATTATCCTGAATTAATACACATTTTGGCCAATCAAATGCTCTCTGGAATAAGAAAGTCCCTCCCACTTATGGATCAAAGTGCCCCGCCAGAACTTCCTGTTACAGAAGGAAATCCATCTGCAGTTATCAAGCTTAAAATAGCTTTTAATCATTCTTACATGTCATTCAATTCTTGATGTTTGTTGTTGTTTGTGTTGCTTTCCTTCAGGATGAATCCAGAATCTTAAGGGTGAAAGTCATTGCTGGAATTGGGTTGGCCAAGAAAGACATTTTGGGTGCCAGGTCAGTATATCAGATATTATACCATCAAAATGACACCATCACGTCTAGGGCTGTGCAATTAATCACATGCGATTCTCACGCGCATCTCGTCAGTAAAGCCGGTGTACAGACGAAACATGTTACCTATCCCACCAATAATACATTTACATTGTTTTAAGGGTAAGTTTAGGGTAAGGGTAGGTGTGAACGGGTAGGTTTAGGATAGGGGTAGGTATGGACATTTAAAAAAAAGCCTCAAACCTAGTGCTGTCCAAACTCAGTCCTGGAGGGCGGTGTCCTGCAGAGTTTACCCCCATTAAACACACCTGAAGCAGCTAATCAGGCTCTTATTAGGCATACTAGAAACGTCCATGCAGGTGTGTTGAGGCAAGATGGAGCTAAACTCTGCAGGACACACGTCCCTCCAGGACCGAGTTGGGACAGCCCTGCTCAAAACACATGAATAAGATGCTGGTAGCACAATCTGATAGGTAGCATTTTTCACTATCGATTTGTGCTACCTATGTTTTTAATGGGAGGTATCTGAGCGGGTAGCACAAATCGTCAGAACACCGGCTCCGTGATTGGCGGTAAATCTCCATGTTTTCAGATGGATCAGCAGTAAATACACAGCCGTAGTTCACTGACAAGCTACGCGATATCACGTTCAATATCGCAGATGAATCGCATGCGAGTAATTACACAGCCCTAATCATATCATTAGCTATGTTTCCATCCAAAGATTCAAATTTAACTTATGTGCAAAATTGGAATTTCGCATAAAACGTATGCGAATAAAGTCAAAGAGAACAAAGTCGTCACTTCCTGGTAAACTGTGGGATTAAATATGACTAAGAACATAGGAGAAGCACCTGAATATTATAACCGGATACAAATTTTATCATACTCAAATGTGCGTATACGTTTTTTAATTTATGAGCATTTTTAGAATTTATGTGATCTTATCGTTTCCATCCAGCGTTATTTTTTAATGCGATATTCTAAAATGGGCATAAAAATAGGTGGATGGAAACACAGCTAATGATGACCAAAACAATGGATTAAACGGCCAACACTTGAGCTTGATGATAATTTAGCCTGGTTTCTGATATACAAACTGACTTTTCAAAACATAAATATTGAGTAAAATGTTCTTGTTTATTATGAGCAATCTTATGTATCGTTTACCATTTATATTATATGTAAATCAGCCTTATATTGCTTTTTAAATATCAGCCGTATCGGTTGACGGATAATCCTTCTTGGCTTGAATGAGAGGATGTGTTTTCTTTAAAAGCTCAGCTCACTTCTTGTATAGTACACAAGGTTTTCCTCATGATCTCAGTGTTACATTTTGGGTGGATCAGTATAAAGTCAGCACATTTTAAGGACATTAAGTGTTTGAGTGGTTTGCATAGGTTTGCTTTGCTTGCCGCTCATCCAGAATAACGTTCACATCAGTTTGTTATGAAAACATGATATCGTTTGTATCCCGCATAGCTTCCGTTTAGACAATCTGACAATCTTGCAGGCTTTTATGTGTTCCTAAACATGCTGTAAAAATGATAATATTTTGTTTACAGCCTAATAATTGAATTTCAGCCTTCCTGTGGATTCTTGAGCTTCAGTGTGATGTTTATTACTCATCTGTTTTAGCTGAATCTTCTTTGAAAAATAACAACAAGGGACGAAAACCAAATTGACTCTTTCTTAATGTGCATTTCTAGTCTTATTGTGCTTCTTGTTTGTTCAGCTCGTGCTTCATTCTGCTCACTTTCTTCATCAATCTGCTCCCGATGGGGAAAATCATGTCCCATCCTACATTTAGTTTTCCCGTTGAGTATCCTGTTTCACATTACAGAAGTAAAATAGGTTACAGTTGCTGTTTTATTTAGATTTGTAATGATTATTTAGCTTAACAGTCATCCAGGTTTGCTGTAATTGCATTGCAGTATTTTGCCAAAGCAGCCACATGCTAAGCATTCATATTATTTGTAGCTTGCAGTGAAGTGTAGGCCGATGGAAATGTCCCGGTTCACATTGAAGGGTGCTGGTCAGGGCGGTACAGTAGATGGCAGTGTTAGTAGATGTCCCGGCCGTCCTTGAGTGTACCAGGCTCACTTTGACCTAAATAACACCGCTCTAGGTATGCAATCGATATCTGTGCTGAGCGATATCATCTCTCCTTCACGTCAATACTTGGTCAGATATTCATCAAAATAAAGCAGCTGAAAGATTGTGTTCCTGATGCATGTAGGTTAAGTTGGTGATGTGACTTCAAGCTAATTCATCTGAATGGATTTGCAGGATAGGGATGAATACTTGTTATGGTTTATAAAGAGATCATAATCACATGGCTGGTAATCAAAACATTCATGGTTGATCACGTCCCTCAGTTAACAATGGAAAGAATATATATATATATATAAGGATATTTAGTAACACTTCCTGTATGTTTTTCCATGAATGCTTGTGTAATATTTGTTTGTTTTCCTTTCATCCGCAGTGATCCATACACAAGAATCTCTCTCTATGATCCCGTCAATGGAGAAATCACCAGTCTGCAGACTAAAACCATTAAAAAGGTGTGTGTACAAACTCTACTACACCATTCATCATTTGTCAGGCGACGTTTAACAACATGTTTGTCTTTCTTTTAGACTTTGGATCCGAAGTGGAATGAGGAATTCTTCTTCAGAGTAAGTGAATGGGTTTTAACAGAGATCGTGTTTTTGTTACATGGCTGTACTTTCAAAAAATATCACCCCAAAAATGAAAATGAAAAATTTTTTTTTTTTTTTTTATCAATAGCCAGGAGAATTTCCATAACTGGGGTTTGTAAGTTAATGAAACGCTAATAAATAATTATCATCGCTATTATTATTATTAACATCGTAGCATTGAAATATCGTACAAATGTAACATTAAAATAAATACATTATTTTAAAATAATATTAAATAAATGACTACAAAAAGATTGTTAACATTGAGCCGTGAACATGCAATCTATTGTTAAATTATCGAAATATTAAATAAAAGTTCAGAGACTTAAAGTAAATATTTTAGGTTTAGCCGGCAGAAAAATCCCTTTAATAAAAGTATTTAAATACATTTTTATTAGCAGATGCTTTTATACAAAGTACAAGCATTGATACAATATTGAATATTTATAGTACTTTTAATTTATTGTCTACAAAGAAAAGAATCTGTAAATTAGTTTAAATGTCGTAAAAGTAATTTTAATGAGCCGTAACATAAGCTTTGTTTTTATAGTGAAAAGTACATTTTCTTCTTTTTCAGTTTTGGGGTGTAATGTAATCCAGACGTTTGTTAACGAGATTGACCTGTGAAACATTATGTTCTGTACCATAAGATCTCAAATACACACACACACACACAGCGTGTCATTTATAGTAGTTTCCTTCTTACTGAACTCTGTCCGTCGTCATCATCACATTTAGATATTGTTAGTGAACCCAGCAATGTGTTCTTGTGAACTAATATTAAACAGATGCTGTCATTGTGTTTGGTAATAATAGATAACGGTATACAATACGGGCTGCTCATACTGCAGCATTGGGAGCCTGTTTAAAAGTTCAAGGCTTTTCTAAAACCATTTTTGCATTTTATATTAATGCACTATAATGTGAAAAGCAAACAACGACAAAACGAGTGATAATGCTTCAGTCAAGTGTGTGCATTGCTTACAAAGATTAATAATACCTTAGAAACCGTATCAGCGTAGCAATGCCCTTGTTTGTAAACCACTTAAATCCTCTTTAGATAATGTCAAAATGTGCATCACTGAGCTGTGTATATGTATATATATATATATATATAAGAGCTTCTATCCTGCTGTGTGTTTGTCTCGGCTCTCTCGACAGTGTTTATACTAACCTGAGAATTACAGTCTAGCTCCGCAGAGCCGTCACATCTCTTACACCACATGTCTTTATAAGAGAAAGCTGGCATTCAGCAGGAGCCTGTGCTGCTAGATGTCAAATGACCAGAAATGAAACCCATAAAGTGGTTTATTCAGATAATTCTTCTAAAGCTGCGTACAGCTCGAAACCTCACTTAAACTCTCCCAGAAGTCTATCGCTCAATTGTGAACGAATTCAGTCATGACCCACTTTTAGCCTGAACTGAGGTCTGATAGAGAGATAAATGGGGTTTAGTTCGTTAAAGGAGCGTTCGGGGAAATGCATCGCCTTCTGTATGTCTAGGGCTCCTTATTTGCATTGCATTCATGTAGTTTACATGTAAAACAGTGATGTTAGTAAGGTACTTTTCCCAAGAAATGTTTATGGTGGGAATCACATTAGCGTGAAAAGCAGCATGACACATTTTTAATTTTGCGTCATCACATTAGAGCAGCTTTGCTTGTTCAAATCAAATCACCTTTATTGTATAGCTCTCATATTATAGCAGCTTTACAGTAAAAAAACACAGAATCAGTGATTTAATTCATCATATATCAAGCAAATTCTGGTGTAAAGCAGCTCTAAAAAGACAGTAGTGTCTATTCAGCTCGTTTTGATTCAGTTCAGCATAAAGTTCATCAATTATGAAACAAATTCAGCAATAAGTAGCCTAGAAGACAATAGTTGTATCTAGCTCTAGTCAGTTCAATGTTGATTTGTTGTCGTGATCCAGAGGATTCAGAAATGTTAACTTTATATTTATAAACCCAAAGGAACTGCTAGTAAACTGCATGAAGTACGTTTTTCTAATAGGTGATTATTTTTGCTGTGAACATTGATTTGTGATGTTTTCCCTAGTTAAGTAATCTCTATTTAATTAAATAAGAGTCTGTTTGGGCAGCACGTAAAGAGAGATGTGCAGTCACATGTGCTGGGGTCAGAGGTCAGGGGTTGAGTTACGGGGGTGCATTTGAGATGAAGGGCACTTCTTATATTCTGTCCGCTCTCCCTGCTGTCTTGTGATGAGCTGTGACGCATTTACTGACGCGGTGTGCGTATCTCTTCTGTAGACATCGCTCGTCTTCTCAGAAAGGACAGAGAGATGCGTGAAACAGGTTCTGTGCTGAGAGGATGTTATGAAGACTCAGCATAAGCATACTGAATATTGAAAATGAGCTTTTTTCTCATATGAAACATGATTCAAAGAGAATTTTGACTTTCAATGAGTCCCTAATCAATGTGATGCTTATAAAGTTGATCTAGAAATAGACAGAATCTGAAGTATTTCTTATTGATTTTACAAAAGTCTTAATACTTCATACCTGTTTTTTGTTTTATAAAATATCAAAATCTTAAACCTTTGCTATTAGGTTAACAAAATCCTTGATTTGTAATGTGTTTCATACTTTTGGACCATGCTGTATGAGTAAAATATCCTATTTTTCATGCAAAAAAAAAAAGTCTACTGTACCTGATATTTAGTGCATGAATCATGACCAGATCCAGACGGTGGCATATAAACGGTTCTGGCCTGTTCGTGATACTGACCACTGGCCCAAATACCAGCGCGGGTACTTCATGAATGCTAAATGATACACTGTCTGAGTCACGGGCCATTTACAGGCATGAAGCTATACATTGAGAATGAACAGACCATCTGTTTTATAACGATCATTTATTTTAGATATGTGACAATAAATTCACTGTATTGCTCCATATACAGTTGAAGTCACCTTTCAGAATCTGCTAAATGTTGATTATTTCACCAAGTAAGAGGGATCATGCAAAATGCATGCTATTGTTTATTTAGTACTGACCTGAATAAGATATTTCACATAAAAGATGTTTACATGTAGTCCACAAAATAAAATAATAGTTGGATTTATAAAAATGACCCTGTTTAAAAGTTTCCATGTGCTTGATTCTTAACACTGTGTTGTTCTCTGAATGATCCACAGCTGTGTTTTATGTTTATGTTTAGTTGTTCGTGAGTCCCTTGTTTGTCCTGAACAGTTAAACTATCTGCTGTTCTTCAGAAATATCCTTCAGCTTCCAGTGTACAAATTTTGTGTGTTTTGCCTAAATATCATATTTTTTTCATTTAGTACTGCCCTTCGGAAGCTACAGAAGATACTTAGAAGACAAATTAAGTTAAATTTACCCTGATCTTCACACTCAAAAGTGTTCACGCCCCGGTTCTTAATGCATGGTTTCTCCTTCTGGAGCATCAGTGAGTGTTTGAATCTTCTGTAATAGTTGCGTATGAGTCTCTCAGTCATCCTCGGTGTGAAAAGATGGATCTCAAAATCATGCAATCATTGTTGGAAAGGGTTAAAATACACAACAATGCTGGAAAACCAAATAATTAGTGTGAGCTGAAGGATTTTTCTGAAGAACAGCAGACAGTTGAACTGTTCAGGACAAACGAGGGACTCATGAACATCTATCACTAAACTAATAAACACACAGCTGTGGATCATTTAGCGTACAACACAGTATTAAGAACACAAGGGGGTGTAAACTTTTGAACTATTATTTTATTTTGTGGACTACATGTAAACATCTTTCATGTGAAATATCTTATTCAGGTCAGTACTAAATAAAGAATAGCATGCATTTTGTATGATCCCTCTTACTTGGTAAAATAATCTAAACTTTTTGTTGATTCTGCAAGGTTTATGTGTATATTCACTTATTTCTATTTGTCTTGTTTTCTCCCACAGGTGCATCCTAGGAAACATCGTCTGCTGCTGGAGGTGTTTGATGAAAATCGTTTGGTATGTACACGAATGCAGTTTTTTTACTGTGATGTCTAAAAGTTAGAGATGTTTAGGGTCGGTAAGATTTTTTTTTATGCTTCTGCCCACCAAGGCTGCAATTATTTTTTTGGGGGAAAGGCAGTAAAAACTGTAATATTGTGAAATATTATTACCATTTCAAAAAATATATTGGATTTTTTTTTTTTTTTTTTTTTTTTTTCTGTATTTTCAGCATCATTACGCCAGTCTTCTGTCACATGATCTTCAGAAATCATTCTAATATACTGAATTACTGCTCAAGAAACATTTCTTAATGTCGAAAACAGTTGGTCGACTTCATATTTTCATATATATATTTCAATTTTTTTTATCAGAGCCCAATCTTTTGAATTTTTAGTGTAGATGAGAGAATTTAATCTTGAATTAATAGATGTTTAGGTTGTGAAATTATCATTCATATATGCTTTTTGATTAATACAATTGTATTTGACCATTAAAAGGGAGTCCAGAAAAAACAGAATCCAGAAAAATAAAAACAGAATTTGGGACAAAATCTAATGGATTTCATATTGATGGTAATGAAACCTTATACGGTTCAGCAGTATCAAATATATTTGGCTTGTTAGTGTTGGATTCAGGTTTGTCAAATCAGCAGATACCAGAGCGTCAGTGTGTAATAATGAATGAACAAGGATGCCTTTTTGCAAGAAGCCACCATAAAACTCAGGTCTGGGAGCTGAAATTGACCTTTGGGTGTTGTTAAACGTGAAAATAACTGCTTTAAAACACATAAAAGTGAATGAGGCGTGACTGGTGTTAGGGGGGGTTCTCTCCGTCACACGCTGATGGCGTCCTCCCTGAATAATGAGGAAGGTTAAACAAACGCTTGCATAAAAGACCCAGTGTTCATGTAAAAACAGTACCTCTTGATAAGATAATAAACCGCCGTTGCCTTCCTGCATTTGACAGATGGCTTAACCCGGTTACTGGATGTAAGAAGAACTGGCATGTCATTGCTAGAATGTGTTTGATGGCATGAGCCAAGCATGCATGCTATTTCTATCTCCTGAGGAAAGTGGTAGCTTGCAGAAAAGGATGACAAATCATTTTAGATCTCTTTTTGTGCAAAACATTTCTAGGCTTGTGACAGTAGATAATGTTTCTTCTGTGATCAGACTGACTGCTGTTTCATTTTCATTTGACATGCAGTTACCCCATTCTTTGTTTCAGAATTTTGAAATCCTAAAACTTTGTTTATTTCCAAGTGCAAAAAATGCATATTCAGTCTCACTTATGTTGCATTTCAATGTAAAATGCATGCAATTGCCCCTTTTCTTTATTGTAGAATTCGAAATCATAAAACTTTGTTCATTTCCAAGTGCAAAAAATGCATATTCAGTCTCACTTATGTTGCATTGCAATTTGAAATGCATGCATTTACCCCTATTCTTTATTTGAGAATTCCCAAATCCTAAAACTTTGTTCATTTCCAAGTGCAAAAAATTCACAAAAAATCTGACTCAAGCTCATTTATATTTAATTAAGTTCATGCTGTGAGCAGGCTGATTTCCCGTACTGTCCTATTGCCCCTCGTGCAACTGCCCCTGATTGATGAGATGGCATTTCTCTCTGACAGAAGCATGATCTTAAATGGCTGCAACAGTGGGTGTCAGATGACAAGTGATGTGGCACATGTCCATATGAGAGCTGGAACAACAAGCTCAGTATTTGATTTGGAGGCACTTTTTGGCACAAACAGGTTTGATTCCTACTGCTACTTTCGAGTTTGTAGATGAAGCTATGGTGCGTTCAAGCCATGCATGGTTGGACGTGCAGAAATAATCTCAGTTTACGAGCTTGACGGTTTCAGCAGCTCGTAACACCCTGTTCCCCACGTCTCTCCAACGTACTGTACGTGGATGCTGTTAAGACAGCTTACAATTATGCCAAACCCCATTCCTCTTTATTTCCTGTAACTCTATCCTGGTGGGGTAAAAATATTAGCATGGGTGCAGCTTTACAAGAAACTTTAGACACTGGGCTGCCCCTGCTGAAGAAGGAGGTGGCAGAGTACGGGGTGAGCTGTTCCACCTCCATCCTGGCATGCACGCAGATTGTTGTTTTTTGCACTGGGGTGACCGGCAGCTGGGGGAGGGAGGGCACCCGTGCCTGAATCGGCGCTTGCGAAACTACAGAAGGCACTCCAGAGGTCTGGCACAGTAGAGCCCTTTGCTGGGTTTCTAAAGCAGTTGCTTCAGTAAAGCTCTCTGAGTTCACCGTTATCCTTCAGAGAACTCGAGCTGTTCTTCATGGTGCTTTTGACCTGTCATGGTTGTTAGCTTCAGAGGAGGAATGCCGCTTGTCACTGCTGCTATTTTTGGAATGTGCAACCGCTAATGTTTGCAATCGCAGAACAGGACCAGTTGCTTTTTGCTGCTCATTTTTTACTTGCTTGTTTTGGCTTTGCCATGTCCCGCGTCCCACCAGTTCCCCGGGAAGCTTGACTTCATGGCTCGACAACTGCGACTGCATTTTGCTTCACGGAGAAGCAACACCGACCCGCTATCAGAGACTTGCACCGGTCGCTCCGAGGAAAGCGGGTTTACGAATACCGGCCGTAGCTCTAGCGAGGGCCTGGTGCAGAGTTCCCTACACATGAAGGTAACTCCAGGACAGCTGGCTCTGGCTTTGCCACCCTTGTCACCAGAGTACGGTAATTTACAGCGGCACTCCACCGTATTTATCCCCAAGGTGAACGGGAGCAGGAAAAGCATGCTTCAGATCTCCTTGCAGCCTTGCGGAGGAGACGGAGAGCTCGCTTGTTGCGAAAGCGGTAACGGCGATGGAGGTTCCTGTAGCAGTAGCACCACGAGCGATGCCGGCTACTGTAGCAGCAGCAGCATATTCGAAGCGGACATCCCAGATCGCAAGCCGATCTCTCGGCGGAAGGCGAGGGCACCATTGCGGCGCTGCTCGTCCTTGGTGATTTTCCCACGGAGCCCGTGCACCACGCCGCCTGCGTCCCCCGTCAGTCCGGTAGCATCTCCCATGATTCCTCCGCTGCCTCCATCTGCACGAAGTTCCTTTCAGACCTCTCATCAGATGCAGCTGTCCAGTGTTGATGCGTCGCTCGATGAAACATCCAAGGGATCCGTAGCCACTGCAGTTAATGGTCTGCGGCTCTCCAAAACCAGTATGTCAGCAGAACACAGGGACGCCAAACCCATGGTGCATTTCAGCGTGCCTCCGGAGCAACCGCCAGGACCAGAGCGAACGGAGAGACACTCCAGCGTTTTATTGCACTTCGCAAACCAGCGACCGCTTCCCTCAGGGAAAGGAAGTTCTGCCAAAACAAAGGTTAACATCGACTGTTCCAAACCTCTCGAGGGCCCACAAACCAACAACGTCCTGGAACCTCAGAAAGCCAGGCTTTTCCGGAGCACCTCAGCCTGCATGCTGCCAAGCGGAAGGCCATCGTTGACGGAAAGAAGACACGACACTTTTCCGACTTCGAATAAGTTCTCAAGAAAAGGGTCACATCACGTCCTTCACAGGAGTTTTTCTTTGGAGGTACCCTGTGCGAACGCTGAGATTTCTTGTCATGTTTCAAATGCTGCAGACGTGCACTCCAAAAACGGCCCTCCGCACGTACACATCCACGTATCTCACGGCACAAGTGCAATAAAATCAAACGACTTGCAAGACAACAGCATAAACGGTGAAGCGGATCATGTTCCATCCTGCACAGAGAGAAATACTACCGTAAGCCTTTCCATCTATCAGCAAGTGAAAAATCAGAGCGCGCTTATTCTCTAACTCAATCTTATCTTGCACTTTTAAACATGCAAAGTTAAAGTCAGTGAGTGTATATAGTGTCTTACCCTAAAATTGCATTCAAATTGAGTAGATTTGTGAAGATATGATTTGTAGAGCTGGATGCATATGTTTCCAATGAAGAGATGATTTGCAGAGATGGTTTTCTTGATTAGTTTGTACGTCTATGAATTGAAAATTGAACAATATGCACCATATCTATTTTTCAAAACTATTTAAAAGCTTTCCTTTTCAATTTTAAAGAAATGAAGAAATACATAATTTCAACATCGGATTGCAAAGTAACCAAATGATTTTCAGTTCATTATTTATATTTGTGGAACAGTATAAATCTATATAAACCCCTCTTAGTCTTCATCAGTAAGCCTGCAGGAGCTAATTTCAGCCCTTTTGTATTTATTTGTTATCATTGAATTATATGTATCGTTGTGAGCAAAGTCAGCAAACATTCAGCAGTATGTATTTAGGTTCATGCACAAACGGTGATTTATTTCTTCTATGTATTTATGTATGGTATCATTTTAATTTAGATAGCTTGGCTTATAGACATGCTCTTTAAAAATGCATTGTTACTAAAGCAGCTGCATGCATGCATGTTACATTTTACAGACTTTTTCAGTTTTTATTAATTTATTATCAGTTTCAAAGATCACTTTATGAATTTACCTATGGCATAATTTCCATTCAGATAGGTTGGCTTATACACAAACACTTTGTAAAATGCACTGTATTTAAACCAGTTGCTTGTATGCATGCATGTCACATTTTAGGGGCTTTTCAGTTTTTATTAATTTAAGTCAGAGCGAGCACTGTATGTATTTACTTATGGGATAATTTTCATTTAGATAGGTTGGCTTATACACAAGCACTTTAAAAATGCATTGTGGCTAAACCAGTTACATGCATCTCGCATTTTAGAGGCTTTTCCATTTTCTATTAATTTGTTAACACTATATGTACCTCTGGGATTGTTTCCATTAACACAGGTTGGCTAATAGACATGCATTATTGCTAAACCAGTTGCATGCATGCATGTCACATTTTAGAGGCTTTTCTATTAATTTGTTAACACTCTGAGTGATCACTGTATGTATTTACCTCTGGAGTAATTACAGACAGCGGTCCCTAAGCCTCCCCCCAGCCCTAGGTCTATAAATACACCGCTTCAAAAATACTCTGCTTGACTCCAGTTAGTCTGGCCGAGTACCACGCTGTCCGGCTCTCAGGATTCAACATGATATGCAGGGGCTGTCAGCTGTTGGGCCAAATGTCAGCTGATGGGGGAGAGGATGAGTGTTAGGGAGACGGGGACCAAACCATGCGGTTCCTTTGCAGTAAAGGATAACATGTCCGTTGCCCAGCGGGTGCTCGCTTAGCCTCAGTATGTTTCCAGAGCATCAGGTGTCTTGCTAACTGCACTTATTTAATTTGCACTCACTCTCTTTATCTCTGATTTTACAGTGTGTTAGAAACAGGTCACACAAGCAATTAACAGCTCCGTTGCTTTAATGCTGCTGCACTCTTATGTAATCGAATCTAAATTCACGGCTGTAATTTGAACATGCTGGTTGTTTGTGCATCTCAAACACATGAGCATATTGTTCTTCTCAGATGTTTAGAGAGTATGTCAGGTAAATGGCTGCAACAGCTAGACAATACAATACAGTATCACTCAGCACCAAAGCTGCATGCAATATTCTGCACTGAAGTAAGTTATTGTTGATCTTGCATTACATAATGATGGTCCAGGACTCTACCTGGTATCACTTTTCCACAGAAATGGAGCTGGTGCTTAGCCAGGAGACTGGGAACCTCTCAAAGTAATTTGATGCAGTGTGTTTGTTAATGAGCTGCTTTTGATTCAACAGTCAGATGGTATCTACACATAATAAATGCAACTCATAGCAAGTGTCTTTTGAGTCCGAGGCCCCTGGTTGTTTACATTTATGCATGTTAGCAAAATATTTTATTTTGCTTTACACCCCTGTATTCAGTGTTATACATTTTTTTTGTCAATATGTGTTCACTCATCATGACACTAAAATATGCCATTCTAAGTCAATCTACACACAGTTTTCCTCACACACACACACACACACACACACACACACACACACACACACACACACACACACACACACACACACACACACACACACACACACACACACACACACACACACACACACACACACACACACACACACACACACACACACACACACACACACACACACACACACACACACACACACACACACACACACACACACATGTATTGTGTATGATATCATTGGAATTTAGATAGCTTCAAACTTTCTTCAAATTTCAAACTTGTTTTATTTACAGCTGAGATATATGTTACATTTACAGACTTTTATATATATAAAAATTATAAAATAAAAGTAAGAAATTAAAGTTACTTCTGTAATTCCATAATATTTATTTATTTGTTTGTTTATTACGGAGTATTAGCAATTTAATTTATGTGAATTTAAAATATGTAAATATTTATGGCTTTTTAAGATTGAATTAATTTCCTCACGTTTATCAGGTCTAAAAATCCACTATGAGTGGCAAAATATTAAATAATTAAAATATTAAATAATTTACTAAATTAAAAAAAAAAGTATTAACTTCTATAACTATAGAATATAAATATATTATTATTATTGTACTGACTAATAGCTATTCTTCATAAAATACAGTTGTTTTTTAACAAAGTAGCTGTTTATGTACTTTTCCTCTGTCTTAATCTACATCATTGTCATCTTCAGTAGGTCCTATGAGATTCACTGTTTTAAATGAACATGAAGGATAAAGTAGTTGTGCATTGTGTTATATGTAAGTCATGTAATGTCCTGCAATCAAGCTTGTGTTTGCTCACGGTCGGAAAAATGTTTTTAATTGAAAATAATCCAGACCAAACATGCGTTTCCTTTGCAGTAGATAACATGTCCGTTATAGAGCAGGTGCTCGCTTCTCGGGTCCAACTGTTTCCAGAGCATCAGGTTCTTCTGTTTCCACTTTCGCACCTTGTGCTCGCTGAACGGGAATGGTTAACACATGACTGTGACCTCTGCCAAAGGTCAAAGCAATCAGCACTCAGCAGCGCTCCTAAAGAGCTGTCAGATGTGTGTGTGTGTGTATGTAATCGTTAGTGTGTGAACGTTGTGTTTTTCCACAGCACTTTCTGTGCTTGATTAGCACTTATCAGTCAACAGCGATGTCTCTCCTCCCACAGTGCTTGAAAACCTAACGGATTTATGAAAATAATGAATCTCTCTCTGTAACAGCTGCTTGATTGAGACTGTGTACTTTCTCTTTTGTGCATGAATCATCACTATAATGTATTTAAAGCCTTTTTTAGTTGCTATAAAACATCTCCTGGAAGATCCGAAATGAGCCCAGTCTTTGTTCAGCAGTGATTAGATGTGATGTGATCGTGAGGAAATGTTTGTCAGGTGTTGTGCAGTCTTTGATTCAACAGTCAGATGTGATGTGATAAGAAATGTCAGGTCATGTGCAGTCTTTTCAGCAGTGATGTGATGCTCGATCGAGCGAAATGTTTGTCAGGTGTTGTGCAGTCTTTGTTCAGCAGTGATGTGATGTGATGGTGAGGAAATGTTTGTCAGGTGTTGTGCAGTCTTTGTTCAGCATTGATGTGTGTGATGGTGGGAAATGTTTGTCAGGTGTTGTGCAGTCTTTGTTCAGCATGATGTGATGTGATGTGATGATGGTTGTTGTCAGGTGTTGTGCAGTCTTTGTTCACACATTAGTGATGTGATGTGATGGTGGGAAATGTTTGTCAGGTGTTGTGCAGTCTTTGTTCAGTAGTGATGTGATGTGATGGTGGGGAAATGTTTGTCAGGTGTTGTGCAGTCTTTGTTCACACACACTGATGGTGAGGAAATGTTTGTCAGGTGTTGTGCAGTCTTTGTTCAGTAGTGGTGATGTGATGATGGTGGGAAATGTTTGTCAAAGGTGTTGTGCAGTCTTTGTTCAAACAGTGATGTGATGTGATGGTGGGGAAATGTTTGTCAGGTGTTGTGCAGTCTTTGTTCAGTGATGATGTGATGTGATGGTGGGAAATGTTTGTCAGGTGTTGTGCAGTCTTTGTTCCAGTGATGATGTGATGTGATGGTGAAATGTTTGTCAGGTGTTGTGCAGTCTTTGTTTATGTAAATGTGATGTGATGGTAAATGTTTGTCAGGTGTTTGCAGAATCTTTGTCCTCAGCCTTTATCAGCAGTGATCTAAAATGTTTGTCCACTGTGATGGTGGAAATGATTAAATAATTAAAATATTAAATAATTTACTAAATTCAGCAGTGATTAGATGTGATAACTATAGAATATAAATATATGTCAGGTGTTGTGCAGTCTTTGTTCAGCAGTGATTAGATGTGATGTGATCGTGAGGAAATGTTTGTCAGGTGTTGTGCAGTCTTTGTTCAGCAGTGATTAGATGTGATGTGATCGTGAGAAATGTTTGTCAGGTGTTGATGAGATTGCTAGTTTAAATGAACATGAAGGATAAATGTTTGTCAGGTGTTGTGCAGTCTTTGTTATGATGTGATGTGATGGTAATGTTTGTCAATCAAGTCTTTGTTCAGTGTTTGCTCACGGTCGAAATGTTTGTCAGGTGTTGTGCAGTCTTTGTTCAGTAGTGATGTGATGTGATCGTGAGGAAATGTTTGTCAGGTGTTGTGCAGTCTTTGTTCAGCAGTGATTAGATGTGATGTGATCGTGGGGAAATGTTTGTCAGGTGTTGTGCAGTCTTTGTTCAGCAGTGATTAGATGTGATGTGATGGTGGGGAAATGTTTGTCAGGTGTTGTGCAGTCTTTGTTCAGCAGTGATTAGATGTGATGTGATGGTGGGAAATGTTTGTCAGGTGTTGTGCAGTCTTTGTTCAGCAGTGATGTGATGTGATCGTGGGGAAATGTTTGTCAGGTGTTGTGCAGTCTTTGTTCAGCAGTGATTAGATGTGATGTGATCGTGAGGAAATGTTTGTCAGGTGTTGTGCAGTCTTTGTTCAGCAGTGATGTGATGTGATCGTGGGGAAATGTTTGTCAGGTGTTGTGCAGTCTTTGTTCAGCAGTGATTAGATGTGATGTGATGGTGGGAAATGTTTGTCAGGTGTTGTGCAGTCTTTGTTCAGCAGTGATTAGATGTGATCGTGGGAAATGTTTGTCAGGTGTTGTGCAGTCTTTGTTCAGCAGTGATTAGATGTGATGTGATCGTGGGAAATGTTTGTCAGGTGTTGTGCAGTCTTTGTTCAGCAGTGATTAGATGTGATGGTGGGAAATGTTTGTCAGGTGTTGTGCAGTCTTTGTTCAGTAGTGATGTGATGTGATGGTGAGGAAATGTTTGTCAGGTGTTGTGCAGTCTTTGTTCAGCAGTGATGTGATGTGATGTGATCGTGGGGAAATGTTTGTCAGGTGTTGTGCAGTCTTTGTTCAGTAGTGATTAGATGTGATGTGATCGTGAGGAAATGTTTGTCAGGTGTTGTGCAGTCTTTGTTCAGTAGTGATGTGATGTGATCGTGAGGAAATGTTTGTCAGGTGTTGTGCAGTCTTTGTTCAGCAGTGATTAGATGTGATGTGATGGTGAGGAAATGTTTGTCAGGTGTTGTGCAGTCTTTGTTCAGTAGTGATTAGATGTGATGTGATCGTGAGGAAATGTTTGTCAGGTGTTGTGCAGTCTTTGTTCAGCAGTGATGTGATGTGATCGTGGGGAAATGTTTGTCAGGTGTTGTGCAGTCTTTGTTCAGCAGTGATGTGATGTGATCGTGGGAAATGTTTGTCAGGTGTTGTGCAGTCTTTGTTCAGCAGTGATGTGATGTGATGTGATCGTGGGAAATGTTTGTCAGGTGTTGTGCAGTCTTTGTTCAGCAGTGATGTGATGTGATGGTGGGAAATGTTTGTCAGGTGTTGTGCAGTCTTTGTTCAGCAGTGTGATGTGATCGTGAGGAAATGTTTGTCAGGTGTTGTGCAGTCTTTGTTCAGCAGTGATGTGATGTGATGTGATGGTGGGGAAATGTTTGTCAGGTGTTGTGCAGTCTTTGTTCAGTAGTGATGTGATGTGATGTGATCGTGAGGAAATGTTTGTCAGGTGTTGTGCAGTCTTTGTTCAGCAGTGATTAGATGTGATGTGATCGTGAGGAAATGTTTGTCAGGTGTTGTGCAGTCTTTGTTCAGCAGTGATTAGATGTGATGTGATCGTGGGGAAATGTTTGTCAGGTGTTGTGCAGTCTTTGTTCAGCAGTGATGTGATGTGATCGTGAGGAAATGTTTGTCAGGTGTTGTGCAGTCTTTGTTCAGCAGTGATGTGATGTGATGTGATGGTGAGGAAATGTTTGTCAGGTGTTGTGCAGTCTTTGTTCAGCAGTGATTAGATGTGATGTGATCGTGGGAAATGTTTGTCAGGTGTTGTGCAGTAGTAAACTCACGGTCACGCTCCTCTTGTAGCAGAAAGTGCTTCACTTTGAGTCTGCTTCATGACGGTTCTTCAAACGGTTGGCATCAGTTGCTGTTTTCCTTCTCATTACCGGGCCAGATGGGGCTGATGATGATCGTGACTAAATGTTTGTCAGGTGTTGTGCAGTCTTTGTTCAGCAGTGATAAAGTTGAGCTCTTCGGAAATGTTTGTCAGGTGTTGTGCAAATATGCCTTTGTTCAGCAGTGATGTGATGTGATAATATACTGCAATAATATTACTGCATGTCACATTTTTACATCTCCCAAGTCCTAACAACTTATACAGTGATGTGATGTGATGGTGAGGAAATGTTTGTCAGGTGTGTATTACATTATACTCTGACTGTGATCTTTCTCTTTCTTTCTTTCTTTTTCTTTCTCTCTCTTTTTCTTTCTCTTTTTCTCTCTTTTTCTTTCTTTTTCTCTTTTTCTTTCTCTCTTTTTTCTTTCTTTTTCTATTTCTTTTTCTTTCTCTCTTTTTCTCTCTTTTTTTCTTTTTCTATCTTTTTTCTTTTTCTTTCTCTCTTTTTCAGTAGTTCTTTCTGATCTTTTCTCTTTCTTTTTCTTTCTCTTTTTCTCTTTTTTTTCTTTTCTATGTGATCTTTATGTTTGTCAGGTGTTGTGCAGTCTTAATGTTCAGTTAATAGTATTTGTTTCATTGTTCATTTATTTTCCATTTCATTATTTAGCATTTCATATATGGTGATTATGTATTTGAAATATCCTCAAGGTTCAAGGTTTCTTTATTCGTCAGAATGATTATGTGTATAATCAGAAGTGAAATGTAATCAAATCAGGTCCGCTCAGTGGACAGTGCAAAAGAATAAAAAATGTTTTTATAAAGTAACACAACACAAGAGCAGTCTTTGTTCAGAGAAATAAGATGTAAATGTGATGATCGATGTGCAAAAACATGTTTGTCAGGTGTATTCATGCTAGAAAATAATTTATTAATGAATAAATACATAAATACGTAATAAAAATGTCAGGTGTTGTATATATATATATATTATATTAGATGTTTTTGATGGGTACAGTTTGTCGGGAGATTGAATTGTATTTGGTACAAAGCTAATTGATGTGATTGGGAAATGTTTGTCAGGTGTTGTAATGCAAAATACATGTGATGTGCATTAAAAAATGTTTGTCAGGTGTTGTTTAAAAGTCTTTGTTCAGCATATTCAATTAAACCATATCTTAATAAAATGTTTGTCATTGTGTTGTGCAGTCTAGTTCAGCAGTGATATAACTGAGATGAAATGTTTGTCAGGTGTTGTGCAGTCTGTCATTTCAGTATTGACACGTGATGGCACAAACAGCGAGTCTGTCGTCTGGTCCGGCCCGGTGGAGTGGCAGAACCGCTTTGTGGTTTGACCGAATACAGAACAAACAGGAATATGTGAGGCTGACCTTAAGAACCAGGGAAGATATGCGTTTTAGTCATCCTCATGACTTTATAAGTGCTGTAAAAACCTGAACGACCCTTCGATAGAGAGTTGTGCTGTATGTAGATGGACATGTTTTAACAAAGGTCAGTCCGTGCCCTCACTACCATAAAACGAAACATCTGACAGTGTTTTAAACACCGAAGGCTTTTACGCCTCATTTAGGTGACGTGTATTTAACTCGTCATGTTGTTTCGTTTAGCGTAATGACCGTGTGTATATAAATAAAATGTATTTAAAATGTTTCCAAGCTCATTATGAAAGCCAGCCGTTGAAAGGAATAGCGGCAGCTGGAAAAGGTTTAGATGGGAATGATTTTGTTCCGAAAGCAAACTCTCTCTCTTTCACGCTCCCTTTGTTTTCTCTTCCTCTCGGCCTAGATGTGATGTGATCCGTTTGTCAGGTGTTGTGCAGCTCTTTGTTCAGTCTGAGGATTAGATGTGAAGTCTACCTTTATAAATGTTTGTCAGGTGTTGTGCAGTCTTTGTTCTGTAAACAGTGATGATGTGACAGTCTCTCAGATAATGTTTGTCAGGTCTTCACAACACACTTTGTTCAATATTCAAACCAAATGCGATGGTGAAATGTTTGTCAGGTGTTGTGCAGTCTTTGTTCACAGCAGTGCTTTGATGTGATCGTGTAAATTTGTTTGTCAGGGGTGCAGTCAACTTTGTTCAGGAAGTGAAACGCAGAAGAAGATAGTTGTTTATCTCTGTGAAGCGGCAGCAGTGTTAAAGGCAGGGTGATGTGATGTGATTTTGAGAGGTTGTCAGGAGTTTGTCAGCATAAGATCCCACCTTCCCTGTTCAGCAGTGATTAGATGTGATGTGATCTCCAAAACACATGTTTGTCAGGTGTTGTGCAGTCTTTGTTCAGCAGAGGCTAATGTGATGTGATGGTGAGAGAGCGGGCGCTGTCAGATTTACTCATGTCTCCTTCACCTGTGGGAAAACGTTACAGTACAAAGTGCATAATGTGCAATCTTTGTTCATTCTCGATGTCTCGCGATGAAACGCTGATGATGTATAATGTCTGCGTGAACTGGGTGCGCGGAGGAATACAAACACATGCGCGGAGCCTATTGCAGTCCTCGGACCGAGGAATACGATTGGACGAACTTTGTATGGTCCTACGTCTTCCACAGATGATATAAATACATTTAGACAACATCTTTGATTGCAGAGATGATAGCATGTGATGTGTGTGGCGTGTGTGTGTTGTCAGGTGTGTGTGCAGTCTTTGTTCAGCGTGTGATGTGATGTGAGAAATGTTTGTCAGGTGTTGTGCAGTCTTTGTGCAGTGATGTGTGTGTGTGTTATAATGGTTTGTTTTGTGCATTTTGTTCAGCAAGTATGTGATTGAGGAAATGTTTTCAGGTGTTCTGCAGTCTTTTTTAGTGTTTTGGGTAGTTTTAAGAGTTTATTGTGGTTGCTAGGGTGTTCTGGGTGGTTGCTATGTTTGCATACTTACCAGTCAAAAGATGTAATAGTAATAGATTCAAAATCATGAATACTGTGAGCAGATAAGCACAGTGGGACTAGTGATGCGCCGATATATCGGGTTGCCAGATCCACGTTTTCCCTTCACCTAACGTTATCTTTAACAATAATCACAAAGAGCTGTGTGCTTTAATTTTGATAAGAAACTAAGCCTCCGCTTTCAAATCCTGTACATTATAATCACAACATTTTAGCCTTTTACAATACAAGATATAGTGCAAAGTAAACTTAAATAAACATCAGAAGATGCTGAACGATACAGTACAACTTACTGAAATGCATCATGTCTCATGTAATCTCTCAATCAGCGTTTTAACTGAAAGAAAGTTGTGAAATAAAACCGCTTGTGAACAGTGTCACTTAATGCATTTACCTCAGGAAACGTATCTAGTGTTCACAGTCTGTTAGTTAACCATAAAACACTGGAAGGAGCTTTTTTTCTGAATAAATCTATCATGAAGACTGAAAACTATCATATGTGCAATTGAGTTGTTTTTATTACTATGTCTGAAAGTCAAAAAGCATTGAGTATTATATGTTTGTTGTTATTTTAATCTGTAGTATTAGTTATCAAATGAGAGGGATCGTGAGTGTACAGTGTATTTCTTAAGAAAACTAAACTACCGGTATCATCTGAATATCCAGCTATCGTATCGGCTGAGACGTTTAGTATTGTTGCGTCTCTGGTTGAGACTGATCTCAGACGAGCTCAGTAAGACTGTATTGTGTATGCGTTATGTCCAGTTGTTTCTGTGTCAGAATCTCTGACCGGTGTTTTCTTGATTCTCTGCAGACGAGGGACGACTTCCTCGGACAAGTGGACGTTCCTCTGCACCAGATCCCCGTGAGTATTTGTCAGCTTTATATCTTGTGTGTTGAACTCAATGGCCCGGTTTCACAGACAGGGCTTAGACTAAGCCAGGACTAGGACATAGTTCAATTAGGACATTTAAGTCGTTTTTATAAACATGCTTAAAAACAGCATTACTGGTGTGCATCTTGAGACAAAACAAAGGCACAAGATCAATCAGTGCAAGTTTCTTTCAGTTGAAACAGCAAAAACTTACATATTAGTCTAGGACTAGGCTTAAGCCTTGTCTGTGAAACCGGGGGAATGTATGTTTTGTTGAAGCTGCTGACTTGTATTGTCAATAATGTAGGTTAAATATAGGTGTAATTTTTAGAAGGTCCTCCTCATAATGTTTTCAGAGAAGCTCCCGATTTAACATGACATTCTGGTTTTGGAGCTGCTCCGTTGCACCTCATTATTAGTCACTGTGAACATTAAAGTGTGTGTGTGTGTTGCTTGGCTGAGTGATCATAAACATTAAGACTTAATAATATCCATGACACTTTACTTCGTAGACTATTTCGTTGCACCTCATTATTAGTCACTGTGAACATTAAAGTCTGTCTATTTATGTGTGTGTGTGTGTGTGTGTGTGTGTGTGTGTGTGTGTGTGTTGCTTGGCTGAGTGATCATAAACATTAAGACCTAATAATATCCATGACACTTTACTCCGTAGACTATTTCCTGCACGGGTTATTTGTAGTAAACAATGTTTAATTTGAAATAAAATTCATGCTTTATTTATTCATTTACTAATATTTTGATCTTTCTTTTATACCCACAGACAGAAAATCCCAACAATGAAAGGCCGTACACGTTCAAGGACTTCCTTTTGCACCCGAGAAGGTTAACCAGAGATTTTACTGCATGCTTTATTCCCCGAACGTGATTGTTTTCAACCTAACGCTCTCTGACTTCATTCTGTTGCTGTTGTGAAAGGCCCTTTGACCTTCTGCGACATCACTTAACTGTGAACTGTTTTCATTTCAAACATGTCAACACGTCTGATACACTTCAGTGGAGTTTGGTTTAAAATGATGTTTTTTCTGGTAACTCGATGTTAGGTCTTTTGTTGATGTGTTCGTTTAACTCTTTCGATACAGTCACAAGTCGAGGGTGAAAGGTCATCTTAGACTGAAGATGACATACCTGCCCAAAAACAGCGACGCGGAGGACGACCCAGCCGAACAGAACGAGAATCTGGATGTAAGAATAATGCACACAAACACAAGCTTTGGTGACAAACACAACGTTTTCATTCTAGAATCAATGTTCTCTAAAAAGAGTTAAAGTTGCAGTTTGGTGTATAATATAATAGCTGAAGGACTATGATTTTCATCAGTTTTAATGTTTGTAAGAAGTGTCTTTACTGATGTTTACTACCTCCTTCAAGTTTTGTGTTGAATGGAGAGGTCATGAAAACATTTCATATTCCTCCATCTGCACTTTCTGTTGTAGCCTGTCCTTGAATGCGTTGTTTGCTGAAGCACAATCCCTTATTCACAAAGCTTTCAGACATCGAGACCTTGAGCTGTGGGTTCATTCCTTAGCAGAACGACAGATAGACAGATGTATGTCCTTCAAGAGAAACACAGGAATTATGATTATTGGTTACTTTTATATATTTGTTGAAGCTGTGTTTATTTGTATTCGAATTTAATGTGAATGTAGTTTAGTTCTAACACCACTGTTACTATAGTTATATTTGTTGTTAGTATATTAAATATACATTTTCTTGGAAAACATAATATGATAATTTTTTTTTTTTGTCTGAGCTAGGGTTATTATAGTTAACTAAAATTAAAATAATGAACTGAAATTCTATATAAATTTCAAAATTATGTTTTGATTTGTTTTGTTTTGTCTAAGCCAGGGATATTATAGTTAACTAAAACTAAAATCATAAAAAATATTGAAACTGAAATAAAATAATACACTGAAAATCTATATATATTTCAAAACTTAAAACCTTAAACTTGTTTTAATTCATCTAGTTTCCATTAAAACATTTCTAATTTTCATGCAGTTTAACTTGATGCACAAAAAAAAAATACAACTGAAACTGGAAAAAAAACTATAAAAATAAAATGAGAAAATATTTAATTTGGGTCACACGGTTATCATTCAGAACACCTTTGCAAACACATATCAAAGCCCTAGCAATGAACTTGAACATCCTAGCTTGAGCCAAACACCAATAAAAATGAAGTTTTGTTTGTGTTATTTCGAGATACAGGATATGTTCTGTCACGGACCATGCATGTTGTTTTACTAGCATCGGGTGTCATTTGGTTTCCAAAGAAAAGACACAACGCCTTCAGGAAACGAATGTCATTTGTTTTGTGCATACACACAGGTGTTATATTTATACACAAGAACTTTAATATAGAACCAGCAGAGTCACTGTGTACTTTTCCAGCTGCTCTGATTGTACGAGTGCCGTGTCGCCTTCAGGGTTCTCGTTGTACGAGAGATACAGGCATGATTTCAGACATCTAAACCTCGCTCAGAAGTGCTGCCAGCATTAGATTAAATAGAGCTTAATCGTTCCTGAATGCCCTGTCCTGGTCACTCCGGTCCGGGCTGATCCAGAGGGGTTGTTACATGAAATTTCTAAACCATAAAGTCAATTTGTTATCAACTTTTCATGCATAGATTAAATAAACAGACATGATTTGTATCAATGAATTGCATGCAGCCCTGTGTTTTAATACTGATTTCTGTCTTGTAGCCTGGTTGGGAGTTTTTAGAGTCTCATGAATTATGCAGTCCTCACCATCCTCACCAGCTGCCTGCGCTGCCCCCTGGCTGGGAGGAGAGGCAAGACAACCTGAGACGAACCTACTACGTCAACCACGAGAGCAGGACCAGCCAATGGCACAGACCCACCATCCAGTAATGATCACCCACTTTAAACCAACATTAGAAACATGCATACACACAACCAGCAATGTACACAAGACCAATATGACATGTAAATATATTAAATACATTTTTTATTTTATTTTTTTAATCAAAGACAAACTTAAAAAAAAAAACTTTTTTATTACTTTTTTTTTTTTTTATAGTTTTTTAATTTTTTCATTTATGAATGATTTTTTTCATACTTTTTTTCACTTGTTTCTTTTTTTCCCATGAATATAGCCGTGGTAACTGGCATGGCACTAAATTATAAACAATCATTCATATTCAAAATATTGCTTGTCATGTCTGACCATCTGAGTTACAGTTCACTATAATTGCTGTTAAATCTGTTTTTAGCACATCAAATATATATTTTGCACTTTGACTGAGAAACAAAAAGCCATCAAGAATTTACCAGTATTTTATTTAGTTTTATTTTATTATTTTTGTTTTTTATATTGACCTTGTCTTTATTTTTTGTATTTTATTTTGTTTTATTTTAATTAAAATTGTTATTTTTTATTTTACTTTATGTACATATGTTTATTTTTTATAGTTATTTTATTTATTGTGTCTTTATTTTTAGTGTTTATTTTGTTTTGTTAATATTTTATTTCTATTTAGTCTTATTTTTAGTTTTACAAATCAATTATTTTTTCCTTTCTTTTTTCCCTTTCACTATCATGTGAATGATATATGATCACTATCATATATAATTAAAAAATAATCATATTTTAAAAAAATATTTAAATTTTTAAAGAGTTTACATATCCAGGTTATAAATGAATCATTTAAAGCCTCTAAATACAGTTTTTTTCTGATATCATTAGTTACATTTTTGGTCTTTTTTGTTTTGTTTAGAGATTTATTTTATCTTTATTTGTTTGTATTGTTTTTTTTTTTTCTTTCATTATGTATTATATTATAAAGGTTATTTTTTTAAATCATAAAAAATGGTCAGGAGTTTTCATAACCAGGGTATAAACAAATCATTTAGAGCCTCTAAATACAGGTTTTGTGATATCATGTATTTGTTTTCTATAGATTTTAAGAAACAATCAGCAGGTCATTACTCCCTACACAAAACTCTACTGAAGTCAATCATCCTGTTATAGCAAAGACAGGCCGCTTGTTTCCTTTCTCTGCTCTCTGCTGGTCAGCGGCGCTCTCACCTGCTTCGTTTGAGACGTTCTGGGTCAGTTTGAGCACTGAAGTGTGTGTGTTCTGTCCTGATTTACAGGGACAGTCAAAGAGACAATGAACAGAGACAGGATACACACAGCGAGTCCCAGCGGGCGTTCCACACACGCAGACAAATATCTGAGCATGGCGAGAACCACGAGCGCAGAGAGTCACCTGAGGTACTCACACACACACTTACTTCTGTGATTTCTTCAAAACTCCCAGACAAACGACACACTTTCACATCTGTGTGTGTGTTTTGCAGAGCTGGGAGATCATAACGGCAGATGAGTCCACGCTTTATAACAGCCTCAGCGAGCGCTCGCCGCCGCCCCCCCACTCCCCGATGGAGTTCACGGGATTCTGTGAGGAGTTCAACAGACTGCAGGCCGGAAACGACAGACGCACATCCCTCACGGTCAGTCCACACACACACACAGACAGACACACACAGACAGACACACAGACACACACACAGACACACACACACACAGACACACACAACACATACACACACACACAGACAGACACACACACAGACACACACACACAGACACACACAGACACACACAGACACACACAGACACACACACACACACAGACACACACACAGACACACACACAGACACACAGACACACACACACACACAGACACACACACACACACACACACACACACACACACAGACACACACACACACACACACACACACACAGCACAGACACACACAGACAACAGACACAGACACACACACACACACACACACACACACAGACAGACAGACACACACAACACACACACTCACAACACAGACAACACACAGACACACACACACACACACACACACACACACAGACACACACACACACACAGACACACACACACACGCACACAGACACACACACACACACACAGACACACACACACACACACACACGCTCATTTCTATTTATCAAAGAATCCAGAAAAATGAAATGTATCGCAGTTTCCACAAAAATATGAAGCAGTACAACTGTTGTCAACATTCATAATAATCAGTAATATTTATTGTGCAACAAATCAGCATATTATTGATTTCTGAAGATCATGTGACACTGAAGACTGGAGAAATGATGCTTAAAATTCAGCTTTGATCACACAAATAAATTACAAATTGTAATATTTCTATCTTACCAACCCCAAACTATCTAAGTCACTCTGATGATCTACAGCAACTCATGTTTTCTAACTTCTTGCAGACATTTCTGCAAGATCCCAATTTTATATGTGACAATATATAGTAACTATTCCTCACATTAAGCCACAAATACTAAAATCACAATGTGTCTTGATGTTTTTGTGACCGGTGCAGCATCATGATTCATACGAGTGACACAATGACTATATTCATAATTCATAAAACCTCAAGTGACTTATTGCCAAAGTTTGATATTTAAATTTACATTGATAGTTGTTCATTGATAGAGTTCTGCATGGTGATATACACAGTTTGTGAATTTTAGCTGAGCGCTGTATCGACCAATCAACATCCAGAACCAAAACTTTCTGTAAGAATCTATAGTCTACCTCGACCCAGCTTCAACTCCACAATATGTTTGATCATGCTCATTTCCCAAAATGACTTCATTATTATAGAAAACAAGAAATAGTCATGTTGTTTTTGGACCATTTGGGATGATCACATCCTGAGCAAATGGTGACCTATTGTAGAATGGGAGCAGGTTAGGGACACCGAGAACCACCTCAGACAAAGAGGTGTCCAAACTTAACAACATACAGACTACAGCTGTTACGACAGGAGCAACTTCATTTACACGAAGGGTAGTAAACTGAAAATGTAGAAAAGGTTAGGATGTTCTGGGTTCATTCCAACTCCATTGAACCCAAGGTACAACATGTGCTTTGTCACTGCTCTGCTGCAATAAACATCTTCATCAAGATCTTCAATGATCCAGAGCGCTAAATGGCATTGTTTTATATTATATAACATCATATTTGTCTCAAACCGTTGTTAATACATTATACCAAGATACCACTGCTGCAAAATACTGTAGAATAAAATGTAAACATATAGAATTAAATGTATAATAAACGTAATATTTTTATATTTCTCTTGAGAAATTTTTACACACGCAAAATATTACAGCATAGGCCAATGTAGCAATTGTCTGTCGTGATTACATTCACTGTCGTCGGTTGCAACCTACTGAATTCACCAGGACACAACCGTTACAACACACTTCAGGTCATTTATTAGTATAGATTGTGTGCGATACCTCGAGTTGTTCTAGACGTGGCGCTGCTCGTTCGGTGAGCGACTCCCTTTACAGTTACGTTTTGTGAAACGGAACATGAATAATAGCAGCTTGTTACATTGTAACATTTAAAGCTGGTGTTCCAGTAACAGTGTAACAGTATGTAACAGAGTGTGTCTTGTGTTTTCATCAGCCGCAGGGTCACGGCAGCCGCAGAGGAAGTGGACAGACCGTAACGGTGGAAGAGCATCCTGTTCACCCCGTGGTGAGAGCATCAACACAGTCATACATATACTGTATCCGTCCGTCTGAGTCCAGACCGAGCGCTCGCAGTGTGCCCTAGTTTCAGCAGAATATGGAGTGTTTTTCTCAGTCTCTCAGCACATGATGTGTAATCTTAGCTGCCCCAGATTTCCCAGCATGCCCTGAACCGTGCAATACATCACCTCAGCTGCAGCTCTCCCAGAGGACCATGTGTTTGAGAGCCGAGCCGCTAACTTATGGCTATTTATGAACCAAACGGACGATCTGTAATAGATTGTTTCCGGTTTTTGCTCTCCATCTTTGTTTCGTTACTCACTTTGCCGTTTTCTGTTCTTTCCTGTAGTTATTACCCACGTCCTCCGGGCTGCCCCCGGGATGGGAGGAGAAGCAGGACAGTAAAGGGAGAATTTATTTCGTCAATCACAACAGCAGGATGACGACCTGGACACGACCGCTCATTCAGGTACTTCTCAGTAGAGGTCTGCACAGGCTTTAAACTGAAGCCCAAACCCGGCCCGTACCTGAGATCTTCTGACCTGACCCGACCCGAGCGGCACAGTTCAATTTAGAGCCCGAACCCGAAATCGTTTTCTTTTAAAGATGTTGCAATGGTCAGTAATCAAATAGGCTACACGTAAAGAAACAGATTCACATTTACATTTATGCATTTAGCAGACGCTTTTATCCAAAGCGACTTTTTCAGGTTATACATTTTTTGTCAGTACGTCCCAGATTCATCAAGGCTCGGCCAGTTCACAAGGCAAAATAAAAATATTAACCAGTTCTGGAAGTTTATGAACATCAGGTGAAGCGGTCACATTAATTCTTCTTCCATTCAGTTTTTGAATGGTTGTATATGACAAGATGATAATTCTTCCAACATGCAAAATATGGTCATTTTCGTCAGATAATCGGCCTGCTTTAAATTAGACACGGAGATGTAGATTGCATTTATTTTTGTATTAATTATATAATTTATTTGAGAGAGAGAGAGAGAGAGAGAGAGAGAGAGACAGAGACAGAGAGAGAGACAGAGAGAGAGACAGAGAGAGAGAGAGACAGAGAGAGAGAGAGAGAGAGACAGAGAGAGAGAGAGAGAGAGAGAGAGAGAGAGAGAGAGAGACAGAGACAGAGAGACAGAGAGAGAGAGAGAGGATGAAATGTGTGAACCTGCGTCTGCGCCTCTCTCTCTTCAAGCAAGGAGGCTTAGTTACTTCAATAACAGTGATTTTACCCCCTCACTGCAGAGGAATATAACGCTAGAGTCAGCCTATTGAAGCTATTTATGTTTCCGTGCTGTGTTCGCTGCGCGATCTCTGATATCTGTGTGCATTAATGTGTGTGTGCATCTATTAAAGCAACGTAGCCTACTGCATATAGTTTGTTTAGCTACAAGCCCGACCCGAGCCCGAAGCTATTCATTAAACATTAACACGAACCCGACGGGTCCCGAAATATTTTCGGGTTTCGGATAGCATTATTGGGTAGTAGACCTCTACTTCTCAGTCCTGGTTGAAAAGATCTCGCTCTAGAGAAGGCTCTATCAGTGTTTGGGGTTGTGCGGCACGCTTTGAGGAAAAACCTATAACAATGTTTTTTTGTTTTTTCAAGTGAAATCACAAGTTGTGATGTAAAATTTTATCGGCTGAACAATTAATTTGTTGGGCTGCACAGTATAAATATTATTAACAACAATAACAGCGAATCATACAATTTTCAGCCAAGATTATAATAGTTGATGTTATTATTATTATTATTGTTATTATTATCATGCTTGTTTGTACAGCTGCACAATTTGCCCAAAAATATTGTGATTTTTATATATCAGTATTATTTGTTTTTTAATAACAATAAACTGTTATTACTATTACTAAAAAAATATTAAATTAAACAAGAAATTTTACTATTGTAATATTTCACTGTAAAAATCAAAAAATGAATATACAAGAAATATCATATTATAATAATAATCATCAAAATAATTTTATTTTACAGTCCAACTTTTTGTGGATTTCCTAAATTTCTTCATTTTCAGACATTAAACCTTCATGCAGTCCTAATTTGTTATGGAATACCGCCAAATATTTCTCCAGCTCATCCCTCAGTCCCCTGACCTTTGACCTGTGTATTTCAGCTCATACAGCCGCCCCCTGAGCCCGCAGCAGCAGCAGCCGTGAATCCCACAGTGTACGCTCCGCCGCTGCTCTCCCCGGATGTGTCCCCGCAGCACACACTCGCTCACTCGCCGGAGCCCCCGAGCCTGATGCCGGCCGGCTGGGAGGTGCGCAGCGCTCCGAACGGACGGCCCTTCTTCATAAACCACTCAACTAAGACCACCACATGGGTAAGACAAGACATGGTGCTGCATCATGGTTATATGACTGGTGTTTGTTTTGCTTTTCCTGTGCATGGTTTGATTTCACCATTGTTTACACTGAAATGCACTTCCTGTGTTTGCCATCCTGTTTTCGTCACAGGACGACCCCCGGCTGAAGGTTCCCGTGCACTTGAGGAGAGTCTCCCTCGACCCCTCTGACCTCGGTCCTCTGCCGGTAAGACAGGTGATGTCATCGCTGATGTCATAATCAGAGGATGAGGTCATGGTTTAAATGACATGCTGTTCAGGACAGAGGGTGAAAAGGTGTGTGTGTCTCTGTGTGTGTGTGTGTGTGTGTGTGTGTGTGTGTGTGTGTGTCTGCGTGTCTCTGTGTGTGTGTGTGTCTGCGTGTCTGTGTGTGTGTCTCTGTGTGTGTGTGTCTCTGTGTGTGTCTCTGTGTCTGTGTGTGTGTGTGTCTCTGTGTGTGTGTGTGTCTCTGTGTGTGTGTCTCTGTGTGTGTGTGTGTGTGTGTGTGTGTGTGTTGTCTCCTGTAGCCTGGTTGGGAGGAGCGAGTACACAGTGACGGCAGAATCTTCTACATCGATCACCGTAAGTGGCACATTCATAACCTGAATCTGTACAATTCTTCTAGAACCATATGTAAAAAAAAAAAAAAAAAAAAATATAATATTTTTACAAATATTGTATATTATGTTTGTAAACTTTTACTTTTTTTAATAACTCTCCAATTTTATTTTTACTAATTTAGTATTTGTTTATTCATTATTTATTTACATTTGAAATAATATTTCTAAAAATCTATTATTTGTAAGTTATTTTACAAATTGTTATTATTGTTTATTTGCATTTATGTAATATTTTTTAGTTTATTTATACCTTTTTATAAACAATTTTTTAAATTATTTTTTTTATAACCTTATTGTTGTTTTGATATATATAGTGTTTTAGATGTTTATTTTTTATGGTATTTTGTATTTTATTTTTTTAGACACAAAAAACACTCAGTGGGAGGATCCAAGACTACAGAGTTCAGCCATCACTGGTCCAGTAAGTGGTGTTCTGCTTCTGGTAAAGGTCCTGTACGGTCAGGCACTGAAGCTGGCAGAAACAGACATTAATGGATCACATTGAGAGAGACTGCTGATCTCTGCCATATCTTGTTTCTAGACGTATTCTGAGCCTGAAACCCTGTACATTTCTTCCCATTGGTTTCCTGTAAGGGGGGTGTGGGGGGGTTATATTTGTCCAGGATGAGTTGAATGATCTCTGTCGGGTCAGGAGCGCTCAGCATCTGAGCAGATACGAGCTCGTGGATTATTGGTGAAATGATTGTGTTCTGCTTTATTTCAGGCCGTGCCTTACTCCAGAGACTATAAACAGAAGTACGAGTACTTCCGCAAGAAACTCAAGAAACCAGTACGCCTCTCTCCTTCTCCAGCTTTTAGTTTTTTCCTGCCCCATCCAGATCTTAACATCTTTAGGGTTTATCGAAGAGCAGAATTTTGAACCCAGTTTGTTCAAATCACTACAGATATAATAATAAGACATGTATTTATTAGCTGGTTTGCTGTGCTTGTTTGTATGGCCATGCAATTTCGCCGAATGTATGTATTTATTATTACTACTACTACTAAATTATTCTGATGATTATTATTACTAAATAAAATATACAAAATATTACTAATTGATAAATATGATAAATAAACAATATTTGTATTATTATTTAATTTTATTGTTAATAATAATAATAATTTAGCAGTCAAGACTTTTTAAGTCTTTCCTTAACCACAGTTATCACACTGAACGTAATTTCAAGATTGTGTTGTTTAAAATATTGTTAATGTTTATCAGTTATATTCACCTTTTTTCAGTAGTGCAATATAGACCTGTTTTTATTACTTCAAAGACCACATGAAATCAAAACTGGCCCTATTTATATTTGGCTTTCATGAAAAAAAGTTAAACTATTCTTGCTTCTGAATCCGCTTTTCTTCTGTGTGGGCTGGGAAATATATGAACTAATATTAATTTCATCATCTTATGTGTATGATCCAGTTCTTTCCTTGGTTCTCCAGGCTGAGATCCCGAACCGCTTCGAGCTGAATGTGAGACGTAACGCGGTCCTGGAGGACTCGTACCGGCGCATTCTGTCCGTCAAACGCTCAGACCTGCTAAAGGCCCGCCTCTGGGTGGAGTTCGAGGGGGAGAAGGGGCTGGACTATGGGGGCGTGGCCAGGGAATGGTTCTTCCTGATCTCCAAGGAAATGTTCAACCCGTATTATGGGCTGTTTGAGTATTCTGCCACGTGAGTGATGCAGCTTTATATCTCCTTCAGTCAAATCGTGTCTTTAAATACACTCTTGTGTGTTGTGCTGGCTAAGAACTAGGGCTGTCAAAAATGAATTTGAATTTCCAATATTCGTCGAATTTAAAATTGTTAAAAAACGTTGCATTTGAATTTTAGTTGTGTGTCAGGCAGCCTAGATGTGATGACGATGTCGTTGCATTTAATGCTTTTTTTAGCCTATCCAATTGAAACCTCTATAAATATCAAAATATTGCAGAAAAAGAGAACATCAATGCAGAGATGATGTTGTTTATGGCAAAACTGAAACCAAGCCGTTCGCGCATATTTATCGTATTTTCTAGAGGGACGTATATCACCGTTGCACTCGCGTCACGTCTCGCACAAGAGACAAGTTCAGCTTTTATAAAACATTTCTCAAAACTATGTCAGTTTTTCTCCATCTCACTGCGTCTCATGTTTGTAAATGAAAAACGTACTATTTGTGATTGGTTTTCGGTCCTTTGTATTAAACTGTACATGCATACATAATGCTGTTTTGTTTCTAATTGTTTAAGCAACTTATTTAATTTATATGGTTTATAAACACCATTTTTCAAAGGTAGTCTGTTATTTTATTGCTTTAAAGAAACGTGCATTTGTAATATTTTGCTCGATGCGCCCTCTTGTGGCCTCAAGAGAGAAGACAAGCTCTGAAATGATGCTTCGAATGTAATTCTAATATTTAAGTACAAAATTCTGATTGAGTTTTTCAGCCGTTTTGACAGCCCTACTAAGAACGTGCTCAAATCTTTTCGAAAACAGATTTAATAATGCATTATGAATATTGCAGGGATAACTACACCCTACAGATCAACCCCAACTCAGGTCTGTGTAACGAGGACCATCTGTCCTATTTTAAGTTCATCGGCCGGGTGGCTGGAATGGCCGTTTATCACGGGAAGCTGTTGGATGGTGAGTAATATAAATACTCATATTCACCGTGTTTGACTTTATCTATAAACACTGCACACGATCAGACTGATTTACTTATCTCCAGTGATAATTCTGTCATCGGTTACTCTGAAATGATTTTGTCTGCACAGCTTTCTTCATCCGGCCCTTCTACAAGATGATGCTGCAGAAGCCAATCACGTTACAGGATATGGAGTCAGTGGTGAGTGACAGGCACCTCAACCAATCAGCATCAGCTCTAAATATGCTTTTTAAGAGAGAGAAATAACATACTCCCACACCACCTACAGAATCGCTGAACACTTCTATGTATAATGTGCAGAGTGAATATATTTTTTTTTTTTTTTGCATGCAATACTTGATGATCTGCTGCATTTATCAAATACTTCAGTGTACAGTATATGACTGTGTGAGATACTCTTTCACAATGCAATGTGCCTGAAATGGACATGTTTACACAAAATTAGATTCTAATCTAATCTAACTCAAAATGAAATACCCGGTTTATATCGTGATAAATAACTGGACACTCATTTGAATTAAATATGTAATTTATCAAGGTGGCAATTAAAACAAAATTGACCAGTAAACAGTGCCGTACATTGGTTTGCTTTTGCCCCTTCATAAATGTTCAGTAGGTTGTAGAAGTGCACTACATTGAAATAGTCTCTCGTATTTATTTTGATTTATTTGTGACCCTCTCTGTGAAAACCCAGCTAAAGTCATTTTTTGTGATTTGCTGTTTTCTACAAAAAATCATCCTTCATAAGGTAAAGAACATTGTGTGAAAACCTACCATTGATATCTGTAATATTGACTGAGTAAGGTCATGTCAAAGATTGAAATTATAGTGAAATTAATGGTAGAAATCAAACTTTGATGCTTGTTATCTCATAATCAGATTTATACTTTAGCCTGCATTTCACAAAGAGGGTCACAATTTATTGCACATATATATAGATATGCATTCATGCATACATTTTTTCTTTCTTTACATTTGTCATTCATTCATTCATATATAAATATCTTGTTTATATTTAAAAAAAAAATAGTTTTTAATTTGTTTATCAATTCAGTTATATTTAAACTTCACTTTTTAAAAACACAGTTTCTTTAAGAAAGCTGAAAAAATGATGACAAAAACAACAATAACAAATAATAGGAGATAGTATGTGTGCACGGCATAGTAGTATTTCAATACAAAAAAGTCTTTGCTTCTGGGTAATGAGTAAGAAGTGTAAGTTATATTTGAACACTGTGCTTAATGTCCCATGGAGCGTTAGTTCAGTCATCATTAGGTTTCAAACACCTGTTGTTTTGGGTCTCATTATTTCAGGACAGCGAGTATTTTAACTCCCTGCGCTGGATCTTGGAGAACGACCCCACAGATCTGGACCTCAGGTTCACCATCGACGAGGAGCTCTTCGGACAGGTGACCTGTCCTGCTTTACTCTCTATACACACCGTGCAGCTTTTGCTTTGTGTAACACCTGAAAACTCATCTCTTCCGTCCTCACTTGACTTCTGCTCCTTCTTGTATCTTTCCTTACCCTCTCCCTGTCTAGCTAGTTTTGCTCTGAACGATGCCTAACATGTATGACAACACTTTCTATTTGCCTCTTTATAATGTATCTGAAGAGCTCTTTTCCAAAACGCGATAAACGCCAAATTTAGTTTGTCATGCCATTTTGCTGTGTACTGAACCTATTCACTGCTCCATCAATGTTTCATGCCAAATCGCTATATTTCCTTGTTTAAAATGTACTGCAAGATGCAGTTCCTTTCCAAACCGCTATAAGCGCCGAACCTGTTTTTAGCCTAAATGCGATATATCCTCTCGACCAATCAGAATTCGTTTGATGCAATCCAACATGTTTGTGCTCAGTCTTCACAATGAGTGCTTTAAACTCTAATAACACTTTTGATGGCCTGGATGAGCGTGAGACCTACACCTGGGGTAGAAAACGCAGACTGGACAAAGAAAATCACAAAAAACAACAAAAAAGAAGGTTCTCAGGTGGCGCGTTAATACCCACTGTGGGATGTCAATGTGACAGATGTGTATACCAGTAAAGGTGGTGTTTAACCGACTGACGGTAGAGGCTGTAGCCTTTGGCGTTCCTTGTTAGAGCGCCCGCCTGCCGCACGGAAACCCGGGTTCGAGACCCGTTCGAGATGTCTTTTTTTATGACATAAACCAACATAAAAAAAAAGGATGGATTTGTAGCGTTTAAAAATAAAAAAAAAAAAACTTTGCATTTGTAATCGATAATATTGTTGTTTCATTTAACAATCATTGTTTAACATGTTCAGACTGAGCCAACAGACCATTTTAACAGGATAAATTGAATATTAACAAAATGTATGGGTCTAGGTAAAAAAATGTCATTTTCATGAAAACTATTCAAATGGATTTATAGCGTTTTGGAAAAGAGCTCTTCATCTCTTATTGTATTCCTCAATTGCTTTGGATAAAAGCGTCTGCTAAATGAATAAATGTAATGCAATTAATACATGAGGTGGACTATTCCTGTAAATAACGTCCTCTAGACTTTCCTAAAGATATGATTTGTGTATTTTGATGTGATATTGATCTGATTTCTTCCTCAGACGCACCAGCATGAGCTGAAACCAGGAGGTGCTGATATTGTGATCGATGACAACAACAAAAAGGAGTATATTCAGTATGTTGTACCGCCCTCTAGTGGCACACAGACAAGCCACAATGACTATAACCGAGACATTTCTCACACGGGACATACTTGAAGATATAATACCATCTCCTCTGGTGTTTCTTTGCAGTCTGGTGATGCAGTGGAGGTTTGTGGATCGGATCCAGAGACAGATGACGGCCTTCAAGGAGGTACAGACCCTCGTTCAGTCGGTTCGGGTCATTGCCGCCCGCTGAGAGTCTGACTGACTTGTGTTTTATCTGCAGGGTTTCTATGAGCTGATTCCTCAGGACCTGATCAAGATCTTTGATGAAAACGAGCTGGAGGTGAGACTATCTGTGTCCTTTATTCGTCCGAGCTCTGCGAGCACTGCTGACCTCTCTGTGTTCCTCAGCTGCTGATGTGTGGCTTAGGAGACGTGGACGTCAACGACTGGAGAGAAAACACCAAATATAAAAACAGCTACAACGCAAATCACCCAGCCATCATCTGGTTCTGGAAGGTCAGATTTGATCCCTGACATGTTTTATTATTATTAAAAATCAAATCATATCTGCTTTTGTTCAAGTCTAATTTTAATTTTAGTTGTAATTTTGGCTTTAAGCGATTATAAAAACAAGAAAATGGACATAATACGGTTATTGGGCTGTATTCAGTTTGGTCTTTTTTGCTATAAATGCAGCGTGTCCCTTTCCATTACAGCAGTGCTCTTGTTTTAGTTTTAATAGACTGTAGAAATACACTAAAACAACAGTTCCTCTAATTTATTTTTTTATTTTGAAATCTAATTTATTTTATTTATTATTTTAGTTTTTATTTTAATACACACACACATATACACACACACACACACACAGATACACACACACACACACACACACAGATACACATACATGTACACACACACGCAGATACACACACATACACACACACACACACACACACACACACGCAGATACACACACATACACACACGCAGATACACATACACACACACACACACACACAGATACACACATACACATACACACATACACACACACATACATACACACACGCACACACACACGCATATACATACATACACACACACACATACACACATACATACATACACGCACATACACACACACACACACACATATACACACGATACATACCACAGAGGTATTTATTTGAATCTAATTTATTTGTAATATTATTTGTGCATATGTATATACATTCTATGTTTATTATTTTATTTTTATGTTGTTGCTCTTTGTTTTTTTCCAGTCGAATAATATTTGATGCTCATGCACATCCGATGTCAAAGAGACATTTAAAAACATGAATAATTACATGATGTTTTCAATCTCTATGAGTAATCGTGATATAATAGTTGTGTCACAAAATAACCATGATTTCAGTATTGAACATAATAATTGTGATTCTGAGTTTGTTATAATTGAGCAGCTCTGCTTATGATGTACGCAGGTGATTCTGACCATGATTATGGGTTGTTGTTGTGCACAGCATGTACCTAAAACCCCTTTAGCCGTGGTAAAATCCCTGTAACTGCAGTATTATAGCACACCTTACAGAATGAATTGATCTGAATTTGTTGATGGTGCTTCAGACGGTGTTGCTGATGGATGCAGAAAAGCGAATCCGTTTGCTGCAGTTTGTGACGGGAACGTCCCGTGTCCCGATGAACGGCTTTGCTGAGCTCTACGGTAAGCCCCGCCCCCATCTCACGACGCTCATTAATATTCATGTCCGTGCTCGCTTCATTGAATGGCTTCTCGGGTAGTTTGATAAAGTGACTTTCTGTGATTCTCAGGATCCAACGGGCCGCAGTTGTTCACTATTGAACAGTGGGGCACGAGGGACAAACTGCCCCGAGCGCACACCTGGTGAGAGATCTGTCTGTCTGCTCTGCACCTGTCTGTCTGTGTCTCGTTCTTGACCTGTACTGTGTCTCTCCATCAGCTTCAACCGGCTGGATCTCCCTCCGTACGAGTCGTTCGAGGAGCTCCGTGAGAAGCTGCTCATGGCGATTGAAAACGCTCAGGGCTTTGATGGGGTGGATTAGACTCACAAATCTGTTTGTTTCTGATGTTTACAGAATAACGCTTTGTAATGTACTCCTGTATGTTTCTCTGTACAAGATTTCTAAACATCTATAGATTTGATCATATCTATGCATTTGAGCATAATTAAGGAATCGTGTATTTCTAATATGAGCTTCTAAGTCACGCGTTATGGATGTGCACTATTTGGCTGATGAGATTTCTCAGCATGCACAATGTGAGATTATTATATTTATGGCAGTCTGTATAAATAATGTCCTTTTTTTTGTTTGTTTTTTCATTTTTAAGAATTCAAATGTATGCTTGCATCATTGTTTGTACGGATCAAACGCTCTTAATCATGACCTTTTCTGACTTTGACTTTGTTTACATGTTTTTTTGTTTACAGATAGCCCACTTTTGAAAACCATATGATTATTAAAATCATTTTTTGTACTGCTTTTGAAGGTTGAAGCACTTTTCTAAAAACAAAAGGTTCAAGTCTTACTGTGTATAGATCACCTCAGGCAAGCTGTATTGTGATAAATCATCGCTTTGTATCATTTATTAAATGTTTACAGCTTAAATATTGCTTAAAGTAAGCACATTATGTCTCGCAGGAAACGTATCGGACTGTTAATTAACTTTGCCTTCATTTGTACTATAAAACGATTGGGTTCTGTGCGCTGACGAGCAACTTTTAATGAGGAAACTCTTATATGAACGTCCACTGCGTTTCTACAAATGTCTTTGGCACTGACGAGAGTGAGTTTCAGAAAGGATTTTCTATCAAAGATTTATGATTAAATTGTCTCTTGTAAATTGTGCTGATTTTAATTGTCACGCCGATCTTTATGGCTGCATATTTTTGGAAAGTTAATAAAATGAAAATGACTCTTCCCATGTGATGTCTTCATTAAGGTTGTGTGGTCTTTAAGAGTTATTAGTAAAGCAGCGGTCATAACTATTGTTTCAAAGTCAAGTTTAGTTAAATGTAGAAAATAGCCTGAAGATGTTTAATAAAGAAAGGAAACACTTAATTATTTCTAATCATTTAATTTGACTTATTATGCAAAAGGTATTGAATGGAATTTATTTTTATATTATTATTATTATTATTATTTCGTTTTAGACAAATTAGATTTATCTTTTTATTTGTTTTATTTATATGTCTTATTATTATACAGCGATACTGAATAACATTTATTTTTATATTATTGTTATGGTTAGTACTATTATAAAAATGGTATTGAGTAAGATTTATTTGTATTATTATAATACAAATTGTATTGAATAACATTTATTTTTATGTTTATATTTTTATTTTTGTTTTATACAAATGGTATTGAAAAACATAATTTAAGTAAAGCTCATTCTCTTATTATTACAAAAATAGTATTGAATATTTATTTCATATTTATTCATATATTTATATTTTATTTACAAATAAATGTCGCCATCAATAAATAGAAAACCTTTTCTAATGGTAAATATAAGTTGTGTATTTAATATGTCCCGTGATGCAGTTCTCTAAGCGTCAGCTAGGCGGCAGTAACAGCGCAGAGTAACCGCGGTGAGTAACAGCGCAGAGTAACTGCGGAGAGTAACAGAGTAGAGTAACAGCGCAGAATAACAGCGCGAGTAACAGCACAGAGTAACTGCGGAGAGTAACAGGGCAGAGTAACAGCGCGAGTAACAGCGAGAGTAACGCGGAGAGTAACAGCGCAGTAGCAGCAGAGTAACTGCGGAGAGTAACAGCGCAGAGTAACAGCAGCAGAGTAACTGCGGAGAGTAACAGTGCAGAGTAACAGCAGAATAACAGCGCAGAGTAACAGCGAGTAACAGCGCAGAGTAACAGCGGCAGAGTAACAGCGGCAGAGTAACATCAGACCAACAGCGCAGAGTAACAGCGGCAGAGTAACAGCAGATCAACAGCGCAGAGTGACAGCAGAGTAACAGCGGCAGAGTAACAGCGCAGAGTAACAGCGCAGAGTAACAGCGGCAGAGTAACAGCGGCAGAGTAACATCAGACCAACAGCGCAGAGTGACAGTGCAGAGTAACAGCGGCAGAGTAACAGCAGATCAACAGCGCAGAGTGACAGCAGAGTAACAGCGGCAGAGTAACAGCAGAGTAACAGCGGCAGAGTAACAGCAGAGTAACAGCGGCAGAGTAACAGCAGAGTAGCAGCGCAGAGTGACAGCAGAGTAACAGCGCAGAGTAACAGCGCAGAGTAACAGCAGAGTAACAGCGCAGAGTAACAGCAGAGTAACAGTGCAGAGTAACAGCGCAGAGTGACAGCAGAGTAAAAGCGGCAGAGTAACAGCGGCAGAGTAACAGCAGAGTAACCGTGCAGAGTAACAGCAGCGTAACAGCAGCAGAGTAACAGCAGAGTAACCGCGCAGAGTAACAGCGCAGAGTAACAGCAGCGTAACAGCAGAGAAACAGCGGCAGAGTAACAGCAGAGTAACAGCGGCAGAGTGACAGCAGAGTAACAGCGCAGACGGAGCTCGGATGCGTCGCTGCTGATTTCTGCCAAAAGGGGGCGCAAAATCACTAAACTTCTTTGCAACGTGTTCTTTGTTGTGGCATAAATAATACTTTATTGATCTAATAAATTCGATATAGCCTACATATACTTTTTGGAACTATACCTTTACTCTGCATGAAATAATAGAGTTAAAAACATTCAAATATAATGTTAAAGCAGTAAAAGCTTTAGAGCTGAGCAGAGTGAGAGCGTAGAGGATGTTTGTGGGCCCGTTTACTACAGGAGTGAGAGACAATGCTGTTGTTTCCCCTTTTCTCTCCCTTCCCCCTTTATGCCCACAGTCCTGCAGAGGTCAGCTGAAGGGTCACTCAACCTCCCGGACACTGCCGGGGTCAGAGGGGTGTGGCTTTCTGCTGAGGGGCGGGGCGATGTGGGATAGTGTCCAGTGAGAAGGGTCCTAAAATACTTGCCGGATCTTCTTTCGCTCTGTTGTGAGAATCTCATATTGATTTGATCCTTTATTGATCAGATCTCATGCATTAGGATATTAGCAGTTGCTGTTTCCAAAATGAAATGGAATAAATGACGTGTATTTCCCCGGATACTGATAACTCTGTTCATCCTCACAACATCACAGCAAACCAGAGATAGATAACAACAGTCTGAGGTTTATTAAACTACTGTAGAATTATTCACAGTCACACTATTCATCGCAAGATTTCTTACATTTTATTGTGACATTTATTAATAATGATTTATTAATATTTTATTATAATTACTGATCATGATTTTGTATTTTATTATTTCTAATTATACTTATGTGTGTGTATATACAGTATATATATCTATATATATGAGCATAATTACTTTGAGATATAAGTGTTAATGTATAATACAATTACATTATATATTCCTGTATTGTTGACTTTTGAAGATTTATGCAGTGTGACATGCTGTAAATAGTTAAACAAGACTAGATTTAAAAAGCATTTTCTACTTTTTTCACATTTTAAATATTTCTGTTAGAAATTCATGTCAACGCTGGACCATTTAAAATTAACAAGTGAAAGGCATAAATAAACTCAAAACAAACTTGCCCAATTATAGGATAAATACAACCGCGACAGCTTTTGTGGATTTAGAAGTGGCCGAGTTGGAGTCTGTAGTGAGTCTGTGACTGTGGGAAACTGAGCTCAGGCTCTTTTCTCCTGATATTCTCTAAACCGGTGTATTGTTCTTCCTGACCTGCTGTCCGAGCAGAGCTATTGTCCGGCCGGTCAGAGAGTCCGGAGGGAGAGCAGATCAATACTGTCCTTCAGTCTGCAGCTGGCCAACTCAACCCATCGATACTGAGCCGATCTGGGTCTGTTCCATCAGCTGCCAGAAACTGAGAGAGAGAGATAAATAATACTCACACACATACACACACACACACACACACACACACACACACACACACACACACACACACACACAGACACACAACACACACACACACACACACACACACACACACACACACACAGACACACACACACACACACACACACACACAGACACACACACACACACACACACACACACACACACACACAGACACATACACACACACACACACACACACACACACACAGGACACACACACAGATACACACACACATACACACACACACACATACACACACATACACACATACACACAACACTTCATAACACACACACACACACACACACACACACACACACACACACACACACATAGACACACACAACAAGCACACTTACAACAAACACACACACACACACACACACACACACACAGGATTTGGACTCTTCAGTGACAGTGCTTAGTAGATTTACTTGCTGGATGAAGAAAAGTGAAATTGTTGATGATCCTGCAGCATTTGAGACAGATTCAGACACACGCTTCGATATGTTTTATCTAATGCAATGACAAGTGTGTTTCAAGTCTTCAAATGCCACTGCAACAAAAATCTCAATATCATCTGACTTTGGATGTCACAGTAAACAATAAACAGAAACATAACAAACACAAATATTGATAAATATGATGAAGAGGACAAAATGTGTTAAACCTAATAAACAGGCATTATGACAATATTTTAATTAACTATTGATCAAAAACTGTTATTACTAGTATTAGTGCTGTCAAATGATTAATCACATCCATAATACAAGTGTGTGTTTACCTAATGTGTGTGTACTGTGTAGATCAGTATGTATAAAAACACACACATGCATGTATATATTTATGAACAATGTTACATCTACATATCAAATATATTTATATATAATAAATGTAAATGTATATACTTAAATAAATGTAAATACTTTTAAAATGTATAGATGCATGTGAGTGTTTAATAAATATACACAATATACACACATATTATGTAAACACAAACTTTTATTATTAATGCGATTAATCGTTTAACAGCACTAGGCCTAATGTATATATGTTTATGTATTACTGTAAACACTTTATGCGAAACAGAAACGACAGCAAACATCACATGATCATCACAAGCAGTTCATAATGCCTTATATTGTTGTGTTATTTCAAGTTGTAAATAATTGATGATTTTGAAAACGTCGTTCAATCATTAAGAATTTTAACTAATACAAAAATAATAAATTAATTATTGAAAATAATAAATAATTAATAAAAAGAGGTAAATCCGCTCATCTGTTTTCAGGAGCGGGAATCCCTGCGACGTCACGCTGCACGTGGAGCGTTCCGCACGCGGAGGAATCTCCTCACTCACTGATGAGCCGCGTCACGCAGCGCGCTCCGGGACCGGTGCTCTTCCGCGGGAAGTAGTGCGCTCGCAGCGGTCAGCAGCATCGCGCCGCGCGCTCCGTTCAGTCAGAAAGTGTGTGGAGCTCGAGTCCGCAAGCCACGGGCTCAGGCATGCTCGGACTAGCAGAGTAAATGGCGTCTTTCAAAACGGATTTATACCAGCATCTGCTGTTTCTTGCAGTATTTCTATCAATCTCAGGTAAGAGCGTTTATTTCATATTTGCGGGAACAGAAATGAGTTATGTGTGAACTTAAACGTCAAGATGTTTCGTGACTTAAATGTCCTGGATAAGGCATTTCATGCACTAAAACTTAAACCTTGTATATAAAACATAATTATATGTATATGTATTCAAAAGTGATTTTCTTAGAACTGAATGAATGAAATACAGAAACACACTGACATACATTGATTTGATTCACTCACGCACGCGGAACACAATGTAGCAAACTTCAAAGCAGCATCGGCAATTCAAGAGATTAACATTTCATGCATCATTCACATACATTATTGTATTTTATTATGCATAACAAATTGCCTCATGCCTAATCAAAGAGTTGATGATATCATGAAGCATGCGTATTCTTAGGTGAATGTTTAGGAACTACATATATAAGTTAATCATAATATAATATCTGAAATATATCTAAGAAAAACAAAGCTATTTGAGTGTCACTTTATATTAACAAGCCTTCCTGAGTAATATAATGCATAACATATTCGTATTATTAGTGATACATCATGAGACTTATGTCTGACTGAATACAATATGACTGCTATGCTAAACATTGTATAATATTTGTGAAAGTTAGTGGCACCAAAGTTATTATAGTCAGTGTCACTATTTTTTTACATTTGTTTATTTTTTCTTCCATCTCTTTATGCACAAAAATAACATTTCAAGCTACGTTATAGATTATGAAGAGGGATGCATCTCATTAAATCATAAATGCATAACATGACAATCTCGAAATGCGTTTTTTTGGTTGCAATGTTTTTTTACTTGCATTAATTGCAGCTCTAGTGCTAAATGAGCTGCTAGGTGTCTTCATGCTGGGAATGATTTATAACTCTCCGTGTCTCTTCTGACTTTATGAGCCATGAAAAAGAGGATTACAGCGAGTAATAGATTCAGATCAAATATGATTACAGCAACTCCTCTCAGAGTCTCGCTCAATGCAGCGGTTTGACTCTGTCTTCGGTCTGTCTCTGCAGGTGTGATGAGTTTCAGTGAGCTGTTCTTTATAAAGGAGCCCCATGATGTGACTGTATTGAGGAGGGACGCGGTGATGTTGGACTGTCAGGCCCACGGCGAGGCTCCGATCGGCATCCGGTGGCTGAAGAACGGAGCGACGCTCACAGAGTCGGAGCGCGTTTACATGCTCACCAACAGCTCTCTGTTCATCTCAGAGGTGGAAAGTCGTAAAGACAAATCAGATGAAGGGTTCTACCAGTGCCTTGCCCAGAACAAATATGGATCTATTCTCAGCCAGAGAGCGCGCTTGACTATCGCAGGTAAGTTGCTTTGGTGGATTTGACCAGATATGTGTCACTGTTGCTTAAATGTCTTTATTTCCTCACTAGTTCACCTAAAAACAAACATTTGCTAAATATTTACTCATTCTCAGATCATCCGAGATTAGGATGAGTTTGTTTCTTCATCAGGTTTGGAGAAATGTAGCATTGCATCAGTGTCTCAGCAATGGATGCTCTGCAGTGAATGGGTGCCGTCAGAATGAGAGTCTGATAAAACAGCACAATAATCCACACCACTCCAGTCCATCAGTTATCATCTGGAGAAGACAAAAGCTGAAACAAATCCATTAAGATGTCTTTAACTTCAAACTGTTGCTTCTCTTATTCTGACGGCACCCATTCACTGCAGAGCATCCATTGCTGAGACACTGAAACAATGCTACATTTCTCCAAATCTGATGAAGAAACAAAAACTCACCTGTATCTTGCATGGCCTGAGAGTGAGTATGTTTTCAGCTAATCTTTATTTTTGGGTGAACTATTCCTTTAAATCGACTACAGCTCTATCAACCTAAACTAACAACAGAGGTTAGGTTCAGCAACAAGCTCTTTTCTTATCAAGAGCCATTTGTAAGATAGATTTGTTCTAACGTCTATGGCATCAGCTCTCCATGGAGCTTTATTTTCAAGAGTAAGCATATGTGTGTTTTCTGCACTTTCTGTGCTGGCTGAACGCTTGAATCTGACTCTGGAAGTGCGGTGTGATGGATGAGGCTCATTATTTACTGTGCCGCCAGAGTCTGACAGCAGATTTACAGCACAGAAACCGGTGCTCAGAATCATTACATCAGCACTAACGAGCGTCGACATGAAGGTCAAGATGACATGCTTTTGAGAGACCGATAGACAGATGGAGACAGACAGACAGACAGACAGACAGAGAGACAGACAGACAGACTGACAGACAGACAGTGACAGACACTAATGTTCAAAAGACAGACAGGACAGACAGACAAGGCTGGATTTAGACAGAAAATACAGTAAACAGACAGTATTATTGTGCTACATTACAGACAGAAGACACTGCTTTCTATGTGAATATCTGTTCACAGGACCTGTGATCAACAGACACATTACTCAGAGAGACTCAGAAGAAGGAACATTACTCATTACTGTATATTCAGACAGAGTAGTGACATGATCTTCAGAGACAGACAGACAGACTGACTGCTCAGAAAGACAGACAGACGAAGAAGACAGACTGAAGAACAGAGAGCGAGAACGGAGACGGGCGGAGACAGGAGACACAGACAGACAGACAGACAGACAGAGACGAAAAGACAGACAGACAGACGATAGAACAATTTAAGATCAGACTTGCAGACCGAACAGACACGACATTAGCTTAGACAACAGACGACAGATTTAAAACAGCAGATCATTTCTAACATGTCATAGACAGGACATTGTTTTGTGAACTGGACAGTTTCAGACAGACATTAAACAGTCCGACAGTCAAACATGAGACAGACAGACAGACACAGAGACACAGTGAGACAGACAGACAGACAGACATCAGACAGACAGAGACAGACAGAGAGGAGATGACAGATACAGATACAGGATAGATGACAGACAGACAGACAGACAGACAGAGTCAGTCCTGCGCTCCAGGGCTCAGACTGTGTGAGAAGTTCAGGTGACAGACGAAGGCCAGATTTGAAAAGCAGACAGCAGAAGGACACTAGTGCCCCAGTGTTCAGAAATAACCCTATTCACAGCGCTCTGCCTTTATCAGTACCTCCTGACCACAGCCATTGTGTGTGTGTGTGTGTGTGTGAGAGTGTGTGTGTGTTCTGTGAGAGAGTGTGTGTGTGTGTGTGTGTGTACTCAGTGTGTGTGTACAGTGTGTGTGTGTGTGTGTGTGTCAGTGTAGTGTGATCTTCAGAAATGTGTGTGTCTGTGTGTGTGTGTCTGTGATGTGTGTGTAAACTCTGTGTCTGTATCTGTGCATGCGTTGTGTGCGTGCTGTGTGTGTGTGTGTGTGTGTGAAACTGTGATTGTTCTTTGTCTCTGTGTGTGTGTGTGTGTGTGTGTGAAATGTGTGTGAAAGAACAGTGTGTGTATTTAAATATGTGTGTGTGTGTGTGTGTGTGTGTGTATATATTGAATGTGTGTGTGTGCTAACAAAAACTTGGTGAAAAATCTGTTTCTGACAATATTGTGTGCTGTGCTGCTTTGGGACAAAAACATGTGTTTCAAATCAAAGTGAACAAGTAAACTTTTCTATATGAAAATAGTCAAAATGCATCTTTATATCTCAGTATGTTTCTCATAGATTGCTATGTAATTGCTTGATCAAGGAGAACAAATGAAGAGTTATGCTTAGAGAACATGACTCAGCAGTGACAACAGATTGTTGTTTTGTGACAATGTCTCAGGTGCTCAGGTGGGCTAAACAGTCTCCTGAAGTCTTTTTCTATTGTGAGAATGTGTTCATTGGTGTGTAAATGAAGGCCAGCAGGTTTGAAAAGCTCAGTTTGCGGAGGACACTAGTGCCCCAGTGTTAAAGAGCACATGACCCCTATTCACAGCGCTCTGCCTTTATATCAGTACCTCCTGACCACAGCCATTGTGTGTGTGTGAGTGTCTGTGTGAGTGTGTGTGTGTGTGTGTGTGTGTGTGTGTGTGTGTGTGTGTGTGTGTGTGTGTGTGTGTGTGTGTGTGTGTGTGTGTGAGAGAGAGTGTGTGTGTGTGTGTGTGTGTGTGTGTGTGTGTGTGTGTGTGTGTGTGTGTGTGTGTGTGTGTGTGTGTGTGTGTGTGTGTGTGTGTGTGTGTGGAGTTTGTGAGCTGTAGTGTGTGTGTGTGTGTGTTGTGTGTGTACACGTGTGCATGTTTTCAGGGGTGTAGTCTGTGAGTGCAGTGCACAGTGTTGTTGTGTACATGTAGGGGTTGGAGCTGTGTGTGTTGTTGTTGTTGTGAGTGTGTTGTCAGGGTGTGTGTGAGAGCTGTGTGCTCACTGTTGTTGTTGTGTACACACATGTGTGTTTCAGGGTTTGAGAGCTGAGGTGGCGGTGTGTGTTGTTGTTGTGTACACACATGTGTTTTGTGTGTGTGTGTGTGTGTGTGTGTGTGTGTGCTGTGTGTGTGTGTGTGTGTGTGTGTGTGTGTGTGTGTTGTGTGTGCTGTGTGTTTTCAGGGTTGGAGAGCTGTAGCGGTGTTCACTGTTGTTGTTGTGTACACACATGCATGTTTTCAGGGGTTTGAGAGCTGTAGCGGTGCTCACTGTTGTTGTTGTGTACACACATGCATGTTTTCAGGGGTTTGAGAGCTGTAGCGGTGCTCACTGTTGTTGTTGTTGTGACACACATGCATGTTTTCAGGGTTTGAGAGCTGTGGTGCTCACTGTTGTTGTTGTGTACACACATGCATGTTTTCAGGGGTTTGAGAGCTGTAGCGGTGTTCACTGTTGTTGTTGTGTACACACATGCATGTTTTCAGGGGTTTGAGAGCTGTAGCGGTGTTCACTGTTGTTGTTGTGTACACACATGCATGTTTTCAGGGGTTTTGAGAGCTGTGTCTGGATGTTCACTGTTTTGTTGTGTCTGGATGTTTTCAGGGTTTGGAGCTGTAGCGGTGTTCACTGTTGTTGTTGTGTCATGCATGTTTTCAGGGGTTTGAGAGCTGTAGCGGTGTTCACTGTTGTTGTTGTGTACACATGCATGTTTTCAGGGTTTGAGTGGTGATGTCGGTGTTCACTGTTGTTGTTGTGTCTGGATGTTTTCAGGGGTTTTGGCGGTGATGTCTGGATGTTTTCAGGGGTTTTGGTGGTGATGTCTGGATGTTTGCAGGGGTTTTGGTGGTGATGTCTGGATGTTTTCAGGGGTTTTGGTGCTGATGTCTGGATGTTTTCAGGGGTTTGAGAGCTGTAGCGGTGTTCACTGTTGTTGTAAATCTGCGAACGAGTCCTGTGTCGTGTAACAGGACAGTGAGGAAACCTGAAGAGTCTCCTGGCCTCTGCTTCACCCCGAGAGCCCACAGTGTGTTATGGAGGAAAGACAGCAAGTGTTTTAAAGAGGTATTTAGAGTCTTTCTACAGACTCTCTAAGAGCCCGTCAAGTTTACAGGTACCTGGGAAATACCGTCAAGACGGACAACAAAGGTGCTCGAAGGGAACTGTGGGGGATAACAGACACAGATTTGAGTTAAAAACATGCAAAACTGGAAAATATAATGAATATGGATGATACATTTGCATTGATTTATCGGAGTATATGCAATTATTTTATCTATTACTAAATACTAAAGAATATCATCATATTTTTAGCTTTATGCAATCTTAAGCATGCATATATTAACTTACAAAGTTACATAAAGATTTTAATATTTAATGTTGATTAATATATCCATAATTTGCATACCGCTTTAATTAGTTTAATGCATTTTTTGGACAACTTTCAAGGTTTTTTATGCATTAAAATTAGAAACATTCCTGAGTTTGTGGCACAGGTCTGTTATTTTAAACGGCTCTTCTTCAAATAATTTCTCATGCTCATAAATTTAATGCTTATTTGCATGCAAATTAAGTAATTTCATGCACAACTTTAATTATTTAATGCATATTTTTGATTACTTTTGGGATTTTTAATACAGTAAATAGTAAAACGTTTTTTAATATATAAAATAATTCATTATGCTGATTAAGATTTAATAACTATTAAATGCATGATCTTCCAGCCTTACACACACACACACACACACACTCACATAAAGTGAAAGACACTGAGAGCTGAATGCTGCTGAATGGCTGGTTTTATTGCAGCGAGTCGAGCTGGTGGCCTTCATGCGATTGCTTTCTGCTCCGCTAGTTTGCTGAATTCGTGAAAAGCTTTTTTTCTCTCCGTCTCTTTTGTCCCATCTGCCCCCAACTGCCCCGGCCAAAGAAGCAGATTTCTTCACAGGGCATTTGTTTGACCAGATCGAGCTGGTCGGGACAGCTGGCGCTTTGCACCAATGAAGGGCAATTATGCAAACGAGAGAGAAGTATGCAGGGGTTGATTAAAGTCTGATTTCTGCTGAGTTTGTGTTGTTTCGGATGAGAAGTGAGAGTTCTGAGGTTGAGTGTGATTTTAGCACCGTTGTGCGGTGATGGAGGCGACACGCTTTCTTTTCATCATGCTTGTGTTTTTTGACACCACGTGTTGGCAGATGTTGTGTGTGTGTGTGTGTGTGTGTGTGTGTGTGTGTGTGTGTGTGTGTGTGTGTGTGTGTGTGTGTGTGTGTGTGTGTGTGTGTGTGTGTGTTTAGACCTTTTGCCCTCCTCACCTCGACTCATATATCAGTCACCATCACATGTTTACTATCTAAATGAGGACATACCTTCAACTATTGTCTTATATAAAAACTGATTAGATGAATGCAATCGACCCAAACCCTACAGCTGAACTAAAACCATTTATTTTATTTATATTTCACTGCCATTCAAAAGTTTTGGATCAGAAAGATTTGTAATGTTTTTAAGGGACGCTCTTCTGCTCATCAAGGCTGTATTTATTTGATCAAAAATACAGAAGTATTGTGAAATCTTATTGCAATTTCTAATATTGGTTTCCTATTTTAATATACTTTAAAATATAATATTTCTGTGATCAAAGCTGTATTTTCAGCATCATTCCTCCAGTCTTCAGTGTCACATGATCTTCAGAAATCATAATAATATGCTGATTTATTATGAGTGTTGAAACTGTTTTGTGCTGGTTAACATTTTTTTAGAACGTGATACTTTTTTCTTTGATTCATTGATGAATAAAAAGTAAAAAAATCGAAATATTAATCTTTTCAAGCAATATTAGTATGTACTATCACCGTTTATCTATTTAACACATCCTTGCTGTTTCCAACATTGATAATAAATCATATTAAAATGATTTCTGAAGGATCACGTGACACTGAAGACTGGATTAATGAAGCTTTGATCACAGAAATAAATTACATTTTAAAATATATTAAAATAGAAAAATATTGTTATAATTGTTATTTTAAAGTTAAATAATATTTAAAAAAAATGGAATATTTTTGATCAAATAGATACAATAAAACTTCTTTAAAAAACATCTTACCATATATATATATATAGTTAGATTTAGAACATTTGTATTTCTCTAAATAAATGCCTTTATGTAATTGTAGGATGTATGGGCCTTTAATGTTGTAGATGATCTCGTTAACGCTGTAAGAGGTCTGGATGTAAATCCGTTGTGTGTGGAGACGGCGGGTCAGCGCTGGTGTCAAAGGTGTCCTTCTCCAGCGGTTTAAAATCAGAAGCATGCTTGAGTTTGGGACTCACGCTGCTTGTTTTGAGGGCCGGTGTTGGGAAACGGGTCCCTGAGGGCCTCTAATGTGTTCCGAGAATTCCTGGAATTGCTACAGAAACACTCGTTTCTTTCCTCAATCCGACTGATGTGGGAATAGTTTGAATTGACACTGTGCTAGTTTTAAAGTAATTGCTGTGAGCGGTCGATGATGATAAATAAAAAATCATCTTTGCTAGGCGATGCTTCAGGCCTCCGGAGGCAGATAATGAGTTTGAGATGAGATGTTTGAGGAATTTCAGACGGACAAAACGGCTTTAGTGCGCATGTGAAAGGTTTCCATGGTTTCCCTAAGTGGCGGTCGGAAAGGTCAAAGGTTGCTTTAAATTGCCCAGCAGGCTGTGTGCAGGGAAACAGTGGCGAGGAGTAGAAATATTCCTGCTAATAACAGACAAAGACATGCCAGTGTAGATCAGCTCATCTCTCTGGATATATGTATGAGTCCTGACCACCGGAGCTGACTCAATCTCGTCCTGAGACACTGAGGCTGTGCTATAAAACCTAGTGATCTGTCTTGAAGCCCACTGCACATAATTGGTACACGGTATACTGCGGTAATTAACATGCACAGTATCCTCGGAAATCCTTCTTGTTGTGTATTCTTAAGTGTATTTATGTTATTAAGCTATAGACCCCTTCACGGTATACGTCACAGAAGTTCGCAGTGCGCATGTCGGGGTCAGAACGTTCATTCCATCCCATTGTGTTAACCAGAGAATTTCTCGTCAAGACAAAACTTAGGGCTGTGACGGTGGCAGATTTTTACCACCGCGGTGGTAATGGACCAACCACTACAGGTGGGCGGTGTTGTGATATATATATATATATATATATATAATTCTGAACGCATAAAAATAAATAAATGAGTTTCAATCATCTATTAACAAACATACGTGTTTATTTTAGCACTTACGTCAGTCAACACTCAGCCTGCAAAACACTAAAATAAATATCAAATAAATAATACAGTTAAATAGGAAAGTAGCCTTAAATGAGAAAGTTAAATACACCCGTGTGACGTCACGTGCACTACCGCCCGGTTGGTTGTCATGGCCACCATCACAGCCCTAGACAAAATGCCTACTTGTTGCGTCGTGGACTGTGAAAATCGCACCAGTTCTGGAGTCAAGTTTTCAGGATTCCTGCAGGATCTCATCCGTTTCAAAAAATAGACGACATCTGTGACTGCAAGCTATTAAGCGGGCAGACTGGGACAATACTACGATCAAAGAGGCTCGTGTTGGTAACGCTCACTTCATATCAGGAAACGTTAAAGTCATCCTTTATCATCCCTTTCTGTTTGCTTAAACTCGAAAAGCCTGGATTGCATGAACAGTTTTCTGTACGTTAAGCTATGCAAGTTAATAGTGTTGTAAATGTCATGGACCTGTGTCATGCTACAGACGTAGCCAGCTGCCAGTAGTTAGCCGCAGGCTAGCGCCAACAACGGTAGAGTTAAGCCATGATAAGTAAACAAATGTTTTCTGTAAACTGTTGACTGATTTAATAGTTAGGTGAAGTTTGATATCTGGCATAAATTGTGACCTGTGGCATGCTACAGACTTAGCAGATCGCAGACTAGCTTTACATTAGCGTTTTCACTATGACAACAGCAGATCGTGTTGTAATCAATGTGTGCAATTATTTTTTGTAGGAGAGGCATCACTTGACTCCAGTAGTCCTGAATTTGTGCCCTCCTTGTTTGTGTACACAAAACAAAGCCAGACACCTAAGACAAAATGGAAAGGTACAAAAATAATAAAAAGTATCTTATCTATCTATAAGGCTTGTCTGTTTCTCCTTGACACAATATGCGGTCTATTAGCAGCGCCATTTTCTGACCCCAAGCTGCTTGACCCAACCTAGGCTTCCGATGTTTACAAACATTGAAGGGTCTATACAACTTGTTATTAAGAGAATTATCTTTTCAACCTGTTTTTGTTATGTACACAAATTATTGTGATAGGAAAATGTGATACCGTCCCATGCACAGCATCATATCTGAATAGCACTCCTCACTTCAAGAGCATGATATTTTGGTATCAAATTATGTTGAATTTTATGCATTTTATAACACAACCCTGCATCCAGAAGCAAAAATATCTGATACCTTGGGAGAGAAAAGGCCTAATATGACCTGTTTTGGTGATGCTAAGTTAAAAAATATCAATAAAAGTGTGCCATACAATGTACAGTTTTTAGTTTTTTTCACAAAATAAGATTTTTTTATTTATTATTACATAAATGCATCAGCTTTAATGCACGGTAGCACTTTATGTCCTATTTACACGTTATGTGTACTTACTATTATAATAACAATAAATTCTGCATGCAAGTAAGCCTAAGCCAAACCCTAAGTATATAGTAAATAGGCGTACGTGTAGTTCATTAATATTACTCGGTACCTTGTATAATTACACTGTAACAAGGACACCTTAACATAAACATGCACTTATCTAAATAACTAAATCAGTTACATGACAAAAGTTGAATGGCAAAAAGAAGCTTTCAGAATATGTCATTTAACTTCAAGTCTGCAAAAAATTAGGCATAAAAATAATTAGTTTTGAGTCATTAAAAAAAAAATGGGTTGAAAATTGCACAAATAGTTTAGTTACAAATCTGGCTCAGATTCAGACAGGAGTTATGTGCTTGTGTTAGTTTTTCTGCTGATTAAGTGATAATATAAGACTTCTTTACCACACAGATGGTTGCAAAAGAAAAAATGCTACAAAATGCATCATATTTTCTGAGAAAGTGTGACGTGCTGCAGCAAAACAGACACTGTTTTTGGAATCAGCTCCTAAAATGAGTCAGAAACAAGTCTTGGATTTGATTCAGGAGGACGGTGATATCAGTGTGTTTTAGATATGCATGCATCAATGTCTCTGTCGAATCATGAGCGCACCTAAAATGTTGTGTTAGCAGTGAGTGTGAGTGCTACTCTACATTTATTTGATCTCAGATAATGCTCTCGGGTGACGGTTTGACCTGTTGCTCTTCAGCGGATCATACAAGACACAATAGCTGTGCTGTTTTCAGAGCTCGGGGGGGAGATAAGGGTCTCGGGATCTTCTCCGGCCTCCCTGCCCCCAAACGGCTGAGAGGCCAAAGGCCACAGGGAGAGGTCCTGACCCTGGCCTCTGATTGGCCGGTGAGGGGCCGATTCTGGCCTCTGATTGGCCGGCGGGGGTCCTGCGTGTCCGGGGCTGTAACTCGCCTGCTGGACGGACTCTGACTGATCCTCAGCTTTTGGGCTTTGCATTCTTCCCTTCTGTTCACAGACGAAGCATTCTTTGCCTCTGCTGTCATTTCTCTAAAGAAGGAGTGAGCGAGAGGTGAGGGCAGGGCAGGTCACGACACAGCGGGACTGTGTTTGTTCACGGCGCTTGTGCATAATGCATCTGCTTATAAAACCTTAAAACATCTCAAATTACTTTTGCATTAAATATGGATAAACTGCATCCTATAATACGCCATTTTAACTTGTCAAAGCTGTATGTGAGGTGAGCGTCCGAATCTCTTCAATGGTCTCTAGAGAACAAGTGGAGATGATTAATGAACAGCTTTCAGTTTTTACTTTGAGAGTGATAAGTGATGTTGATGTTTTACTCTGTGTGTGTGCGTGCATGTCGCGTGTGTGTGTGTGTGTGTGTGAGAGACTGTGTGTGTGTGTGTGTGTTGAGAGAGACTGTGTGTGTGTGTGTGTGTCCGTGCGTGCGTGTGTGTGACCGCAGGTGTGTGTGTGACCGTATAAAGTGTGTGTGCGAATGCGTGTGTGTGTGTGTGTGTGTGTGCGTGTGTGTGTGTGTGTGTGCGTGCGTGCGTGTGTGTGGTGTGTGTGTGCGTGTGTGTGTGTGTGTGTGTGTGTGTGTGTGTGTGTGTGTGTGTGTGCTGTGTGTGTGTGAGCTGAAGGCTGAAATGTCAGTATGGTGGTGGCGTCTTACCTGCACTAAACTATCTTTTAGGGCTCTTGGTAATGATCCGGTGACACACTTGTATTGCTTTACCATCACTGACGATCACACTGAAACAGACAAACAGAGAGAGGTGAAAGTTTCATCCCTGTCTGCACAAGTATTGTTTTAATATCAGTCTGTTGAAGGCAGTTCCTGTGGCTCAGTGGTAGAGCATTGCGTTAGCAACGTAAAGGTTGTGGGTTCAATTCCCAGGCAATGCACATACTGACAAAAAATGTATAAGCTGAATGCACTGTAAGTCGCTTTAGATAAAAGCATCTGCTAAATGCATAAATGTAAATGAAATGAATGCAGTGTTTAGAAGAATATGGAGGCTCTAAAGTTGCACATGGTGTTGCCGTGGTAACCACTGTCCCTCTGTGACCTGGCCGCTGACCCGCTGTGTGCCGATGCAGACCTGTGCTGCTCTGAAAGCGTCTTCTGAGGAACTCGCTGAAACAGATCGCTCCCAAACGGAAGTGTCCTCTTCTAGAGTCGCTCTGTTGGGCTAGAGCTTGGTTTCTGGTTCGTGTTTGGTGGGCCGGGATGCCTGAGCAGGGATGAGCTAGCTTACTGCCGCTCTGGATTTGTTGAAGTCAGAGGTCAAAGGTCAGGTCAGTGGAAGGGACAGACTTACAGATCCTCTTATAGTGCTGCTTTAGCAGCTGCACATCAAGCTGTAGTTTAATAAGCTAAAAGACTATTAATACATTTTTCATTCAGTTTATTTTGTTTATTTATTTAAAAAGTTTATTGTATTTCAATTATTACATTTACATTTATGCATTTAGCAGATGCTTTTATCCAAAGCGACTTACAGTGCATTCAGGTTATACATATTTTTGTCAGTACATGTGTTCTCTGGGAATCGAACCCACAACCTTTGCGCTGCTAACGCAATGCTCTACCACTGAGCCACAGGAACACTATGCATATATTAAATGCATTATGTTTCCAAAGTCAGTGAGTAATAATCGTGATTACTTGTGATTTTGTTTTTCATAATGAAACAACCCTAAATATCTCTTGGCAGGAACACTTTCTAATTGAACACAAATGTTTTTGTTAGAGAGAAACACATGAAGCCAAAGATTGTTTAGTTTAGAGAGTAACACGCAACACACACACACACACACACACACAGGCTTCTCACGCATCACACACAGACACACTCACAGACACATTCACACACACAATTACAGACACACAGACACGCACACACACACACACACACACACACATACACATATACGCACACAGACACACACACACACACTGAAGACACAGACACAGACACACACAGACATGTACACAGACACACACACACGCACACACACACATGCACACACGCATGCACACACACACACAATACACACACTCTGTTACACACACAATCTGTCTTTTCTCACACGCACACGCACACGCACACACACACACACACACACACAGACACAGACAACACACACACACACAGACATGCACACAGACACACACGCACGCACGCACACACACACACACGCACACAGCACGCACACACACACACACACACACACACACGCATACACACACTCACTGTTTCTCACACACACACTTGTCTGTTTTTACACACACTCACACACACACACACACACACACACACACACACACACACACACACACACACACACTTTTTCTCACACACACACACACACACACACACACTTGTCTCTCACACACACACGCACACACACACACACACACACACTCTTTCACACACACGCACGCACACACACGCACGCACGCACACACACACACACAGAAGTGTTACCAAAAGGTGTGTTATGCTAGCGTCGCGTGAGGTGTTTGCTGCTAGTGTTTATCTAAAGCTTTTGGTTCAGTTTGACTTGTTCATCTCTGCTGAGTGTGAGAATATGTGCTAGATCATCTTACCACCAAGCCTCGCTCATTCATCTTTTATTCTAATGTTTTAATCTCTCTCATGCTTCAATGACATGTTCAATTTTGCCATTATAACAACACATTATCCGTTCACAGCTCATTAAGTCACTACTGATATTCTTGGAGTCAGAATATGTTGAGTCTCATAGATGGTAAATATATTGATGTTTTCTGCAGGTTTATCCACCTTCACTCAGCAGCCAATGTCAATCACAGTTATGAAGGGATCTGTCGCACGACTCACCTGTAAGATCACAGCCACGCCCCCACCAATCATCACCTGGGAGTTTAACAGAGTCACTTTACCACTGGCCACTGAAAGGTAAGCTCCGCCCACTTACTCGAGGGAGGAGGGGCTTAACATTGACAACTTACTCTTTCAGTCATTTGGTTATTTAGTTTATTAGAATACATATAGTATGTTTGTTCCATAATTATTTTACTTTTTATCACATTTGTTTTCTTAATGCATGTTCCTGGGCTAATTGCAACTTTGCTATATTTAAAATTTTATATATATATATACTGAGATTAAAAATTTCAGAATAATTTTGTATGTTTTGTAAAGAAGTCAGATGAAGCGCTCATCAAGTCTACATTTATTTGATTAAAAATATAATATTATAATAATATTATAAATCATTCTAATATGCTGATTTATTATCAATGTTGAAAACAGTAACATTTTTTAAATGTGATATTTTTTCATAATTTTTTGATGAATATAAAGTTAAAAAGAACAGCATGTATTCGAAATAGCAATCTAACAATGATTTTCTAACAATTTAAGTCTTTACCATCACTTTTTCTCAACTGAACACATCCTTGCTGAATAAAAGTATTAACTTCTTTCAAAAAAAGAAAGAAAAAAATATGTGCGGGCTTGAAACTTTTGAACCGTAGTGTATATTGTTATATGTTGTATTGTATATATTGTATAAGGGTGTGTTCACACTTGGCGTCTTTTTTGACTAGAAAAAGTTGACGAGCGCTTTTTTAGTCAAATAAAAAGCTGGCAGCGTTTTGGTTACAAGTAGCAGCCGAGGGCGTCTTTTGTTGCTATAACAACAGCTGCAACTGTTTTTGTTGTTATGGAAAGGACTCGCCACTCGCTTGTCATTGGTCAGCTGTCAAAAAGGCGCTTGACGTAGGGCGTTTTTTTCAGAAAAGTTAGACTTTTTTTCATCTTGAAAAGACGCTCTGAGCTGCTGAAAAAGACTCCGTCTGAAAACACGGTTTACTCCATAGGATTATGATGTAAAACAGACGCCAGCAGCTTCAAAAAAGACGCCGAGTGTGAACATAGCCTAAAGGCCCGCACACACCGCCCGCGATATTCGCCGACGCTTAACGCCTCGTGACTAAACAAAGGGCGCCAATGTGAGTGTGCACACCAACACGAAAAACACCACGCGTAAAAGCGTCATTTTCAAAACACCTCGGGTTTGTTTTTTGGTTTGACGTGCCGCGTCAAAAACTATCCGACCAATGAGATTGGCGCTTTTGCTCAACGTGTCTGGAGCTGCTGAAGTTACAGTAAAACACAACTTGGGGGCGCTCAAACACAAAACAGTCTTGCTGAGCACACATACGTAACGACGGAGAAGATATACGCCAAGTAGCATCTACACCGCCGGCGTCTTTCTTCATTCTACAGAACAATAATTTCTTCATCGCTGGAGCTTCTGGTGCTTGAAATATCCATGTTTTCTTTGTATGATTTTGACAAGCGCATAAATACTTGCTCTCTTCTTCTGAGTGACAAGCGAGTGTCAGAAGTTGCGCAGCGCCACCTTGTGTACTGTATTTCTGTTTTACATTAAGCGCCATCTAATGTCAGGGAATGAATTTGCATGTTCACTCGGCTCATCGTCAGCGAAAATCGCTTGGGTGTGAACACAAAAAACGCTGGCGAAAAACGCACGCCCGATCACGGTGTGTACTGGCCTTTAGTGTGTGTATTGTCACTTTCTGAATATATAAATTGTATTAAGTGAATGATTGTATGTCTCCATCCAGAATCACAGTGCTGCCGAGCGGCGTTTTACAGATTCAGGGAGTGGAACAGGCCGATGCTGGGAGTTACCGCTGTGTGGCGACTAATATCGCCAGCCGCCGCAGGAGCTCCGAGGCCGAGCTAACCGTGACCGCAGGTTACACAAAGACCTAAACGTCCACATCACAAGAGTAGTATTTATGCATGCTACAGTATGCAAACATGTCATTTGCTCTCTTCTCAACAGCTCCGTCTCCCAGAGTTCCTCAAAGGCCTCGTATCATCGCCGCTCCGCAGAATCTGACCGCGGCGGTTCACAGCACGGCTCTGCTGGAGTGCATGGCCACCGGAGATCCTCGTCCGCTGATCTCATGGAGCCGCGCCGACCATAAATCCATTGACGTTCACAAAACAAAGGTTCTTGGCAATGGAAACCTGCTCATATCCGACGTGAAACCCCAGCACGCCGGGATCTACTTTTGCCGCGCAACTACGCCGGGAACCAGAAACTACACGATTGCAGCCGCTAATATAACTGTGCTAGGTAGAGTAAGTGAACTCAGGGTTTCTGCGGGTCTTATTTTCACTATTTAAGGCCTTAAAAAGGTGTTAAATCAGAGAATTCAAATTCATGGCATTTAATGTTGCATGCACTTCTGTCATCGTATGGCATTTCATGTAAATGTGTCTTGTTTTAACAATCATCAGGCATTTGTTCTGACAAACAAGACAAAATATTGATGAAGAACGTCAATTTTTTGCAGTGTGATTTGAAGATAAAGTAAAAGTTATTTCCATATTCTAGTGTGAGCAGAGATATTCAAACCTTAAGCTTTTTTTTTTGTTATTAATTAATGAAAAATTATGGAGATTGGTACAAAGATGTATTAAAAAATTAGAAGTATTGCTAATACAAGACATTAACAATTACTATATACCATATCTACATCTCAATTATTTTTTTATTTACCTTCATAAAACCTGCAGAAACCCTGTGAGCATTCGTTTTCCATTCCTGTTGTTATGGCCTTAATAAAAGAACATTGCACAAATACATGCATTTAATAATAGCATCTGTGGGTTATTTTAACGCAGCGCCGCCGTCTCTCGTGGAGTGGCCGGAAAGTGTGACCCGCCCGAGGGCCGGCACCGCCCGCTTCGTATGTGTGGCAGAGGGGTGTCCGACGCCTCAGATCACATGGCTGAAGAACGGCGAACCCGTTCACTCAAATGGACGCGTCAAGATGTATAACAGGTACTGCCGTGTGAAAGTGAATCAGTGCATTCGAGAACATGCATGGGTCTCTTGGAAGATGTTTTTCTTGTAGATGCATCTGTTTAAATAGTTCATTGCACCTCAAAACAGCCGTCTTCATCTAAAGCCGAACACATTTCAAGCTGTAGAAAGCCAGAACCCATTGCATTTATTTATGTCCGTCTTTAATTTGAGTTAAAGTTGATATTTTGAGCGCTGACGTTGCTCTGGGTTTGGCTCATTTGTCAGCTGGAAACTCTGTCCTGCTGAAATATTCATCAGCTGGTTTCTTCTGTGGAACAAGAGAGGGTTAATTATTCAGTGCTCTGCTAATGGTGTTTGAGCTGATTTTCTCTTTGATTTTTCCTCTAATTAGTTTTCCTGTCTGGGCTTGTTATGGGATCCTAAAGGCAAGGGGGTGCTATTGACGTGCTTGTTTCCACCTCAGCATACACACGTTAAACATGCATGTTAAATATAGATGTCTAGGTTTATTCCTGCATCTACAGATATTCAAGTTACAAAACAAAATAGTGATGTTACAAAACATTTGTAAGTTATATCATATAAAAATAATATATAAATTTTTTTTTAAGAAAATGAGTCAAATTTTCCCCCAAATTCAATAATAACAATGAAGTAGTAAAATGTCCTTCATTTTTGTGGAAGATAATGCTAAAATTGTGACCACCCCTAATAATAAAAATATTCTAATAATATAATATAATGCATTCTGAAAGTTTCAGTTTTGTTTATAGTAGTTTTCGTTATTCTCCATGGTGGGTCTGATTCAAGTCTTAGTAATATAATATAACGATGTTTATCAAAATATTTTTAAATATATTACTATAATGAGAATATGGTAATGTGATGTGCTTAGGTTTTATGAAAATAATGCAAAAAAATTAACAGTTCAAAAATATTAATCTTCATGCAAAAATCATGTATTTTTTCATACTTTAGAATTGCATATTTCATACATTGCAATATTACTATATTTTGTGAGCTATGTTAGCATATCAATGTTTTGAGGCAAAACAAAACAAGATTTTTTTCTCATAATGAAAAACGCTTGTTTGTTTTCACAGTAAACTGGTGATTAACCAGATCATTCCGGAAGATGACGGCATATACCAGTGTCAGGCGGAGAATGAGCAGGGTTCGGTTCTGGCCATGGCTCGTCTGATCGTAGTGATGTCGGACAACCGGCCGAGCGCGCCCAGAAACATCCGCGCGGACACCGTGTCCAGTTCAGCCATCCTCCTGGCCTGGGAGAGACCCATGTACAACTCGGACAAAGTCATCGCCTACTCTGTGCACTACATGAAGGCAGAAGGTGAGCGTCTCAGATATACATGTGGAGCGGACAGTGGTGAAAATAGTTCGCCAAAAAATGTAAATGCTCTCACCCTCAGGTCATGCAAGATGTAGATGAGTTTGTTTCTTCATCAGATTTGGAGAAATGTTGCATTGCATCAGTGTCTCAGTAATGGATGCTCTGCAGTGAATGGGTGCCGTCAGAATGAGAGTCTGATAAAAACATCACAATAACCCACACCACTCCAGTCCATCAGTTAACATCTGGAGAAGACAAAAGCTGCGTGTTTGTAAGAAACAAACACATTGCTTCCGGCTAAAATAACAGTCCGTTATTCATAATAAAGCTTCCTCCAGTGTCTCATCTGAATCAGGAGAGATATCTGCACAGATCAAAACAGCTTCAAACAAATATATGGATTGATTTTAATATGAGAGACTATGAGAGATGGAATTTATGGACTATTTGGCCACATTTAAAGTTAAAAGGTCTTAATGATAGATTTGTTTCTTGCAAACACGCAGCTTTTGTCTTCTCAAGACATTAACTGATGGACTGGAGTGGTGTGGATTATTGTGATGTTTTTATCAGACTCTCATTCTGACGGCACCCATTCACTTCAGAGCATCCATTGATGAGACACTGATGCAATGCTACATTTCTCCAAATCTGATGAAGAGACAAACTCATCCACATCTTGGATGGCCTGAGGGTGAGAACAATTTTATAAAATTGTCATTCTTGGGTAAACTATTCCTTTAATTTAGAAATATTCATGACTTTTTGTGGGAAAGGCTCTCGCTCTGTTCATGACAGTTAGTTGATAGTTGAGTACTCTTTGAGCCGTTTCTGTTGTTAAAAAAAGTCACTTCTGGTTCTGAACGAAAATGTCAAGAATCATTTATTTAGTGACCGCTATTCATTCAGCTACTGAGAAAGACGTCCAAATAAAACACCTGCCTGCTTGTGAGGAGATAAGGAAGAGAAGACAACGAGACGTCCAACAGGAACCGTTCTGACGAGTGTGAAATCTTTATTAGGGATTTTGCCAGTTACACTTGGACTTCCAGGCCATTTAGTGGGAGAAGAATAGCTGTAGAGAAAGAATGCACTCTGCATCTGCTCCGGAGGGCAAAAAGCATCGGAAGTGATTGAAAGGGCTGCAAAAGGGGGCTAATTATCCCAAGTGTTGGAGTGTCTTAATCTAACTCTGAAGAGGCTTTGGGGGGTCTGTCTCTGTGCGTCAGAGTCAGTCTTCAGCGTGGCCATTCAGCGCCGGAACAAGGCCTTTTCTGTTGACTGTCGAGTATCTTGTTTACTGGGTCAGAAATTCAGTTGGGGACTCAATGCTGTAGAGTGTTTCTTTTATTTGAGCATCTTAATAAGGCCTAATTAAAGTGTTATCAGGTGCAGTGGACTTGTGGGAAAACCAGCAGGTGGAATTTGCCTTTAGTTACATTGAGAATGCGGTTCATTAAAAGAAGGCATGGCCATGTTGATTGAGTTGACAAGTTTCTTTTTATTCTGGCACTGGACTAGTGGTTAAAGACGACATGCATTTTGAGTTATGAAGGGTAAGGGCATGTATTTCAGACAATACAAATTTCCTCTGCACTGTAAAACAATAATACAAGATTATTAGAGTAAGTTTTAAAGAAAATTCCATCTTAGTCATTTTAGTCTTAAAATATCTTGTTTAATTCAGTGTGGTAAGTGCCATTTCTGTGTGAAATATACTAGCAATTTCAGAGTAAAAATGGTTTCAAAGTAAATTATATATCTTTTTTTATTTATTTAGTATCCGTGCATTGTTAGTATGCATTTAAAACATTTATGCATTTGGCAGATGCTTTTATTCAAAGTGACTTACATTGCTTTCAAAATATTCAATGCCATGCTTTCCAGCATTGTGAAACATTAAGTCTTGACGTGTCCCAACAGGTCTAAATAACGAAGAGTACCAGATTGTTATCGGTAACGATACCACTCGCTACATCATTGATGACCTGGAGGCCGGGCGAAACTACACCTTTTACATCGTAGCGTACATGCCCATGGGTGCCAGCCGCATGTCTGACCACGTCATGCAGCGCACACTCGAGGACGGTGAGTAGAGGATGAGGATCAGATATTCAAACCTTTTTGTGATCTATTAAAGGAAAAGTTCATCCAAAAATTTAAATTGAAAAGTATCTTCCTGGGAACAGATTTGGAGAAATGTAGCATTGCATCAGTGTCTCAGCAATGGATGCTCTGCAGTGAATGGGTGCCGTCAGAATGAGAGTCTGATAAAAACATCACAATAATCCACATCACTCCAGTCCAGAAACAAATCCAATCATTAAGAGTTTTTAACTTCAAACAGTTGCTAAAATAGTCCATAATAACGCTTCCTCCAGTGAAAAAGTTCATCTCCTGTTGTCTCTCACTTCAAAAATCCAGACACATATTTGTAAACGGCTTGTGAATGGCACTTAATCTGTGCAGATTTCTTTCCTGATTCAGACCAGGAATTTATGGATGAATTATGGCCACATTTAGAAGTTAAAAGGCTTAATGATAGATTTGTTTCTTTAAACATGCAGCTTTTGTCTTCTCCAGATGTTAACTGATGGACTGGAGTGGTGTGGATTATTGTGATGTTTTTATCAGCTGTTTGGACTCTCATTCTGACGGCACCCATTCACTCCATTTTACTTACGATCGAGCTGCGTGAGCTGCGGGATTTGCCTTCAAAAAAGATGCAACATTATATCATTGTATAGATTATATTACTCTATTTTGTAATGAATTGAAATCCACTTATAATGCTAATCATTATTTGTGTACTTTTATACTTCTATATGTTAATGAGGTCTGTTACGGCTGTTTGTGTGTTTGCTAACGGGTCCGTGATGTTTGTAAGTACTGTATGTCATGAAGTAAATGTTATTTCTGGTTTTTCTCTCTCTCTGGCTCAGTTCCCTTGCGTGCTCCTGAGTTGAGCCTCACCAGCCGTAGTCCCTCTGATATCCAGGTGTCATGGCAGCCTCTGTCTCATAAGCTGAGCCGCGGCCGTGTGTCTGCGTACCGCCTCTCGTACAGGACCAGCACAGACGGGGCAGCGACACAGCTGGAGCTCTCGGGACACAAAACCCATCACCTCTTGGAGGGTCTTCAGCCCGACACCACGTATCTGCTCCGCATCGCTGCAGCCACCAGCGTGGGATGGGGAGAACCATCAGCCTGGACATCCCACAGGACACCGAAGGCTTCCAGCACTAAAGGTGAAGCATATATCTGTCTGTCTGTCGTTCTGTCGTTCTGTCTGTCGTTCTGTCTGTCGTTCTGTCTGTCTGTCTGTCTGTCTGTCGTTCTGTCATTCTGTCGTTCTGTCTGTCGTTCTGTCTGTCGTTCTGTCTGTCTGTCTTTCTGTCTGTTGTTCTGTCTGTCTGTCTGTCTGTCTGTCTGTCTGTCTGTCGCTATGTCGCTCTGTCGCTCTGTCTGTCTGTCTGTCGTTCTGTCTGTCGTTCTGTCTGTCGTTCTGTCGCTCTGTCGCTCTGTCGTTCTGTCATTCTGTCGTTCTGTCTGTCGTTCTGTCTGTCGTTCTGTCTGTCGTTCTGTCTGTCGTTCTGTCTGTCGTTCTGTCGCTCTGTCGCTCTGTCATTCTGTCATTCTGTCTCTCTGTCTGTCGTTCTGTCTGTCGTTCTGTCTCTCTGTCTGTCGTTCTGTCTGTCGTTCTGTCTCTCTGTCTGTCTCTCTGTCTGTCTCTCTGTCTGTCTGTCTGTCTGTCTGTCTGTCTGTCTGTCTGTTTGTCTGTCGTTCTGTCTGTCTGTCTGTCTGTCGTTCTGTCGCTCTGTCGTTCTGTCATTCTGTCGTTCTGTCGTTCTGTCTGTCGTTCTGTCTGTCGTTCTGTCTCTCTGTCTCTCTGTCTGTCGTTCTGTCTGTCGTTCTGTCTCTCTGTCTGTCTCTCTGTCTGTCTCTCTGTCTGTCTGTCGTTCTGTCTGTCGTTCTGTCGTTCTGTCTGTCTGTCTGTCTGTCTGTCTGTCGTTCTGTCTGTCTGTGTGTCTCTCTGTCTGTCTGTTGTTCTGTCTGTCTCTGTCTGTCTGTTGATCTGTCTGTTAGTGCTGGGCGGTATACCGGTTCATACCGGATACCGGTGTTTATTTTTCTTACGATATGAATTTTTAAAATACCGCAATACCGGTGTCATTTAAATAACGTTTGAAACGCGACACTGTTAGAGAGGGGTCTCTTTTCACTATTGCATTTTGGCGAGAATACAGCTGTATGTGTTATTAAGCGTGAAAGTTCCGAAACTGAAGCACTAGTAGAATGTGATGAGAGAGAAGAAGTCATCCACAATATCCACATCGACCGCACCACATATCCACCATCCGCTGCATCAGCTCCCGCGTCTCTCACACACTAAAGTTCTCCGTCGATACGACGGATTCCCGTCAATTGCAGGGTTCCCGCCTTCTTAAATTCACTTTTCATCATTTTAACACCGTAAATACGCTTACATTTCTCAAATAGTGTTATAAATGTCTTGATTTCAGCTTGAATAGGTCTTAAATGAAGGAAAGATGAGGTGTATTCAGTCTGCTGAGGGGGATGTGATCAAAGCCTGGAGTGGATTAAAGCACGTTCCTCTCTCCGCTCTAAGTGTTCTGTAATCACTCCGCTCTGGATCCACTCCGGGTGTTACATTCCCGCTCACGGAAAAACTGCTCCGTGTTCACCATTTAAACGTTATCGGGGATTACTGAGGGGAAAGAAACATGTAGGAATCATGTAGCACACTGTTGTTGTTCCGCGGAACACCAAAAATCATCCCCGCCTCGGCAAACAACATAGTAACGCTCGCATCATTCACAGTCGGGTTCTTAGCAGAGAACACCGAGCAGAACTTGAATTTCGGCGCGGGATTGCTATTAATAATAATTATACTCATTCCCACAGGTTCCGACAGAATGCATCACATTTGCACGTGCTTTTGATTCTTGAGCTCACTCACGCGCTCTCAATTTCTGTGCGCCCACAGATCGCGATCAGGAGAGTGACAGCTTTTAATAATTATAAGGGGAGTTTGCAAATGTGCTATATTGATTTAATACAAAAGATCAATAAACAAGTACTGCATGATTTTGTTCTATTTCATCAACGAAAATAGTTCAAAATAAAGAAACAGCTGAGCCGTTGTGCATCACTAAAAGCAAATTTATATGTAAAACATTAATGTCCACATGAATCTATGAATGTAATTGCACTCATGCCACCTCTAAGCCTCATTAAACGTCTGAAAATGTACGTACAAGCCACTTTTGTGTTCTTCTGTGTCAAATTATACAAATTATTTTTTTATTAATACTAATTTCATGATTGGTAACTTATTTGTCGTATTGTACTTATTATATTGTTTTAAATATACATTTTAAAAAGCTTATAAACATACATTTTTGAATTTGAAGTAGATGTAAATGATGCTATTGCAAAGGTACAAATAAAATACCCCTGTAAGTCACTTTAAGGAGTCAAACGTCACCTCGTGTTCGGAAGACGAATTTTTTTATCAGAATTTTTTTTTATTGATCAGAAGGTACTCCTAAATGTTTTTAATTAGGAGGACAAGCGCTCCTAATTACAAGAAGAAAAGCACCGCTCTTAAACTGTGATTGTGACTGTAGCCGTATGGCTGTGGGGTTTGGCCGAGGAAATATTTACAGTCAAAATATTATTTTTTGCTTTAACCCCTGTATTTAGTGTGGAATTTTTTTACAATATTCACTCATCATGACACTAAAATATGGCATTCTAAGTTAATCTACTGCAGTTTTCCTCAGTAAGTAGAAAATGTGGTTAACACCCGGTCATGCATGAAAAAAAAAAATACCGTCATATACCGTGAAACCGGTACAATTTAGAAAAATACCGTGATATAAATTTTTGGTCATACCGCCCAGCTCTACTGTCTGTCTGTCTGTCTGTCTGTCTGTCTGTCGCTCTGTCTGTCGGTCTGTGTGTCTGTCGTTCTCTCTGTCTGTCTGTCTGTCTGTCGTTCATTCTATCCATCGTTTTAGTAATGTACTATAGATGGTCTATTAATCCAAGTTGGTGATTGTTTGGTCTGTTTCCATGTGAATCTTCTGCTGTGTGTAATTACTGTAAAACCTTCAACAGACATGCTTTGAAAAGATTAGCGTGAATCCTGCTCTCTTTCTCATTGCTCTGGGCTTATAATCTTGTTAAGGCATTGCATTTGTTCCTGCATGACCTCCGACCCTTCTTCTCATCCACATTGGAAAGGTTTTAGTCACGGGTTATAAAGCGAGAGCCGCAGGCCTCTACAGATCCTCCATTTTTCAGAGTCCCACCGTCAGCCTCAGCACACATATCAAACTCTGTCACCTGTGATCTACAGGAACCCACTCTGTTAGATTACTGTGGTTAAATTTACCGCTTACAAAGATACAGCAGAACCACAGGGAACTCTGCGGGAGTGTGTTTAATTAAGCTGGGATTGATTTAACCCCGGTGGCGTTCCTGTGAGGTCCCGTCTCGTCTGGATGAGGCAGATTCATAGCAGCAGTTGTGGCCGATAAATCTTTAAGATTTGTTCTCCTGAGGTTACAGGGCTGCTGGGGTCTGTGCTTTGAAAAGTGTGATGTTTTGTTCTTCCCATCGGATTTAAACCATTACAGTGTTTTGTAGTCTGAAAAGAGAAAGCGGTATTAATGAATTTCTCAACTCAACATGCATCCTCTTAACATAACTTATTTGTTCATGCATGGGATCTATGATTGGCTGATAATGTGAAGATGCATTTCTGAATGGCTGTGTTGTTTTCCCACAGTGCCCCTGGCACCGGAGCTGCAGCTGGAGTCTCTGAACTGCACGACCGTGGTTTTGCGTTGGCATCTCCCAGCGGGCAGCATCACTGGAGTACAGGGCTACAAACTTTCCTACCATGAAGAGAGTGAACCAGAAGGACCGCAGACCCAGATTCCCCCTCACCACCGCCAGCACACCATTGGAGGCCTTGGTGAGTGATAGTAACTTCAAAGCAGCTGTGCACAGATGTACCAAAATAGGACCTCTTTTTTAATTTTCCTGGTTTGTTGTAGTGTCAGTTTGGGAGTTAGCTTGTCTAAACAGTGTACATGCAACTTTCAGTCCAGTGTTCAACACTGAATAGAGCAGAATTGTGCACCGTTCAGAATTTAATAAATCAGTTTCTGAATTTGAAATGCATTTGAATTGAGTATGCAGAATTGCAATTTGAATTTAAACATAGGAAAGTATTATTAAAATAGAAATTTAGTTAAAATAGAAATTTGTACAATTTTATTTCTGGTTTTTTTAACGATTTGAAAGAAGTTTAAAAATGTGAATGTTTGGTAATACTTTAGTATAGAGACAAATTCTCACTATTACAGTTTTTCTCAGTGGCTTTGGTGCATTTCTCAGATCAGAAATAACATTTATTCATCCTCCACATCATCTAGTCACTTGTGCACATCATAATAGCAGTCTATCATTCTTTTGAACAAGTTTCATTACAGTACATTAACAGTTACTAATATCATGTTGCTCCAAGTGCATTATATAGTTCTCTGTGCTATAGTCGTACCCCTCAAAGCATCTAGTCATTAGTCATTGAGTCATTAAATGCTAAATGGTTAATCTAGTTGTCATAAACTGTCAAGCATATTTTCTACACATTTCTATTTTTGTGAATTTGCCATGAATTGTGCAGGTGAATCTTGACTTTCTCTAATGAAGAGAATAAAGATCAACCAATGATATGAACCACAGATCTCTGAAATAGCTCAAGTGTAGCTGAATCATATCCAGTCTCTTTCAATCAATATCCCACATACAGTAATGTGTTGTACTTTTGAATGGATATATACATAAGAATGACTTCTTTATGGCATACAGTGACTGTAGTCATAGTTCACATCAGGTGATACTAACAGAGCGCACTGTTATATTGACAACATGACTAAGCTTTCTGACTAACTTACTTGTGAACAACGACTCAAGGACTTTTCATTCTGATGGCACTGATATGTTCAGTGTACTTTTGAGAGATGAGCTACAGAGTCTGAGTAAATTACAGGCTTTTGCAAGTAATCCAGTGTGTGGGGATATATCATGGGGCAGTCGTGTGTGTGCACTTAGATGGGTTAAATACAGAGAACACATGCTGGTTATACTCTGTATAGTTGTGTATGTGACAAATAAAGCTCATCTGAGCTTAATATTTGAACTAATTGTTTTGAGCAATGCACATATTTCTTTGCAAATATTAAGAATGATTCGAGAAATGCACTGAAAAAATGACAGGGAAAAACTGTAACTTGTTGTAGTTTGTCACACGTTTCTATTTAAAGTGCGAGATTCATGTTGAAAACCGCATGGTGTGATGCCACACACACGCTCACAGCCTGATACATGTTCTCATGTTGTTATATTGATTATTCTTTTTATTTCTGTTCATTGCTTCATCCTGAGTCTCTAAATGAACAGGCCAGTGGTTTGCCAAGAACAAAAGCACTCACGTGTTTTTCAGATATGTAGATTTGTGGCCCTCCCCCTGTGACCTCTGACCCTGCCAGCCTGCTGCCTCGGTGCTGGGCAGTGCTGGTCTTCCCATGAGTCTCTGGAGGAGGGCTTTGCAGGTTTGTGGTGTGCTCGCCCTCTCTTGCCCCTAAAGGTCACTCTCAGTGGTGGTCATGAATGCTGTCCCACAATGCTTTGCTTGACCAGTGGCCATCTGTGGCCAGAGAGAGGTCAGCCAGCTGCTCAGCAGCTGATAGAATACACTGGACAGAATATTTGCAGAAGTATTACATGAAATCACTGTCATCTGCTGATTGGAATTTAGTTTAATGTAGGTGGCCAAATATCTCAAACAATAGCTTCACCTAGACAGCATTAGGGGGTGTAATGATTCATCGATATGGATCGATATATCGATACGATGTATGACAATACAATGCATCGATGCCACGCGTAAAATATCCATATCTATAGTATAAAAAGGCAACTTTATTTTGGGTTTGTCCGCTCGGGATTGTTGGCGGAACAGTTGCGCTGTGTAAGAAGTTTTCCGCGCACATCTGAAGCGCACACACACACATCTGAAGCGCACACACACACATCTGAAGCACACACACACACATCTGAAGCGCACACACACACATCTGAAGCGCACACACACACATCTGAAGCGCACACACACATCTGAAGCGCACACACACATCTGAAGCGCACACACATCTGAAGCGCACACACACATCTGAAGCGCACACACACACATCTGAAGCGCACACACGCACATCTGAAGCGCACACACGCACATCTGAAGCGCACACACGCACATCTGAAGCGCGCACACATCTGAAGTGCACACACACACATCTGAAGCGCACACACACATCTGAAGCGCACACACACACATCTGAAGCGCGCGCACACAGACAGCTGCGTCAACTCTGCGCGAATTCTAAATTGAGCTCTCTTCCGCTTTTTTGAGCATGGATGATAAATTCAGACAAAACTACATCGAAATGCATGTTTTGGCTAATATCCTTGTAAACAGTGGAGAAAAAAGGCATGTGTATCAATATATTAAATCCGTGCTTTCATTCTTAAAGTGAAAGAAAACTTATAATAAATCTAATGCTGTCAAAGAAATATACAAGTGCTCACTGCTCCTGACTAAATAACATTTGTAACAGCAAAAAGCATTCATTTACAGGCTATTTAATTTATACAGTGAAGACTATTCAGTTATTTTTTATTTGATTATTACATTTCTGTAGCGTACCTGAAAATGTATTTTAGACTGAGCTGAAAAACCTGAAAAGCGCTGTTTATTGAACTTGTGTCTTTCTTCTATTGTATCTATTTTCTGTTATTGCTTGTGATTTGGTTATCTGTAGAAATGATGTTTAGCACTGAGCCCATAGCAGCATTTCTAGATTTATGTTCATGTTATATATTTTGGTTGCATTTGTGAGTTAATAAAAATGTAGATGGTTGTTTAAGATAGGTATATAATATGATAATACAGATATATCGATCGATATACTCCTGTATCGAATCGTATCATATAATTTTTTGAGGTATCGGCAAATATCGTATCGCTGGGTATGAGAATCGATATCGTATCGAAGCGTGACGAACCCCCAGACAGCACTGAGGTTAGAAATTTTGCTGAAGAATTTCAGAAAACAAAAACCGTAATCTCACACGTGTCTCCTTTAGTGTTAAAGATCTCAACAGTGTCTCAGACTGTGCTCAGATTTGTGAAGACACCAGTCTGCAATCAAAAGTCAGCGATTGCATTATGAACTCATTTCTCATCAGATGATCTGCTTCACGTTTATTTCACAGCTCTGTACTCTTACTGGATGACTACTATTTACTCATTTGGGTCTGTTTTTAGGAGAAACATCTGAGACGAAGTTAACAATTAAATTAAACATAACCTCATTAAATCAAAAATACACGGTCTGTTTTCCATTACAAACACCTAACCATTCTTAAATCAAGACATGCTTACTTAAAATGCAAAATGACGTAAGAATTTAAGCTTGATTTCTAAAATTATGAACAAAGCTAAAGCTGCAGTCCATAACTTTTTGGTTAAAAATGATCCAAAATCAATATTTGAGCAAATACATAACCAGCTACACTATCGCCTTACTTTAGCCCGGTTTACTACGGTTAGCTTATAATAATGTTTTCTAATTTGAGTGGTCACGGGAGGATCCTGAAGATCGCTTATAGCCTTTTCTCACAGCAGCTGGAAATATTAAATGTATTATTTTGATGGCGGATTGTGATCCAGAAAGAATTATGTGTTTATGAAACACAAGTGAAGGGATTTCAGTTATATTCCAATTTTAAATGTGCTTCTGATTACAGATGCCTGGGATTACACAAGATTAGTTTTTTAAAGAAAACCAGTTCGAAGGGAGCATAATTAGCTTTTTGGGTTAAAAAATGTATTAATATGATATTCGAATGGTATGACAATTAGATTAGACCATACAGAAATGTAAACATACACATAGTCACGCAATGATGATGTTGTTAACATTAATAATTTGAGAATAAGGTATAACAATAATAATAATTTGCACTGTTAAATGTGATATGAGCTAACCGATCGTTAGATTTAATCACCATTGTTAGCACGATTTATTGTAATGCTTTTTTCCTCTGTTGGTCAGAACAAACGTGGCAGACTTGTTACTTACGTGTCCAGATGACAATCTTCTTATTTTGGTCATAAAGTCTAAGGCCCCGTTTACACTAGTGCATTTTCGTTTTAAAACGCATAACTTTTGCTACTTTTAAAAACGCTGTGACCCCGTTTTAGTTTGACTCTGGGGTAGCGTTTCAGTGTAAACGGCCCAAAACGGAGACTTTTGAAAACGATGACATGGCTGCCCACATTCACTCTGCGTATCCTTGATGATCGTGTAAACAATAACATCATGCGCATTATTGTACCCATAGATATATATTGGTAGATTCCCCATTCGACCGCTCCAAGCACGCAGACGCGTCCGCGATCTAAATAATAGGATCTACCTATACATATCTATGGTTGTACCTGCATGAATGGTCACGTGACATGCGTTTTCGGTTGTGTAATGCCTTTTTAAAATGAAAACCCACTAGTGTAAACAGGGCTTAAGACGTAGGCTAGAATCTGTGATTGTGAAGTACAGTAAATATCCACACCGGTGTGGTGACTGACTCGGCTTCATCCGCGCTGGAGCCGAGCCGGAGCACATCCCACACAAACGAGATAATTCCACACACGGCTGCAGTTCCAGGTTTCCAAACAGAGATGGCGACAAAGAGGCAAAACTTACGCACTGCAGCTTTAAGTGAGTTTAATCTTATAACAAGAAAAAATGGGGTCAGAAAATGATCTTTTACCTTATTTTTCTAAACCCATTGAAATATATTTTATCTTGTTTTAAGCATAAACTCTTTTTCAAAAAACAAGATTTAAACTCAAATAAAATAATTTTTACTTTTACAATGTTTAGGTAACTGTACTGTAAAACAAGATAAAAATACTGACAGAAAAAGACAAACACTTTTGTCGTGTAGATTAAGGCACTGTATGGTACTATAAGAGACAGATAGACTGTTGTTGTTTTTACAAACAGAAATGAGTTGAAATTTGCAGTCACTGTGGATGTACTTTAGTTTGTATTGGTGCTGTATTCAGAGAGATGTGGAGGAGCTGAACTCTATTCATTAGAGTTGTGGACGCCTCTCGGGGAGAGTTACGGTTTGTCAGTCCAGGGGAGGTAAAAAGAGGAGCAGAGAGAAAGAGGAGATGTTGTTAGGAACTTTACGGTGTGTTTTATGACCATATAGGGACAGAATGTGGGACGAGGTTCACATCAAAGCCCCTCATACGAATCCTCCAAACACACACTCACACAGAGACACACACTCACACTCACACTCACTCACTCACACACACACACACACACACACACACACACACACACACACAGAGAGAGACACACTCACACTCACACTCACTCTCACTCTCACTCTCACACACACACACACACACACACACACACACACACACACACACACACACACACACTCACACACACACACACACACACACACACACACACACACACACTCACACTCACACACACACAGAGAGACACACTCACGCACACACACACACTCACACTCACACACACACACGCCATACACACACACACACACTCACACACACACACACACTCACTCACACGCACACACACACACTCACTCACACGCACACCACACACACATACACACACTCACACTCCACACACACACACTCTCTCACACACACGCACACACACACGCACACGCACGCACACGCACACGCACACACACACACACACACACACACACACACACACACACACACACACACACAATGACGGCCACTTAAAGCAAGTAAACCTGGTAACTTTCACATGATTCATGATGAAAACTTCACATTTCTGTTTTTGCCCCCTCGGGAACCCTATGTTCTTCCACTGTAAGCTGTGAAACTAAATTAGATTCTGTGGTAATGGATGTCAAGTTACAGTCTTACAGATGCCATTGAGTGTGTTGTACATGATGTTTCTTGCTTGTTCTTCCCTCCGGTGTGCATCATTGGTGATGTTTAGTGTAAGGGGTCTGAGGGTTACGGCCTCTAATGCTCACTCTTTAACTAAAGCATTGATTAGCTCGTCTGTAATATCTGACCTCAGAGCAGCGGATGGGCATTTTCTGCATTGATTTTCCTCATGAGTTATTTGAGTGTGTGAAGCTTTCCAATTGGAGGAGATTTGTTAGTAGTGGTGTTTACTAAGACGACACCCTAGCAACTGCATAGCAACTCGATTAAAGCACTAAGAACACCTTAGCAACCCCATAGTGACGCCCCAGAAAGTTTATTTATATAGCACATTATATTATACATTATGGTAATTCAAAGTGCTCTACATAAAATAAAAATATTTAAAATGTATTAAAAAGAAGAGAAAAATACATAAAATGATGCAATGCAACCAGTACTCGAACATCATGGTAAGCTTTGCACGTTTCTTCAGAAATGGTCAAAATCTAGTTTTATTTTTGTAAGTACTTGTTTATATTTCTAATATTTGTTTCATTATAGTGAGGTAAGATATTTGCATATTTCTAGGGGTTTGCTGATTGTTGTCACTTATGCTTTATTTTACTAGAAATTATAAAAATTAACAAATATCTTCCATGAGAGATATTTTTGCATATATTGTTTATATTTTTGCCCATTTCTAAGCTTTTGCCGATTTTGGGGGCTTATGTCCCCTTTTGCCAGTGATAATATATTTTTTTATTCTTTTTTAGATTTTCTATGTTTGCATATATTTCTAATATATATATTTCATTAGAGTGAGGTAATATATCTGGCATGCTTCTAAGCTTTTGCTGATTTGTTTTGGGACCCTTGTGCACACTTTTGCCAGAAATGCTAAACATCTGGTTTATGTTGTGAATATTCCATGATAGACATTTGTATATATTTATAATATTTCTCTCTCTCTCTCGCTCTCTCTCTCTCTATATATATATATATTAGTGGTGGGTCGTTATCGGCGTTAACGTGCTGCGTTAACGTGAGACTCTCTCGGCGATAAAAAAAATATCGCCGTTAATCTATTCTCAAAGTTGGGTTGGGAGCTGGGTCTATACTACGCACTATGATGACTTTCACCCTGATATTTTAGCGCGGATGTATACCTAGCCGAATTGCACTGTAGGGGGCGAGAACGAGTCTTCGAACTAGAGGCTCGCAGTCCGTGATGGACAGATTGTTAACGGCTGGTCTATGTGGTAATACAATCGGGCAGGACATCCAAACGCTCACCTATCATTCATCAACCTCAAATATGGCTTTTCCTCTGAAAGATGTATGTAGTAGCAACTTTACATGGCCGCTCAATATGATGTTAACCTAGAGAAATGTGCGCTATTGAAGTGTTTGTGGAAGCGCGTTATGCGCAGGACAGGCTCCGGTGTTCACTTGCTCTTAAAATCTCCGTCATTTTGGTCATACAGATAAAAGTAGCCTAATACATCTTTCGAATCTGTAAAGACTCTACGTTTATTTGTGTGCACTCAGAATAACAACGAAACGTTGCGCTTTTAAGCAAACAGGATGCGCTTTAGGTCTCATGTGAACTTGAGAATTCACTCCGTGTCACCCTCTGCTTGAACCTGTGTGTATGCCTAACGTTACTGTGAAATTACCACATCAGACGTGACGTGCTAACATGGATGCAGCTATGAAGCCGCCGGGTTTGCTTCAGGAACATTTATTTTAAGAAGCTTCCCAATGGAAACTGTAAACAGTTCATCACGACCTCTTATGTAGGCCTAGAGTTCAAAATTCATGTTTAACTGAATAAACAGTTAGTAAACACAAGTTAATCTTATTGAACATAGTTTATTTTCATCACCAATTATCATAGTAGAACAGCTTTCTCAAGCAGTTTGTGATGCATTTTGGAAACAGGAGATGCGCTCCTGGTCTAATCGCCACCTGGCTTGAAACCCGTTCTCAAAGACTTACTTTAGCCATTATTTGGGTAGCACACATATTCTGAATGCCTTGGCAGAATTCAAATGAGCCATTTTAATCTAGATTAATCTAGATTAATTCCAAAATTAATCTAGATTAATCTAGATTAAAAAAATAATCTATGCCCACCTAATATATATATATATCTTTTTTTTTTTTTAAACAAGGTAGGATGCACATATTTCTAAGCTTTTGCCCGTAACTGTAAAAATGTTTTTGTAGATATTGTAAATATTTGATAGATATTTTAATATATTTCACGATTTCGTCCTAGTTTCTGGACTCTGAAGACACTCAATCAGTGAACGGGTATTTTTGTAAAGATAAACCGAATTGTCTTTCATCTGGAGATATTGCGCTTGCTTCCACATTAATTAGTATCTGTCTGTCAACTGACGAGCTGCTGCTGAGTGGAACGAGAGTCGTAGAGAACGGTCCAATCACATGAGGCCAAACATATAAACACAATATTGATTCGCTCTAACAACAAAAGTGGGAGGAGCCTGCGCCCCAAGGACAATTTGAAACCAGCCAATTAGAGCTTAGCCTCAAATCACATGCTTTTGAAAAGTTTCTGTAGCTACATACACACTCATTAGTCCGGCGCCCCGCACATGAATATGAAATAAATATAATTTAGATTTTTTGTTTTTCAATAAATTATAATATAACTAACAGTAGAATACTATGACTAAATGATTTTATTTAGTTAATATTTGCGATATGTTTCATTATAGTACGGTAATACACCTTGCATATGTCCACGCTTTCGCTGGTTTTCTTTTCTTTTTCCTGCACTTTATTAATTTTTCAAACATGTTTAGACAAAAAAAGTACAAACAATTACATAATGATGTATTTTCTTTCCCCCACCCTGTTCCACAAACTTACATTAACAGAAAGTGTAAGAATAATAAATAAACAAGCAAATAAATTATTATATGAATAAATTATTAACAGTGTTTACTATGCAAAATAGCAGGATGCATTTCAATATTTTGTTATCAAACAGATATTTATCAAAGTCAATTTTGTTAAAGTATATGTGTTCACAAAAAATACACTTTCTGTGTAGAAATACAAGTAAGCATTACATCACCAAGTATATTAAAGTCAGTCTTTTTAAACCTTTAGTTCTATTAATTAGAAGGTAGGGTCTTCATCTTTTCAAAATATGTTTTCGCTGCTTCCCCGACCCCTCGACAGGATTTGACTTGCCCAGGTCAGAGGTCAGAGGTCAGATGTCCCGCTCTCTCAGTGTGTGGTTCATATCTGCAGGCTATTGTACCGGAGGGAGGCTGTTGTTCAGGGTGCTTTTGGGGTTTAGGGTTCGAGGTGTTTCTCTTGAGTACGTGCTCATTTGCATTGGCTCTGTCTCTAACTGGATGTCAGTGTATTTTGATAACTCCTGGTTTCAGACAGACGTCCAGGGCAACATAACATCACATGTAATGATAAAGAACTTAAAATATTGGCATGCAAGTATTTAATGCTTAAGCGCTATTGTTTGTGGACTCACGCTCGTCTTACTCTCCGTGTGTTTTGTGTGTCATTCCCCGTCCAAATACTTTCTTTATCTCTCTCTGTATGCTGATGGCCTGGAGAAAGAGACCTGACTTGTGTGCCTGACCTCTGACTCCAGATTCCTAAGGAGTTTTATCTGTGTGTGAACCTTGACCCCTGACTGGCTCCACGGAGCCTCTTTAGAGCTGTGGTTCTCAATGCCCCACTCTATTTACCAAACCGTCCAATCAGGACAGGGCTGCTGGGTTTGGCCCCGCCCCCTCAACCCCTGCTCTATAGATGCAGATCTCAGTGCTAGTGATGTCATCTGTGTGCATGGATCGGTCTGACTGATTGTGGTCTGATTCACCAGGCTTTAAAGAACAGGTTCTGCTGATATCAGAGCTAATGTAATGCCTCGTCTGTCTGAGATCCTGTACGCCTCGGTCTGATCATAGTTTCTCTCGAACCGTAGACCGTTTGATTATTATGCATTCAGTTTTCATGACCTCAGATTGACTCGTGGCAGTTTTGTGCTATTGAAAAACATTTTCGGTGTTTAAAAAAATAAAACAGTAAAAATTCAATTATAAATATTAGATGAAAATAAAATATAAATAGTAGATGACATTTTTTTTTTTTTCTAAGGAAAATTAGAAATGTTGTCTTGGCAACTAACTGAAATGAAACGTTGAAGTTAAAAAAATAGAAATGTATAAAAAACAGACTAATAAAAATAATAAAAGCTCAAACTAAAATAAAAAATGAAAACGTATTCAAAATAAAAGCTATTATACTGAAGAAAACTAAAACTATAAAAACATGTTTGTTACTTGAAAGAAAATAAATGTTAGCTGAAATATTATTATATTATAATTAGTGGTGTGCCGTTATCGGCGTTAACGTGCTGCGTTAACGTGAGACTCTTATCGGCGATAAAAAAAATATCGCCGTTAATCTATTCTCAAAGTTGGGTTGGGAGCTGGGTCTATACTACGCAAGCTATGATGACTTTCACCCTGATATTTTAGCGCGGATGTATACCTAGCCGAATTGCACTGTAGGGGGCGAGAACGAGTCTTCGAACTAGAGGCTCGCAGTCCGTGATGGACAGATTGTTAACGGCTGGTCTGTGTGGTAATACAATCGGACAGGACATCCAAACGCTCAGCTATCATTCATCAACCTCAAATATGGCTTTTCATCTGAAAGATGTATGTAGTAACAACTTTACATGGCGCTCAATATGATGTTAACCTAGAGAAATGTGCTATTGAAGTGTTTGTGTGGGCGCGTTTGCGCAGGACAGGCTCGGTGCGCTCACTTGATCTTAAAATCTCCGTCATTCTTGGTCATACAGATAAAAGTAGCCTAATACATCTTTCGAATCTGTAAAGACTCTACGCTTATTTGTGTGCACTCAGAATAACAACGAAACGTTAGCGCTTTTAAGCAAACAGGATGCGCTTTAGGTCTCATGTGAACTTGAGCGAGAAACTTGAAACTCCGTCTTTGAAAAATATATCTATAGAGAGTGAAATGTCTAAAAATAAAAATAGAAGGTGTGTGTTAGCATGGATGATTTACATGAAATTTAATCTGTGCAACACTGTGCATAATAAGATGGCTTTCAGTTCAATATAATAACAAAAACGACATTTTGGGTTTTATTCAACTAATAAGGTGGGCACGCTGTGATCTGTGCTATATTTTACTGTAATTGACAGTTATCGGCAAAAACAAAACAAAACAACAACACGGGAGTGGGAGGGAATGGGAGTCATTCTTCCGGGAGTGGAACAGGATTTTCCTCCAGTTTTTTCGTGGGATTGGGACGGGAAGAGATTAAAGTTTGTGATGCATTTTGGAAACAGGAGATGAGCCCCTGGTCTAATGCGCCACCTGGCTTGAGAAACCCGTTCTCAAAGACTTACTTTTAGTCATTATTTGGGTAGCACACATATTCTGAATGCCTTCGGCAGAATTCAAATGAGCCATTTTAATCTAGATTAATCTAGATTAAAAAAATTAATCTATGCCCACCTCTAATTATAATTAAATATAAACAAACTATTTTTTCCACTAGTTACCAAGGAAACATTTCTCATTTTTGTTTAAACTTGAAGTACTAAAATATCTAAAACTAAATGAACTAAAACAAATAAATACAAATTAATAAAACTATATTATATAGGCATATTGAAAAATAAACTAATATTTTATTTTTAATTCAAACTAGTGAGACAAATCACAAATATACACTTGATATAAATGTATTTATGTACTATATTAGTGTTAATGTACTTTAATGACACAAGGTCTTGATGTTGAAAAACCTTGTTGTCCATGTTATTTGTCAAAGAAGCTCAGAACACATTCAGTGACGTCAGAACACATTCAGTGACGTCAGAACTGAACCTCTGTGCTGTGTAGCGCCACCGTGTGGCCAAAGCCAATACTACAGGACAGTGTGGAAACTTGTGTCACTCTAAAATCATTTAATATATATTTATAAATCATTATAAAGAATAAATACTAGTTTTATTTTTTATCAGGATGTTTAAGATCTAAGTTGTGTTAGTGGTTTATCTGACAGAGGTCATGAAAAAGCTGGAAAAGCTGGAACCCGAGACTCACAAGTTTTGGATTACGAGTCCGACTCTCTAACCATCAGGCCAAGATTTTTAACTAATGCAAAAAAATTACTTGGACAGCAACTTTTAGAGTGCAATTTTTAATAGTGCTTTCCTGTGAATTCATTTGAATATGTGATGAGCCCAGATGATCAGCCCGAGGTCTCTTTATGATCATCGAGGTCGTGGTTTTGGTCACGTGACTGACCTCTCTGTGTGTGTTTCCCATGGCCTTTGGGTCTCTGATTTAACCTCTGGGGTCCGGTTGTGAATGGATGCGGCCGCTGGGCAGTGGTCAGTCAGTCAGGGGCTGAAGCAGATGGATGAACTGAACGGGGGATGGACACTCGTCTTTTGTGTTGAGCAGCAGGAGGATCGACCGCAAACTCACTGACCAGCACCTCCAGCTCAGAGCATCTGCTAATGATTGGAGATACATGCGCACGTGCCACACACACACACACACACACACACACGTGCCACACACACACGTGCCACACACACACACACACACACACACACACACACACACACACACACACACACACACACACACACACACACACACACACACACACACACACACACACACACACACACACACACACACACACACACACACACACACACACACACAGACACACACACACGCACACACACACACACACACACACACACGACAGACACACACGCCACACACACACACACACATCAGCTCACACACACGTGCCACACACACACACACACACACACACACACACACACACACACACACGTGCCACACACACACACACACACACACACACATACTTGTTTTGCTACATTGTGGGGACTCATGACTAGGAGGTTACACGTGGGGACAGCAATTTCTAAATACAACAAAGCCATAATTTTAAGTCAGAGGTGTCAGGAGGATTTTTGATAAACAAAAATAATATTTATTATCAAAAATCTTAAGTTTAAAAAGCTTATTTTTGTCTGGTTTTCTATTCTGGTGGGGACGTCGCTATTGTGTCTTACCACAAACCACCATTGGGTGTCACTGTTATTAATCATCTATAGATGATCTTTTAATTAGAATTATAAACCATTATAAGATGAACAACAAAGTTTAAGTTTAGACAATCATTAAAAGAGTTGTTTAAAAGGGATAATTGTGTCTGTATTTACATTTTTATTATATTTTGCCTTTCACTAATTTCCATCAACTGTATTTGAATAGACCATTTCTGGGGATGCACACAGTGGTAAAAAAGCCTTACCTCACTTCCTGTTTAACATCTAATTTTCTTCAGTTTTGACAATCTGAAACGGTCCAAATGATAACTAAGACAAGCCATGTTGTAGGACAAGCAAGAAATATTAATGGAGCACTGACACCATGGGTATCATGGTCTTTGCTAAATAATAATGAGCTGTGTGTACTGGAATCCACTCTGAATTAAAACACCACATGCCTGGCATTCATAATGCAATATATTTCTATAAATATTAGGCTTGTGACAGTACACAAAACTCTGGAGTAGATTAATAGATCAAGTGCATCACTTTTTTTATTCAGTATTCAATACTACTTGCACAATATGCAACAGGCTGCATATTAATACAAATGTGCAATTTCAGCTTTAGCATTTGTTCACATTAACACTGTCTTTGTGTAACCAAAAACTCAAATCTGACTGCTTAATTCTCTTAAACAGTTATTTAACTTGTCAGTGTGTTAACTTGAAAGTTATTTTAACATACTGAAAATTGTTTTGTTAGAAAACACATTTTGAACTTGTTGCCTTCAACAAACAGGTAAAAAAACATCTAGACAAAGGCCCTTTCACCTTTTGTTACATTTTTCGCTTTGAGGAATCAATACGATTCTTAACATAAAATTTCACGCCCTCCCAACTTCTCCCTTTAAGTGCTGCTTGGGAGCTTTCAATGCACTCCATACACTGAGCTTTACCAGGAACCTTTCCAGACCTGATGCTGTCCATCAGAGTTTTCTCCACAGCCCGAATCTCCTCTCTAGACCACTTTCTCTGTGGGTTTTGTGAAGATCATGAATAAAACAAGAGCAATTAGTCATTGATTAATTAAAAGTGACTCAACAAAACATCTCAACACACATTTTGCTCAAATCTAGTTAGCATGGTTGAAAATCTGTAAATTCAGGCATGTGCATATGCATGTCACCAAGTAACAATAAGAAACAAAATGCTGGTAATTCAGTCAATATCTAAGATTTGTGATGGACCGAGACAAAAATGGACCAAGTCAAAATTACTAAATATTTCATAATTCTTAATCATAAATTACTGCATGGGAAATTGGTGGTGAACTTTGTACTGGACAACACTTCCCTTTCTTTTCATGTTTAAGACTTATGTAGCTAAACATTTCAGATACAGGTCTGAACTAGGTTTTTACTAATTAAAAGCTGCACAGATGCTTGAATCATATCGGCCCAGGGTGACCAACAGCAACATCTAAAACGAAGTTATAAGGGATTTTGTAAAAGTGTTTTTATCCAATTCTGCCATCTCTAGTTGCACTGCAGTCTATAGCAGTTTTGTTGATACTTGTTGTTTTGGTTTGATAGATCGGAGATCACGCTGCACGTGTGCACACATTCACATACGTCCTGAGAACGCTGCCCGTGACTTTTATTAATAAAAGAATTAAATTGCCTACTGTAGAGACACAGATGCAGGTATAGGCTTAATCACACAGGCAACAAATGCTTGTCTCTTCTGCGATGTCCCAGACTACTCGTAATACAGAATGACATTGAAAAAGTCACGCTTGACGTGGCGGAAGTACAGAGTCAGTGTTTACAACAAGTTGAACGTGCAAATCTGAAGTCAAACGCCGTTTACAAAAGGGAGTTACAACTTAATGAGTTTACTTGGAGAAGATGAGATGGAGCATACGTCAAGCGTGACCTTTTCAACCATTATGTGAAGGACACACCGCAGAACAGGTGAGTATTTGTGTTTATAAAGCATATACATGCATTTCATTTTTTTAAATGAGCGATGGTTTGGCTCTCAGACACTAATTTACTTCAAAATCTATCTGTTTTTGGAGTAGGCTATTCACGTAAACATTGACGGGTAAGTGAACGTAAACAGTTGTGGCAAAATCTGATGTGTAACATATTAGATTAGATCTTAATAGGCCTATAATACACCTCAAACAATGAAAGAAAAGAGGGAATTACTCACTGCATGCTCTTGACTGAATAACTTTTGTAGCTTTATTAATTGTTATTAATACACCAAAGACAATGCAATGATTATATTTACATTTGATTATTCAATTTCTGTATTATTCTTGCTTAAATGCTTCTGTAAATTAGATGTAAAATGAAAAAAAACTGTTAATTCCATGTTTTGATAGGCCTATTTTGTATTTGCTCTACAGTTTTTTTATTTGCATCTTTGTTTTTATTTTGAATAACAAAATAGCTTTTGTTATTTTAAAGGTAAAATAACAAAAATAGCTTTATTTTGATTAGTCATTTACTATGGTAATTAAATAATTGGAGGACAAAATGCATTGTGATGCATCATAATCATAATTAAATCAAATCATGAGGCAACTGAAGATTTGGCCAACAGGGCACAACAGTGGTTTACATTTTACTTGCCTTGCCACAAAAAAAATAAAGTTTTATTATCATTGTTTTTGATACAAATTACATTGTTTATCTTGCCCTTGAATGCTTTAAATTCTCTTGAATGTTTAAGTCCCAGGCTTAAAACACGTGCACATAATCAACTTTTATGACAATTCTGTCGACTGTCCTGAGCCTCTTTCACATCAGGCCATCCTTATTGTCCAGCCGTTGGCCTTAATTGTAATCAACAAGGCTAAAATACAACTTTAATGATAAACACTTAAAACTTAGCTACTGTAGCATGTTACAAAGCTTTGCTTGTTAATATTAGCCTAGTTATTACATTAGATGTCAAGAATATTATGATATGATTATAATATGATTAACAATTGTTTACATCTTTTGGTTGATGTTAATAAGTTATTTCACTATTAAGGTAAATTAGTGATTTAAAAAGGCAAAGATCCTCAAGCAGAAATACATATTTGTGAAGGTAAATCAGAAGTGCACAGACTGTTTTGAGAAGGTGTACATGTACCTTCCTTAATTTACCTTAATACACTGTTCCTAACCTAATAGTAATTAATAATGAAGTTAACCAACATTAACACGTACAATTAAATGCTACACATTTGTAGATATCTGTGTAAAATATGTCCATCTATGCACATGTGTAGTTCATGCAGTGATATTTGTCTATATTTTATATGACAGACTTTTAGGTATGGATGTTTTGTTAATGCCATTTATTACTGCAAAATTAAAGGCTGGTGCCTTTGTGATTGAGTGAATGTAAACTGTAGTTCTCATTGATGAAGGGCCCTCAAGAGGTAAAGCCTAGGGGCCCTTACAATGTGAATGCAGCCCTGAGCATGACCTATTTCATAAGACATTTGAGAAACCACTTACTCTTTGTTGTGTGTGGTTCCTCCAAGTCCTTGCCATTCGGCTGCAGTTTTTTATCATTCTTGCCTGTTATAAACAAATGAAAATACATTCAATATATTCAATATTCAGTAAAGGCATAGAATACTGACTAAATGGTTACCAATAATTGTGTCACACATGTATTTAACAAATATTAACAGGTGAAACAACAATAAAAAAAACATTTTCACTTCCTTCTCTTCTCAGGATATCAAAATATAAATCTTATTACCTTTGGGTGGTTGTTGATTTTTGGGTTGTCCAACTCCAGCAGGGGACTTCTTTGATTTGTCTGAACACATAAAAGATTATTCAATAACTCCTAAATGTCAGCAAGCACACTCATTTTTTATTTCAGTAATAATTAGCCTTTTCTAGCTTTCCCATCGTTCCCTTTCAGACTGTTGTGGATTAAATTAGATTAGTAATAGTGAGAATGTTTAATATAATGTTTACTTGTTCTTCAATAATGTCAGCAGTAACCGTTTAAATAATAATTTATTTCAGAATAAGTTGGCCATAACGCTTTGCTAGAAAGTGCATGCTGGAAGGATGAGAATAGTGAACAACGCTGTGCACTGCACAAGTTAAATCCTACTTGTATAACACTGCACAAAACTACAATTATTTTGATTTTAATTCAAGTCGTCACTGGTCATTATTGCTTGCTAAGCAAATAAGGCACGACACAGACTACATACCTGCTGAATCTGAAGGTGAAGAATCATTTTCGGTCACTTCTTTCTCATTCTCAGAGTCTGATCCATCACTGTCCATCAGCACTCTCTCTAGAAAACACAGCAATCACATAGACTCATAGATTAGGTAGATATCTAAATATTGTTTAAACAGCTACATTCAACAAATGTCAATAAATCAACAGTGGTGTTACTGCTGATCGTAACATTTTTCAATCAGCTTTATTTTTTCATTGGCATCTGCCAAAAAAAAATAAACTATGGAGGAAAATGTGTAAATGAGTTTACTTAGTTATTTACTCAGGCTTGTTTTACCTTGTGGATCAATCTGGATCTCATCGAGATTCTTTCCTTTGAATTCAGATAGCTGTCCTCGTTCCATGGCCATAAGTATTTTGCTGATCTTCGCCAGCTGTAATGTACCTTCAGGTAGACGATAATACTGCCGATGGACCCTGATGTCGTGTCCTAGGAAATCAGCAAGGTCATCCATTTCATTGTCCTTTAAATTGAGGACCTTGGACATGGTGGCCATGTGCTTCCTCAGTCTGGTGGAGGATAACGTCGCTGGGTGTTTTGCTCCACAGCTTTGAGCGATTTGACGAATAACATCTGATCCTCTGAAGCGACTGAGTGCTTGTGGCCTTCCAAACATGAACACATTCTCATCAAGCACATCACAGTTGCGGCGAGTCTTCACAAGTAACTCCATCGATGTCACCATATCAGGTGTGAGAAGAATGGGGACCTTTCGTCCACGTTTGCCTCTTATTTCAATTCTCTGGAAGTGCTTGCAAAGTGATTTCTCAAGGTCTGATAAAGAAAGCTCCACATCGGGATGAGTCGATGAGGTGTCCCTCAATATAAAAGCATTTAGGGACATCTTGGACACCTCTCCTTCCCTTCTACGATTGAACAGTATCACCTGACAGAGTGTCACCTTTGCAAGTTCTGCCCAGTGCTTGATAGTTGGTTCTTCTTCAAGTTTTGTTTGATACTCCTTACACTGCCTGTCAAGATACTGGTGCATTTTTTTCACATCTTCTGCAAAGGGAAGAAGTTGTGGAGAATTCCATTTTGTTTCACTCAAATTTCGTAGGGCCTGGGACGATACACACTCACTCCATTTAGTGTCGCAGATTTTTTTAAAGGCCTGCACATTGCTAAGGGCATTCTTATCACTGGACATCATTGCCTCACATTCAATAATGTTAGCCATCTTCTTGAGGTTGTGCCCCAACTTCAGGGCTAACGATGGTGCTTTGTACGTGCTTGTTTCCTCATTTAAGCCAGCCACACTGTGAACCGCTTCAATGACATGAGGGAAATTAGCTGGGATGAAGAAATCTGACACCTCCTTCAACTTGCCGTTCTTTCTTCCTTGAAGGACTAGGCGCCCTGTCTCACGCATCTTTGTCTCATATATTCATGTTTTGTGACATCATGGCCATGCTTATTAAAGAGATGCTGCCCTAATTTTAATATGATTTTCTCTTTGCGGACCACATTTGTTATCTCATCCTCATGCATTTCAAGCACCATTTTCCAAAATCGTGCATTCACACTGTCTGGAACCGACTCAGCATATGTGCAAAGAGACTGAACTCGAGTTTTTCCTGGCTTCATTCCTTTGACTTTCTGGCTTAGGTGGCATCTCTGCATGTGTCTCCACATTGATTTCCTCTTCAAGTATGCCGCACAGTTTACGCAGTGCAAGTAGTCATTTGGTTTTACTGGTGCAATGGATTGCTGTCGGGGGATTACAATTCCTTTTCCCTCTTTAAGCACTTGAGCATTGTGAGAACGGGTACCTTTATTTCTTAAAAAACTCAGCTGCAGTCTTCGCTCTTTAGAGCCTTTTGGAAATGCAAGAGCTCTTGCCACCTCTGGCATGTCTTTGTGCTTCGATTGTAAGTGACGCGCCATTTTACTGAATGGTTTGAAGCAAAATAGGCAGTAGTATTTCTTGTTGTACAGTCTGCCTCCGTCTGCTTTCTTCTTCAGCATCATGACTGTAACTTCAGAATTATGAGGTGAAGACGACCTGCTTTCAGGTTCATCAGATGAGGATTCTCCAGTATTGTTTTCGTCAGATGACGATTGTCTGGTGACATTTTTGTCCGATGAAGAGGATTCTTTGGTTTCACTCTTAGCTAAAGAACTAGACCGTGTCAGACGCCTTCTTTTCAGTGGTCGAGATCTTGATTTTTTGGACATTAACTTTCCTTTACTTTTCTTGTTTCTTGCTTTCTTTTTTGCTGAACTACTTTCTTCCTCCGCTGAAGTGTTACTTTCGGATTCTTCCTCTGTCTCCGGTATATATTCATCTTCACTGAGCTCTGAACTGGACAGATATTCTCCAAGCATTTTTCTGTTAAGCTGTGAATAAAAGTTAAGAGTTAAGACGCGAATGAAGCGTTACGCGCGAATGATTTACATGTTAAGTCAATGCAAAGACGCGATAAACAATCCTGCGGCGCTATTCGCGCGAATGAGGCGGCATGAATTGAGCGTTTGATGCGCTATTCGCGCGAGGTGAAAAACCTGAACTTTGGCGGAGATTCGCGCGTTAACCAATCAGGAGCTTGCTCTAGCAGTGACGTCATTACGAGCGGAGGCAGAAAATCCCAAACAACAATAGAGGACAAAGTAATGGTGGTTGTATGTGGATACCCGGAGCTGTACGATACTACTTTGTACTTTTACAAAAACAGGAATACATTTTGATAGAGACTGGAGCTGCCTGGCAGAAGCCCCCCCCCCATGACGAGAATTCACGTCTGTTGTGTAGTGAATTTCACGCGAATGAAGCGAGTAAACTCAAAATGTTCAAGCGTCCAACCACTACATCGAATAGCACGATTTATTCGCGTCTGGTGTGAACGCACCTATAGAGGTTTTGATCAGAAATGCCATGGCCGCCAACATATTAAAGGAACACGCCACTATTTTTGAAAATAGGCTCAAAAGGGACACTTTTCATATAAATATGTTGAAATAAACTTACGATTACACTATCAGTTCTTCTGAGCTCAGGTACACTCGTGTCCGTGTCCGGAGTGGGGTCGAGGGTAATGGTCCCATCACTACTGTCGGAGCACTGATGTACTTCCTGAAAAATTAGCAGAAATATACACTCAAATGCACATTTTTAATGGCTATTCATTTTAGCTCTAAAAGCTCTTTTAGCTGTGCATAAAACTGGACTGTCTGACATATTCAGTTAGTACAATGTTAACCAAAATTGATCTGCTTTCACCTTGTGCAACACAGATCGCGTCAACATTCTTGAAAACAGACGGTTACCAGAACTCCCCAAAAATGTTTTAATCAGAACAACTAGAAGTGTAAAAATCACCAGGAAGCCTATTAAAGCTTTATTTTGGGCATCCTGTGACTCACCGTCTAGGGTGCTTACTATTTCTGAATCTAACACAGGCTCTCTATTGCAAGCTAACACGTTACCAATTTGTGGGCCAAACGCTGACTAGAGAGACCTGCTAACTGAAAACGACAAGTTTGATGGATCGATGTGTGGATGCGATACGATGTGTAAAATATGGATAACTGTAGTATTAAAAGGCACCTTTATTTTCGCACTGTCCACATTTTCACATAATGTGCATTATCGTCAATGCATGCATTCTCGTTCAATCTCACGTGTCAGGACTCGATATATGGAGTGCCCAAAGGCACAATGTGAGCATATAAAACGCTTGGGATTGTAGGAGTAACAGTCGCGCGCTTAGTGAGAAGTTTTCCCGCGCAAACAGACAGCTGCGTCAACTGCACAAATCCTGAATTGAGCTCTCGTCCGCTTTTGTGTGCATGGATGAATCAATTCAAACAAAATAACATCACATGTTTTGGCTAATATCCTTATAAACAGTCGGTTACGCATAGCATGTGTCTTAATGTAAACAGTGGAGAAAAAAGGCATGTGTATCAGTATATTAAATCTGTGCTTTAGTTCTTAAAGTGAAAGAAAACTAATAATAAATATAATCCTGTCAAAGAAAAACACAAGTGCTCACTGCTCATGACTAAATAACCTTTGTAACATCAAAAAATATTATTTACAGGCTATTTAATTTATACAGTGAAGACTATGCAGTTATTTTACATTTGATTACATTTCTGTAGCGTATCTGAAAATTTATTTTAGACTGAGCTGAAAAACACTGTTTATTGAACTTGTGTCTACTTGTATTTATGTTCTGCTATTGCTTGTAATTTGGTTATCTGTAGAAAAGATGTTTAACACTGAGCCCATAGCAGCATTTTTAGATTTATGTAAATGTTATATATTTTTGCTGCATTTTGTGAGTCAATAAAAATGTAGATGCTTGTTTAAAATAGGTATATAATATCATAATATTGTTTGAGATACTCCTGTATCGAACTGGATTTGTCTCGTAGAATCTTTTGTGGTATCAGCAAATGTTTTATATCACTGGGTATGAGAATCGATATCATGACAAACCATCCGATTTACACCCCAGTTATGATAACTCAAAATTAACTTTTTAAAAAACATAAGACTGACCTAGCAAATGAAGCCATACAAAAGACATAATACAACTGACATTTGTTTTCATGCACTGATAGAAATATAAATTCTTCTCCCCTTCATCATTTAAAGTTTGTGTACGCCTTCATGTATCGTTCTTCACAAGCATTGTGATGCGCTATAAGTTTCTGGAGGCGACTCAAGTGACGGCTCTGAACTACGTTTTAACGGGTTTTTTTTTGGAAGATTTTAATTTGCTATTTATACAACCTTCAGAACTGAACCTTTAAATAAGGACGTATTGTTGACAGCAGACACACAGGTGAACCACAGAAGATTCCCTATATTACACTAAACAACGTGTTAAGAGTCAAATTAGAAATGCATTCGTTATGGATACAGTATCCTGCAACACAACTGTGTTTGACTGTAGGGTTCAGGTGGTTGCCTGACACACACTTCTGCATGTTTGCTGGTGTAGACGGGATTTTGTAATGGCTTGGGAGAGTTTAGGTGATAACCCAGACCTGTGAATCACTAGTGGCTGCCTACCTTTGTCTTCTTTTCTGGACCATCCGTCACATCATCCACTCTATCCACTGTAATGGAATTCACAGAAGACACAAAGGATTTTTAGGTTCACAAAAAACAATGCAAACTTGAGGCTGTTCAAACTTTAGTAAAATTTTAGAAAAACCATTAGAAGTTAATTTTAACCAACAATGAATGTATGTAAAAATAAAAATGTTATATTTTAAAAAGGTATTTTTCACAATAACAATTATATGTCTAGTCCTTTGAAATGGATTAATGCTAAAGCATTTCAAATATCTAACAAAAAAGCACACATATTGAATTGATTTTTTAAATGAAAACTTTTGGAATAAGTTAACCTTATTATTTTAAATGTGAAAGTAAGAAATTGATAGAACGAACTAGGGCTGTGACGGTATTGTATTTTTCATTACACGCGGTGAAGCAGCAACAAATATCGCGGTTTGACGGTTAATCGCACGACCCCCAGTAAAAATGTACGTGGTCACACTTGTGCAAGTGCATGGTCTGCTGCTCCTGCACGCTGCAGAGCCACAGCACATTGTAGCAGGAGTCAGATTTCACTGATCACGTGAAGAGATACACAGCAGGAGCGCTTCATGGGTAGAGCTACACTCACTGCATCAGCACGAGCACTTAAACCAGAGAAGGTGACACAAATAATACTGATGAAAAAGAACGGGTTGAATGGTGAACACTTTCGTTACCACATAGCAATAAACTAGATTAATCAATGCATGCTGATGAACTTTTATCATAAATAGAGCCCTGAATGACTTGATCAAGAACGCATGCAGCTTGTAAATGAACATGGAAATGAATAATAATAAAGTCGTCGTCTTTATTCTTAAAACAGCTAATTAAATTAACAATAATAACAAAATAATATTAATCTCTATAACTTTGTTTTTTTTCAATATCTTCTGAGTTTAATAGGAATTATGGAACAGTCTTTGTCATCGTTTGTAACCCATTCTTTGTACAATAAATTATTAAAAGAATAACAACCTGAGCAAGCTGCAGAAACAACAAGCGAGCTCAACATGCCCCGTGCTTTGTTCTGGTGATTTGTGCTAAACTTCGGTTCATATTTCTTTAGACATTGTTTTTCGGGTAAGAGTCCGTGGATATAAACGCACTTGTCCAAACGCAACTTGTTGAAAACTGTATTTGTTGAAACGGATAGGTTATAACAGCAAATTATGATGCAATTAATATTATTTGACGATTCGTTAGGCTACATTTATAATAACAACCTTTTTAAAGTGCAGCATAAAAGAGGCTTTTTCTTCTTCCTGACCCGACCGTTCCCGCTAAATATATCTCGTTTCCAGAATCTCACAATTACATTTCCTCTACTGAAAGAGAGAGAGATAACACATACAAATGTAGTCTGCACAAAAATGTTTTTATTGTAGGCTATTTATTTTATTCGTCTTGTTCAGAATCAAATTAGTTTTACATTTTGTTGTCAACGTAATAAGTGTCGCAGAGAGAAAAAAATATAATAATGTAGGCCAGTTTGTACAAAAATGTAAAAATAGCATGTTTGTTATTTTTATTCGTCTTGTCAAAATACTAATGTTTAACCTTTTGCTGTCAACACGGAAAAGTGTCGCAGAAAAAAAAAAAGACATCTGTCATTAAAATTTATATGTAAAATATGAACAAAACCGTTGGCTTACATTGCAAAATTAAATCTCTTTTTCATGAAACCAAACTATTTAACTTCCCTGAGAAGAATGTCCCGAGTCAGACTTGCCTGGCGTGGGTTTCTTCAGTAAACTGACCATTTTGCAGTTGAAGAATCCACACTTAGCTAAACTTCATCCTTATTCTGCTCTGTCACTCATCGACGGGCTCTAGGAAAACCCTGCCGTGCCGCCCCGCTTCACTCAAATACGATTTTAAAGATGCATGTGAAAGATTGGATAATTTGTTTATTAACAACTACATTAAAATAAAAGCAAGCACGGGCATGTGCTATTAGCAGTCAGGGCTTAATCTGCACAAACCCGGTCCGGATCGGCACCTCCGAACTCCAATCATCTCATCTGGTGGATCCTCTTCCTCCAGAGAAATACGTTTGTGTCAGGGTTATTGTAGTTTTGCATTTTTAAATTCGTTTTTATTTTAATATTGCTTGCAATTTTCGCTAAAAATGTAAGTTTCGTTTGTATTTTTTTATAATGGTTAATTTTAGTGTAATTTTTATTTAGTGGATTTTTCTACCCTATACAGGTTAGTTTCGGTTTTAATTTGAGTTTTTAGTAATTCAAGTTTAGTATAATTAACAGAACACTTCCAGAGCACAGACCAAACACATTTTAATTTAAACTTATTGACGCAAACCACTAGCTACACTAAATTAAAGCATGCTGATTATAGAATTATTAATTAGATAATTTTATTTAGTTGCTGTTGGTTTCGTTTTGTTTGAGCTTGTCATTGTTTTTTAATTCTTCTTTCTTTCTTGTCTTAATGCCTTTATTTTTGTCAAATACAGTTCTTAATACAACATATTTCCGTATAAACATGTATACAACATTTCTTATTTTTAAATTCGTTTAACAAGCATTTTAGAAGTAAAAATAAAACTTTGCATAATCGCAAAAAAAACTGATGTGGCTTGTTTAGGTGACTTGGTTTGCTTTGCATAAAATAAAATTGTTTACTGTTTTATAGATTACATGAAACCTATATTTGACAAAAATAAAGTAAGTGGCACTGAGAAATGCTCTCACCGGAAGAGAAGGCAAAATATCTGCGTGCACTCAAAGCAAACGCAGACTCTGGACTGTCATATAGGATATGGGTTACACAGAAACTACCCAAACATTACAAAAAAATGTTTAATAACCGTGATTTTTAGAGTATATATGCACACAATAAAAGCAACTGATGCAAGCTGGTAATCACTTAAGTGGGTCAACGGAGTGATTGCGTGAATGATCATTACCTCTCCATAATTGTTGCCGTATTAGTCACCCCGCTTTATTACACAAATTAAACACTGCATATGATAAACGCTAAATATTTAGTATTCCACTTGGCTAAAACACAAGCAAAACACGGTTTTGGGTGTACGTAAGCCTATAATATTACACTTGTTATCTCCCCCGTGCTTTCTCTCTCACACACATACATTAGCTATAATCTTACCTTTCAGAAGCGCGTGTCTGGCTTTAAAACTCATCAGACAGCACCAGCAGCAAAAGGAATTCATGTCTGGATAGTTTTATTCGTTTTGATGACATTTATGAATGAACATTATAATGTTTTGCATGTAGAGTAGCCTATGACGCTCAGTTGTGGGGCGGCGCGGGAGCGGCATTACTATGAAGCAAAGTTAATTTAGATGTAGAATAACTAAGCAGTGATAACGAATGCCCAAAAGATAAACTACAAATATCTGTCCCTTTGCCCCCCTGACCGTGTTGCTGCCCAGGTTACTGCCTTGTTCGTCTATATGCACGCGCCGGACCTGCTCATCGACAGCCCGCCTGTTCTGTCAGGGTGCCGTTATGCACATGCGCAATAAAACACATGACACAGAAGCACTGGTGCGTGCGTGCAGCGCGTGAACGAGAAGAGGGAGTAAAAACACACAGATATGCTGTTCTGAAAGGATGTTGGGAACGGGATATTGTTAGATCGCCCACTCCCGTTCAAATTACACCAGAGTTACCGACCGTTACCGTGTTTTATTCCCGCGTTGCAAGAAATTTGGTCGGATCCCGCGAAAAACAGTGCGGTGATGACCTCAACACCGCGGTCGGCATCTCATTACTGCGGTGAAGCGGTAATCCGGTTATCGTCACAGCCCTAGAACGAACTTAATTATAGCTACATGTTTGCAAATGAAATAAATAAATTAAAAGCCATTTGTGTGGTGTGGCTTTTGTGTTCATGATTAATTTCAACATGCAGTTTAAAGGAGACGTTTACTAGCCTCGGTCTTTAATTAACATTAACGTTTATTTGTGCGCAGCCTACATTACAAACTGGCCTGGTTGAAGTGTAGCCTTAATGTAATTGGTCAAATCGATGTTGTTTTGCGGAAATGAATAGCATTCCCGCTGAAAAACACAGCTATCTAGCGCAAAGATGCTTGGGAACTAATGCGGTCGGAACCAAAGTTTACAGGACTGCGTTCTCTGGAATCCTCTCGAGCGGAGGACTTCTACATTCTGATTGGTTGCTGAACCGTGTCATAACTCATTACCATAAAGTTGACCTGATTTCAACAGATTTTTAATTCCAAAGTCTCTTTAAGATAAGGTATTCTATAGTCTTTGCTTATACCCTACTTGTGGTCAGTCTCCACAAGATCAACGTGCTTGTTTGCTTTATGCTCCTTTAAGTACAAGACAAGCATTCGATCTACGTCAGAGCATCCACGAATCTTTCTACAGCGTTGCTGGCAGAGCAGCCAGGGCCCATTTGGATGCTCTCGGCCAAGTGTGAACGCACAGTTAGACTTTCCTAATTACTGGAAACATTCCTTTAACTACTTTGTGATAATGTAGTGGCCTTGAGACTTCCATATAAACTGACCAGTGATTAAATACAAAATGATTTAACTATAAACAAAGATGTCAGATTGAATGTGACACGCACATCCGTGAACTTGACATGGAGGAGAGCTGTTGCAAGAGTGCATGAGGACTATGTTGGGGATTTATCTTATTCCAAGATTGTGCTCTTATAACCCTGGGTTACTCTGGCTCATAAAGCTACTTTTACTTCTAAGCTTGAAGAATTATTTTAAGTAACATTTGAAATAATTCAGAACCTCACCTGTGCATCCAGAGCTGCCATCCACAGATGATTTGAAACTAGCTTCATCTTCCTGCAAGCACAAGTGTGACAGTCAGTAAACATCACGATCTAATAACATGACATTACACTGTATTTTAAGTTGTAATAGTATAATTGGTGTAGTATAAGTATATATAGTATAATATGTAGAAGCATTTAATATTGCGAAATAAGTATAGATATTTTTTTAATTTGACAAAATGCATTACAGTAGTATAAAAAAACTTGTTGTGTATTTATTGAACTTGCCTCTTGCATATTTTAAACATAATCGTCGTGTTTTTGTGGGAAACAGTCATGATTCCTGCCTCAGACCCGCACATGTCTCTGCACGTGCAGGCCTCTAATCAGCGGCCAATCCTGACGCTTACATTCATTTTACCGAACATCAACTAAACATATCGGTTAAGATATTATTTTCAACAACTTGGGGAAAATATGTCCTTCAGAAAGAACATTAAGACACGATTTTAAAGTAATATAAGTTTATAAATGGATTAACGCTAAACCGCACATTAACCGTGCGATTTTGTGGCCTAAAACATGATCTTAAAACTGAATCTACAGCCCTAACGTTAATTGATATATTATTGTTAACATTATTGTCATTTTGGTACATCAATCTATACTTTCTGCCAAGTTGCATTCAGTTTATGCTGCTTGTGAAAAGCGCTAACGTACAGAAATACATTGACATGACTTTTAAGTTACAATATATGTCTAAACAATATGCTAATTAGATAAACAGCACAATATTATATGGATAACGATGAAAAACGTACTTTCCCTCGTCCATGTCGTCTGCTGCTCGCGTTGTGTGGAGCATCTCTGGAGATCTTCTCTGAGGCGCGCGCAGGTGTGGAGGGGAGGGAGGGTCAGTCGTGGTGGGACGCCAGATCTCCGCTTCTGTGTAACTCTCCTCAGAATCATCATGCGCTGCTCTAGATAGAGTTTTACCCGACTTTCCTTTTTGTTTTTTTGGTGCGATTTTGTTTTCTTTGCAAATCGGTGTATCAGCATATTTGTTCTAATAAAATAAACGCATTTTCTGCTCAAAGTGAGATGACTCACCTGTTTTGTTTTGTTTTTCAAGTAAAAAATGACAGAACGTTGATATAAAAATACATGTATAGCCTATTATTTTTTACAATTAAAAAAACAGCATATGAATGAATGGATCCAATGTAGAACTCAGTTTTTATGATATTCATAAGGATCAGACCTGATATTAGTTTACCCTCTGTGAGGAGACACAATAAATAAAATAGGACTGAAACAAGTGAGGCCTGTCTTCAGTGAAACCAAACGGGGCGGATGAAGCCTCTATTGAGGCCTTGTTCTCAGATGGTTTCTTGCATTTGAACTAATAATTGACTGGACTATTTCTAGACTGAGGTGTCATGAACCTGCTTGTTTCGACACAACACAAGCAGCAGCTTGAGCTAACATTAAATGACTTTCATGAATATCTTATTAAAACATGAACTGTTGTTGGATTCTTGGAAGAGATTGAAATTAAGGAGTGAAACAGAAAGTGTGTCAGAGCTGTTGTTCTTGTCGATGTCCTTACAAATGGTGTATATTACAGTTTTTTAACAATAATTTTTGCACTAATAACAGAACCTTCCTGTCATTTTTTCAAAACTCTAAACACTAAACTCAAAACAATCATTGTTTGTAACACAGGCTGTCCAATGTTCAAAACGTTTCATATTGTGTTCATATCTTTAAAGAAGCCTTGCATTTGGTTCAAAATACTAATTATTATGAAATATCATAGGAACATTACTTTAGATCACCCACACAATATACCCATATATTCACTGTTTAGTTGTTAGTACAATCATGAGATATATTTGTTCAGAACACATGATGCCGGTTTCATTATTGTTCTACACATTCATGCATCATTGTAATAGACTAGAGAGAAAAGTACAGACACTGGAATCATTAATCAAAATGTGAAAATTATTGATAAAATAATAAACACAACAGGTTTAAAAAAAAAGTTAAATAAGAAAAAAATAGATAAGAAAAAGATAAGAAAAACAGGGCTCTCAAACTTTCCTCCATCTCTTGGCCAGTATCATCCAAAAATAAGACTGGATTTCATCAGCTTCAGCTCTATCACCCTCTAAAACACATTTACTGTAGGAAAAACAAATACTGATAACTATCATACAGATATATATGATTTATTTCCTCTCCCAACAACATGCATCTTGAACCTGATCATACCTGAACACACTCAGTCCTCAGTTGCTTCACTTTGTACTCTAAACATGTAAAGTTGTTTATAACTTTCCATGAAACTATGCTTCAAGAGTAATGCAACCATTACATTTCATTCTGAGCAGTTGTGTCAGTTGATAGTTAGATTATTATAATGAAAGGAATAGACACTCAGTTCAGATGTAATGCGTGAGCTGTATTCAGAAATAGTAATACGTTGATGTTACGTTGTTATTTTGAACCGGTGGTTTTAGTTCAGTGAACAAAACATCTTTGGTTCATGTGTATTGTATCCAAGCATTCGGAAAAAGTGTTGTGTTTTGAAAAATTTGCATTTTGATCTTCAGTTGTGAATTATGTGTCTAGAGTTTTGAAAAATGACATGAAGGTTCTGTTATTAGTACAAAAATGATTGTAAAAAACTGTAATGCTAAAGCTTCCATCCTGTGATGAGCACTATGGCCTTTATCTGCTCCTCGTGTGACTCTGTGAACTGAGGGCATACACTATCACATGTCTGCATGAGCAATGAGAGGCGCGTTAGCAATCAATCATCAGCCCTCTACTTCACTAGCAGCACTAACATCTTGATGCTGGACCAGCAGATTTTTTTTTTATCTGTTAGTCTCTCAGTCTGGACTGTTCACATCCTTTAGCATAATAATAATAATAATAATTTGTTACATTTATATAGCGCTTTTCTAGACACTCAAAGCGCTTTACATAGTAAGGGGCTATCTCCTCATCCACCACCAATGTGCAGCATCCACCTGGATGATGATGATGTGACGGCAGCCATAGTGCGCCAGAACGCCCACCACACACCAGCTTACTGGTGGAGAGGAGACAGAGTGATGAAGCCAATCAGTGTATGGGGATGATTAGGAGGCCATGATGGTCAGAGGTCAGTGGGCTAGTTTGGCCAGGACACCGGGGGTTACACCTCTACTCTTTATCGAAGGACATCCTGGGATTTTTAATGACCACAGAGAGTCAGGACCTCGGTTTAACATCTCATCCGAAGGACGGATCATAAATAACATGTAGTGTATCTGGCCCCATTCTCCCACAATCAGCTCTCTCCATTAGTTCGTGCTAAAGCAGTATTGCTCACTCTCTGTTATCTCATGGTATCACTACTAGCCCATGGAGTATTGGAAGACCACTGATAAACTCTGAGATATGGGCTGAGGGGATAATGTGCTGCTCTGTTAGCTTAGCGGTTAGCATTTAAAAATAATAAAGTTCTGAAACATTTACATTAAAATAGTATGTTTAGCAGTTCACCTTTAAGGCTTTGAGAGCACGGAGCTTTGTAGGATGTCTGTTCTTATCTAATACCACAATATTTGTGCAAGGAATTGCAAAACAGATTACCACAATCTGTTGAATTCCAACTGTATGTAGTGAAATATTAAAAACATAATCCAGAAGCGTTTAAATAACGGCAGCTGCCAATTACAGGTACAAAGATTGCATAGTATCAGGGCCTGATGATTTTTAAGCATTATATTGTTTTTCAAGTTTATAAGTGATCTGTTGAGAGTAAACTCTTTGAATTTAGTTTGATGTATGCTGAAAGACTCAGCCACACAAGTATCCCAGAGAGGATTTTTTTTTTTATTACTGATCATGAGTTAATAATATTATAATTAAAGAATAATTAAATATTAGAATGGTTATAATAATGTTCAATCATTTGATGTCTTATGATGTAACACAACAAATAATTTGCTTAGTCAAAATTAATTTTCTCTTTGTGGCTCAGTGTATCCAGAATTTTCATTCAGGTGCATCAACAGTAAATTTACTTATTTATGTTTATTTTATAAAGTAATAAAGAATGATAAGTAAATACTATAATAATACATTGAATACATGTTAAATAAATTTTTCGATTTATTATTGTCCAATAGTTGGCACTAGAGAGTGGGGACAAAGAGACACACTTTTCCAGAACAATGTTACTCATGGGGACTGCAATATTCTGTGTGACCGCCAGGGCGCATTGATACACAGTCACACATATTTTTGTCTTGAAAACAGTCCTTATGAGGACTTTTTCAAAAAGAGAAAACACACAGGGCGTGTCCTAACACTGTTTGGGAGGAGCCTGTGGGGCTTTGCCCGTGGGGACCTCATTTTAGGTCCCCACGGTGACACGAGTCCCCACGAGTCTGTGTGTATTCAGGTTGAAGTCCTCACCAGGATAGAAAACAAGAACACACGTGCCACACACACACACACACACACATCAGTACACACACACACACACACACACACACACATCAGTATACACACACACGCACACACACACATCAGTACACACACACACACACACACACACACACACACACACACACACACACACACACACGTCAGCTGACCACATGCATCTGCTGTTACACACACACACACGTTCTCTTATGCCCCATTCACACATAATCTGACTAAAGCTTTTGAAGATCTGATCACTGATTACATGCATCACATGGAGAAATAAGATACCTTGACAAATATGACCCTGGAGCTTAAAAGCAGTTATAAGTCGCTGGAGTATATTTGTAGCAATAGCCAACAATACATTGTATGGGTCAAAATTATTGATTTTTCTTTCATGCCAAAAATCATTAGGATATTAAGTAAAGATCATGTTTCATGAAGATATTTTGTACATTTCCTACCATAAATATATCAAAACCTAATTTTTTATTAGTAATATGCATTGCTAAGAACTTCATTTTAACAACTTTAAAGATGATTTTCTCAATATTTAGATTTTTTTGCACCCTCAGATTCCAGATTTACAAATAGTTGTATCTCAGCCAAATATTGTCCTATCATAACACACCATACATCAATGTAAAGCGCATTTATTCATTAAAAAATAGACCTTTATGATGGGTTTTGTGGTCCAGCGTCACACATCTTGCTGCATTTCGTGAACGAGCTGAACGATCAGCAAAGCATCAATGCATGGATTAACTTAGAATTTCTGATCATTTTTGATACGGCATCTTGTGCATTGTTTAAAAAAAAAAGCACATTTCTGTTGATTTGTTAAACTTTTTTTCCCTCTTCTTGTATTGCTTTATTATAGATCCAAGAAAGAAGTATCATGTCAAGCTCTTGGCCTATAGTTTCATGGGTGAAGGATACCAGGCAGATCAGACCATCAGCACACCGGGATGTGTTTGTGAGTTCAGCTGCTCAGATACACACACGCACAGACACACACACACACACACACACACACACACACAGTCACACACACACACAGACACTGACGCAGACACACACACACACACACATACACACACACACACACACACACACACAGACACACACACACACAGACACTGGAGACACACACACACACACACACACACACACACACACACACACACACACACACACACACACACACACACACACACACACACACACACACAGTCACACACACACACACACACACACACACACACACACACACACACACACACACACACACACTAACACACACACACAAA
>CM050423.1:29495543-29505543 GCA_027564155.1 Gymnocypris eckloni scoliostomus
ACTAAAATACTTATCTAAACTCATTTTCAGCAATTCAAGTAAAGCTGAAATGTGAATGAAATATTAGATGAAATTAAACATTCAAAAACAACCTGAAAAAATAAAATTGTTGCCTTTAAAACTAACTGAAAAAACGGAATAAAAATAAATTAAAACCAAAGCTGAAATAAAACTTAATGAAAGCCAAATAGAATTTACAAAAACAGTAAAAAATAAATAAACTTAAACTTAAATGAAAACTGAAATTATAAAAATAAAAGTTAATTCAAATTCTATATAATTAATTGTGTGTAAATAATACTAAAATAGCACTGCTTCCACCAATAGATCTTTTCTTGCTTATTAATGCACATTATTTGGGCTATATATCAAAGTAATTACAAATGCATTCTCAAATGTCAGTTAATTGATTGTTTCCATGGTGAATCCATGACTGATCTGCATTATTTATGACACAGGCAATCTTCCACTACCAAAACCATCAGACAGACTCCGCCCACTGCTGCCCGTCTGGCCAATCAGAGTCAAGCTGAGAGTGTGGAGGTGATGATGCCCATGATGAAGGATCATTTCATAGATGCAAAGGCATGTTTAAAATGACACATTCCTGCCTAAAAACACCTTTCGTGTGTGTGTGTGTGCGTGTGTGTCTGTGTCTGTGTGTGTGTGCGTGTGTGTGTGTCTGTGTGTGTGTGTGTGTGTGTGTGTGTGTGTCTGCGTGTCTGTCTGTGTGTGTGTGTCTGTGTGCATGTGTGTGCGTGTGTGTGTGTGTGTGTGTGTGCGTGTGTGTGTGTGTGTGTGTCTGCGTGTCTGTCTGTGTGTGTGTGTGTGTGTGTGCATGTGTGCGTCTGTGTGTGTGTGTGTGTGTGTCTGCGTGTCTGTCTGCGTGTCTGTCTGCGTGTCTGTCTGTGTGTGTGTGTGTGTGCGTGTGTGTGTCTTTTGTGGAAACAATGTTCTGATGATTGTGTTTCACTCTTTTAGGGAAACTAATCTGATCATTAACAGCTATGGACCAGTGAAGCCCACCACGGAGAAGAAGAAAAGAAAGAGATGGAACTTCTTTAAGAGGGAAAGCAAGGTATGAAGCCATTTACAATTTTCAGTGAGGATTATTAAAGAAACCGTCAGATAGAACCATAATCTAACATCTGAATGAGAGAAAATACTCAAAAGAATGCTTTAAATTTTTTATAATATTGCAAATGATACAATATAATACATTATGTTCATGTGAGATTATCATAATAAACTATAGTAGTTTACAATAAGCTATTTATTATTATTATTTATGAGTATAAATTAAAGGTAGTAAATACTGCCGTGATGTATAAATCTGTGTTGTTATTGTACAGCTAAAACTATTAAAAAAGAAAAAATAATAATAATAAATAAAAACGTAAAAATGTGAAATGATGCCTATACCAAATACCAATAATAAAAAAGTTAAAATACTACAATTATCAAAACTGAAGAAAAAATATATAAAAGCTAAATCAAAATGTAAAAAACAACAACAAATAAAAATAATAATACAATTATGTAAATTAAAATAAAAAAAATACTGATACATAATATTATATAATATAAATAATAAATATACTAAAAAGACACTTTATTTAAATAATTTATTTTAAAAATAATATATTATTAAATAGTAATGTCTTGTTTTTTGTTTGCATGTAAAGTTTTTTTAACATTAATGAGAAATTTATATGAAACGAAAAAAGCTTGTTTTCTTCATTTTTGAGTAAAATATAATTGTCTGTTTCATTGTGTTTTTGGTATGAAATATAACATTCTTTATGGGATTCACCCATACATGTCTCTTTTAAATGTCTCTTAAGTTCAGAAACGCTTGTTTGTCTGTTGTTTACTGGTGTTTTCTGCCTCTCTCAGGATGTGAAGAGTGTCTCCAGCCCATCGTACTCCTATCATCATGGCACCACCCTGCTGTGTTACGCCGAAAGCTCTCCTCAACACCCGCCGTCCTCTCTGCAGGGCCTGTTTGGGCCACCGGGGGGCGACAGCGAGGGCTCTCATTCCAGCGAGGGCAGCCACGAGACGGACGACTCGGGACGCTACTCTCACGACGACACCGAGGCGACTAACCGGTCTCTGTGTGCCGGCAGTCACCCGGCCTCCCTGCAGGGCGAGGATAACGAAGCGTCGGCCGAAACGCCCGTTCACGAGGTTACAGAGAAAGAGCTGCATCGCCACATGATCCCAATGATGGAAACGACACTTCAGAAACAGGAAATGATGGAGCCACATCCTGTTTAGCAAAAAACTTCTGCTTTAAACGGACTACTGAGCAGTGCTGGACGACCCGAGACGTCCACATGGCCCTCTTTCTCGGTGAATGTATTTGTTTCTCTCTTTCTCTGTTCGTTTTTATAAACCATTGTGTGTCTGAAAGAAACTAGAATCTCACCCACCATGAATGTGTTTAAAAAACGTCCAAAACGTGCGACGTGAATGTCACGTTTTCTGACGTAACCTCAGCGAGAGAGAGAGCGAGCGGAAGAGCCTCTCTTGACTTCCTAATCTACCTCAAGTATTTAATGTCCACTTATACACTCGACGGCGTTGTTTGTTTAATCCTGAAGTGTGAGATTGTGAAGGTTTTTTACCTGTCCTGCTGTGTGGCGCAATCGCAGCCAATCAGAACACAGTTGCTGTTTAATATGCAGGACGTTGGACCAATTGGAACTCACAGTGGGCGGAGCTACCCGGCTCATTGCATCACACATAGTTAGGACAGTGTTTTTACCTACCTCAGGTTCATAAACGTTAAACTCTCAGTCGAATGTTTTACTCTGATGTTTACGTATGATTTATTTGCGTTAGATTTCTCAGGTCTGTCGTATGAATGTGTGTATTTTTGCTCTTATAGTCCCTGTTTTATACTACCTCGTTTTACCTTTTGATTTTTAGCAGTAGTTGTGTTTGATTTCTTTGTCTCAGGGATGATTTGAAAGCCATGTTTTGTGACATGGTTTGATGGACAGGGTTTTTTCGGGCGGTTGACCCATACTGAATGTGTGTTTTAGCTGTTGTGGAGATAGTTTATTTCTTCTTTTGAGTAACCAAAAATGCTGGACGCTTCTTAGTTCGGCAGATAGCTTTAAACAATGGCCTTAACATGTGAAGATGAGAGATTGATTCTGAAAACCAAAAATTATAATCAAATCTGAATGATCAGGAAATGCTTTTTGCCTCCAAAGATATCTATTTTTCTCAGCATACAGTATATGTACTACTGAGTACGCATTCGAGTTGCTTTAGTGCTTTGAAATAGTGGATGATTTTAGATTTAGGATCATTAGTGTAGCACTTGTCTTTCAGATTAGTTTTATCACGCAGCTGAACGTGCAACGGTGACACGGCATCATCCGCAGAGCTGTTTGCTCTTTCTTCTTTCTGCTTTGCTGGTCTTTGGGATGATACGATGACAATGAGATAATCCGTGAATCAAACCAAAGATGTTTCACCCAGAGACCGGCGAACGCCCCAAAAAAGACCTCCGAGACGTCTTGATGTCCCGAGACCAAATGAGGTTTTTCATCTTTACACATCTCACGAATGCAGGTCATATTTCACTCCACAAAAAATCAAGACGTTAAATTGTGCATAAAGAAAATCAATAGCTACTTATTTTGAGACCATTTAGATGATTTACATCGTGGGGTTATTTTCATGACAATTAAACACATTTCACCCCAAAATTCGCTTTACCAATAAATAATAACTTTAATGTATATAACATAAATTAATTGCTTATGTATCATGATATGGAGAAAAACATTGTGTGTAATGATATTATAATATAATTATTTATATATTACATTATATCATACAAATATTTTAATGTAAATCATCATAAATGAATTGCTTAATTGTAATGAAAAATATATTTTTGATGATAATCATAAATTAATTGCTTATTTGACATGATATAAAATAATTGTCATGATATGAAATATAATTTTTTATGTAAATCATCATAAAACAATATTATGCTTAACTGTCATGGTATAAAATAATTGTCATGATATGAAATATTTTTTAATGTAAATCATCATAAAACAATATTATGCTTAACTGTCATGGTATAAAATAATTGTCATGATATGAAATATTTTTTAATGTAAATCATCATAAAACAATATTATGCTTAACTGTCATGGTATAAAATAATTGTCATGATATGAAATATTTTTTTTAATGTAAATCATCATAAAACAATATTATGCTTAACTGTCATGGTATAAAATAATTGTCATGATATGAAATATTTTTTATGTAAATCATCATAAAACAATATTATGCTTAACTGTCATGGTATAAAATAATTGTCATGATATGAAATATTTTTTTAATGTAAATCATCATAAAACAATATTATGCTTAACTGTCATGGTATAAAATAATTGTCATGATATGAAATTTTTTTTATGTAAATAATCATAAAACAATATTATGCTTAACTGTCATGGTATAAAATAATTGTCATGATATGAAATATTTTTTTGAAATGTAAATCACAAATGAATGGGTTATTTGTCATGAAAATAATTATGGCACTGCAGTATATAATTTCCTGATTTTTTATTTTTGGAGTAAAATATTAGCCGTAAATGTTCTCGATTCTTCAGCTTTATGAGATTCATCTCCTTAAATCAAATATCACAGTGATCAGTTTCCCTCAATAGAGTTTCAAGTTCAACATGGAATTATTTGACATGAAAACTATACACAGAGAGAGATATGATATTAATATTCCATGCGGCTGAAATTCTTCTCAATCAGGGGAAATTGATTGCTGGCTTTATTTCAATCAGTTCAGAATTGTTCGTTTGGAAGCAAACAGCCTGAAAGCAAAGACCGTGTTCGCCGTTGCACCGAGCATTAATAGAGATTCGTTTGCATGTGTTTTGAGCTTTATTCCGGAGTAGAGTTGATTTCTGCTTTCTGAAAGGACATCAGGAAACCAAAAGCAGTGTTACACGGACGAGCGTGAAGCAAACCAAAGATGATGATTTCAGCCTTTTGTAACTCTTCTCACCGGAGGAGAATTATTGTATTGTGTTTTGTACATTGTTTTGCATGATGTATCTTGGATTGTGTTAAAGTACTGACTAATATTCGCTTTCACTCTCTTGCTGAAGAAAAGGTTTTACCTGCGTGGGCTGTTTTCAGCAAGATTTGATATACATTTCAATATGCTTTAGTGTTTTAGAACAATATTGATTGTTGTGTTGAATTGTTAACTTCACATCTGGGTTTTCTGATTAGAAATGCAACGTAATAAAACGTGTCAAATGTTTAGGTGTGTGCTGATGGGAAAAACTCACGTATGCAATATTGGGGATTTTACTCAGGAAATAATATCAGTCCAGTTTCATGTCACTTTATTCATTGCTTAAACTCTTTTAAATTCTATTCTTCTTCTGTTGAAGTAGTTTGTTCTGTCATTTGTCTTCAAGCAGTGATGCTTTGTTTCCGTCACCCTGCTGCAGTAAATATATCTATAAGCCTTAAAAACTGAATGTATTTCTTAATAAATCAAATTCCACTTGTTAATATTCTGCTTTACTTCCCAAATACATGTACTGAATATTTTCTGTTCAGCTATACGGTGTTATGTTTATGCCAAAAGGTATACATTTACAGTAGTGACCCCCAACACAAATAAAATTGTTTATTACGAATTATGAAATTGGTTTCATGTATTTATATTCATGCTTTGTCAAATCATTATTCTTGATTAAGCGCGTCTAAAATAAAAGTTTTGTTTACATAATGTGTGTATTGTGTATATTTATGTATATATAAATACACACACACACACACATATATATATATAAGAAAAAATGTATGTTTCTATATTAAATATATAATATACATTCTATGAATATAAATATATTCATGTAAAGATGTAAATATTTCAAAGACAGAAGGATGGCAATTAATGTGAGGTATTTCTATGCAAAGTACCTATATATTTATTTAATTAACTAATATTTAAATTGTCAATTTGCCATTACATAATTTTGTTTGTAGAAGCTATTTTAAAAGAAAGTAATTTGAAAACACAGCGGCCAACATAAATGTCATCCGCCAAGACATATGCCTTTGCCTTCTACAAGAAACAGGTGTATATAATATAAATATATGATATAAAATGGACATAACTGACATTGTTTCACCAGTATTATGTGCATCACTTTGATTAGTTTAGACGTCTCTGAACTACGCTTGGCCTGTGGGGATAAATATCATACACAGAAGACACCGAGGACTCTTGGGTCTGTTAATTAGCAAACAGGGTTTCATAACATGTTATAACATCAGTGTCTCTTTCAGATTCAGTGTGAATGTGTGAACAGACCTAATATAACAGATCATTTCATGTGTCACGGAGGACAAGACACTGCTTCATTCTGTATTAACACTTTCTTTTTCTTTCTTTCTTATAATGCACATCTTCAGATGACATGCATTCTGATAAAGCAAATGTGAAATGCATTGTTTTGGGTAGTTATCTAATAAATAAAAAGAGGGGAAAAGTTGACCCGGGTCTCATCTTTTATAAAAGTGTAAATAGTAGCTTATTTAAATCACATGGTTATAATGCTCAAGGTGTCAATATGAGCCAAGTGTACTTGTGGTTAAAACAGAGAATAATTTAATTTAAAAATGTTTCTTTAAAACACATTTGTTAGCTGCTTCATCTGAGTTTTATTCAATCATTCTTGCTAAAGTTGTAAGGAAACAGTTTTAAATCCCTGACGTTACAAGGTTACACAGCAAAAACGATGATTTAAAATCAGAATATAAGTGATCTGATAAAAGCACGTGCAAAATCATTTTAACCGATTACGTAAAGAATACGAACCTTCGGGTTTATTATTACTTAAAGGAAATAATCCACCAAACAACAGTTTGACCATTCGACTGTTCAACAAAGCCACGCCCACCGCGGAGCGAACTTATGCATATTCATCTACGCCCCGCCCACCTGAAGAGTTTTTCACAGGAACCGAATATTACACAACACCGGTCGCGCACCGAACGGCGTGATTGCAGCGAAACGGAGGAAGAACGAGACGAGTTGACAACAACTTCCACCGTTTTCCCGTTCCTCTGAGTCATGTGAGGGACCTGTAATGTGCACAGAGCAGGAGAGAGATTCATTCTCTCGAAAACGACACCGAGGTAAAGTGATTCTCCGTGTTTTAGCGGCTTGATTCGGTGTCTGTCGGTATTACCGGAGCGTACCGGGCCTTCGGGCCTTTGGTGGAGAACAGAAAAGCGTGAATGCTGTCGATGAACGATACTTTAGAGACTTTGGGGAAGTTTGGAGTTGATCAGCAGGCGAGAGAATATCATACCTGACTTTGATTATTAATGTACTTTAATAGAGCATGCAACTGGCCAGCAAATGTTTATTATGTAACCTAAAAAGTTAAAAGAAGGTAAGACCATTACTTAAAACATAAACATACATGTGTGTATGTGAGTGTATAAACTTAACCAAAGCAGTTTGCAATGAGACAGAAATATTCAATGTGCGATATTGAGCTACTTTTTATTTTTAGCTGCATTTTTTCACATGTGTATATATATATATGTATTAGTTTAAGTAATTTTAGTAGATAAAGGCAAACTAATTGAACATTATAAATGTTTCTTAGGTGGCTATAGCTGAAGTAAAATAACATTTAACTTTCAGACAACGTTTATTTTATTTCAAGTAACAGAAATATGTTTTCTTTCTCCTTCTTTATGTTTTGTGTTAATAACCATGGTGTGCTACTGCCATGATCTGGTTTATTTTGACTTATTTTCTGAGATTGTCAACTGTAATGAACATTATTGTTGTAATGATTAATCTTGTAATGATTGATGAAATGTGAAACACTTTAAGATGGTGGTTCTTTGTGCCCCCCCAACACTGTATGTTGTCCATGTCATCTAATCAAACACCTGATTCAGGTCATCAGCTCATTAGTGGAGACTCCAAGGCCTGAATTGGGGGTGTCAGAGGAAGGTGAGGTGTCAAATGTGCAGTGTTGGGGGGGGGGCTCCAGGAACGTGGTTGGGGCTCCAGGAACGTGGTTGGGGGCTCCAGGAGGTGGTTGGGGGCTCCAGGAACGTGGTTGGGGGCTCCAGGAACGTGGTGGGGGCTCCGGGAACGTGGTTGGGGGGCTCCAGGAACGTGGTTGGGGCTCCAGGAACGTGGTGGGGCTCCAGGAACGTGGTTGGGGGCTCACTGCGTGGTTGGGGGCCTAAATTGAAGTTTTGTCTACTAGCTTTGAACTTTTTCATCTAAATGCTAATTTACTAGAGAAACGTTTATTAAATAAATGATATGCACTTTCTTTTAAAATCTTATGAGAAGAAAATTATGACACTGTGATGTAATATAAAGACTGTCGACTGATTTAAAAACAGAAACGAGTCCTTCTATAAACCAAACTCATTAAGAAAGCCATCAAACTGTTTCTCAAGCCATTCATTTACATTTATTCATTTAGCAGACGCTTGTATGCAAAGTGACTTACAGCGCATTCAGGTTATATATATTATTGTCAGTATGTGTGTCTGGGAATCGAACCCACAACCTTTTGTGCTGCTAACGCAATGCTCTACCACTGAACCACAGGAACATGACGTTTATATGATGTTAACATGAATCATACACGTGTCAGTGATAGTTTGTGATTTTCCAGGAGGTGAAGGTGGACTGGATATTTTCGGCAGTCCTGGGCTGCTGTTGGGAAGTCCAGAGAAAAACAGACGCAAGTCAAGCACACAGGTACTATTTTCCCTTTAGTTTTCAACATCATGACCACATGCATTGCCAATCGTTTGAGATGGAAACAGCAGAAATAAACTATTACATAAATATTGTTGATTTAAAAGTTTAAATAACACACATTATTGCAAAATACATACAGTGCCGTTCAAAAGTTTGGGGTCAGTAAAATTATTATTAAAATAAATTAATACTTTTATTCATCAAGGATGCATTAAATTGATCAAAAGTGACCGTAAAGACATTTATAATGTTGCAAAAGATTTCTGTTTTCTGATTTGTTTTTACATTTTTCTATTTATTAAATCATGGGGAAAAATATTGGGCAGCACAACTGTTTTCAACATTGATAATAATCAAAATCTGGAATCTGAGGGTGCAAAAAATCTAAATATTGAGAAAATCATCTTTAAAGTTGTTCAAATGAAGTTCTTAGCAATGCATATTACTAATCAAAAATGAAGTTTTGATATATTTACGGTAGGAAATGTACCAAATATCTTCATGTAATATGATCTTAATATCATAATGATTTTTGGCATAAAAGAAAAATGTATAACTTTGACCCATACAATGTATTGTTGGCTATTGCTACAAATATACCTGTGCTGCTTATGACTGCTTTTGTGCTCCAGGGACATATTTGAGCATTCAGGAGTAAAAACAAGTCTCTTTCTCGACAGGTACCGTCCTTCTCTCCTCTGAGCGAATATGCGCCTCCTCCGAACCCGAGTGCGGATCACCTAATAGCCTCCAACCCTTTCGATGACAATTACAGCTCCTCGTCTCTCCGTCCTGCCAACCCTTATCTTGGCCTCTCACATTACCCCGGGTTCAGCGGCTATGGGATGCCTTCTCGGGACTCGGGACTATACAGGACTCCTCACCACATGCGAAACCAGCCTCATCTGTTTTCCCAGAATCCCATGGGCTTCAACCGGTCACCGGGGTTTAATTACAGCGAAAACCCAAATTACGGGCAGCCGTTTAGCAGCAGCAGCAATAACGTTATGCACTTCAGACCAAGTCCAGGAGAGCGTGTTCACAATCTGAACCAAAGAGCTAGTCCAAGGGGTCCGGTTTTCAGTCCAGCCCGGGATGTGAGCCCAAATCTCTCTCAACACCAGAATAACTTCACTCAATCCAGCACGCCAACACCCAAACAGCACCCGAGCGAAA
>CM050423.1:29508043-29523043 GCA_027564155.1 Gymnocypris eckloni scoliostomus
ACAAACACTTGATATGAGCTGAGCGGGTTTTGTAGAAGCTGATCGTTTAATAGTTCACATGACTGGGTGTTTCTCATTGAATGTAGCTGTAGAGTATTTACTGTATCATGTGTCTTGTGTACTAGCAGCGTGTAGTTTAGTCTGAGTGAGCAATAATCCTGGATGTGCTGTATATTGCTTTTTCTTCCTTCTCATTACTCTTATTATTTTCAAACAGCTTGTCTCGTTGATTGTTTTATGATCAAATGAAGTGAATTAACAGAGCCAGAGAACAAGTTGAAACTTTGGAAGCACTTGATACTTTTGTAAGTTTTGTTATCTGACAGATTTCTGAATCTTTACTGGGTTTATTTGAGGGTTTTTTGGCCAAGATTGAGGAGGTTTGTTACTTGAAGACCTTATTTTGGGGCATGAAACAGCACAAAATATATATATTTATGGAGTCAAAAGCACTTTGTGCATCGGCACTTTTAACCATTTATGTCCTAAAATTCGTTAATTTTATGACTCAATTTTCATTGGTGAATGGGTGAGAAAAAAACATGTGCTGGTCATTCCAAATGAAACGAAATGAAATGATGCAATAAAATACAATAAATATTGCTTATAGAAAAAAACATTGTAATACAATTTTTAAAAATGAATAAAAAGCTCTGTCTGGATGCATCACCTGAACATGTTTTTGTTCGATTCGGCCATATATCATCTCTATAATTTTCTCCTTTTTTGGTCCATTTAGCAGGTTGTTAATCCAGCTCCATCAGTGTTGATTCTGGTGTAACGTCACACGTTCCCTTGTTTTGTGTCTCTGTATGTCTCTTCCACTGAGCTGGGAAACACTGTGGCGTCGTGAATGTAAACTTTAGAGATCGGCCGATATATCGGTTTACCGATATTTTTCCTGATATTTAAGCATTTTACCATAATCAGATATTGTTTTTGTATTATTTTTTTTGTCACATACATAATTATACAGAGTATAACCAGCAGTGAAATGTGTTCTCTGTATTTGACCCATCCAAGTGCACACACACACCTGGAGCGGTGGACACACACACACACAAACACACTTGGAGCAGTGCACACACACACACAAACACACACACACACCTGGAGCAGTGGACACACACACACACACCTGGAGCAGTGGACACACACACACACACCTGGAGCAGTGGACACACACACACACACCTGGAGCAGTGGACACACACACACACACCTGGAGCAGTGGACACACACACACACCTGGAGCAGTGGACACACACACACACACACACACACACATCTGGAGCAATGGACACACACACACACACACACACACACCTGGAACAGTGGACACACAAACACACATACTTGGAGCAGTGGACACACACACACACACACACTTGGAGCAGTGAGCACACACACACCTGGAGCAGTGGACACACAAACACACACACTTGGAGCAGTGGACACACACACACACACACATGAGCAGTGGACACACACACACACACCTGACATTTATTAACAAAAGTACTTCTGACAATGTTCATGTGTCTGAAGGACAAAATAACATAACAATTATTGTATGTTGATCCCTGGTGCCTTATGTGTTGTGATGTTTTAAATATGATATTTCGATCCTGAGCTGATGGCCTTGTGCAGTGAATCATTTACACACTTATCAATATGACATGAGAATACAATAACAGGACAATGAATGTATGAAGCCAATAAACTAAATAACCAACAATATGAAGAGAACACATTTGTGGCATCATCAAAATAAAGCAGGTACAGTTTATTGAATGTAAATTAAGATTGACATATTTATCTTGTTTAATAGAGAAACCTCGGCAAAGCCATAATTCAACTGTTTCAGTCTTCATATTGTGTTTAATAAAACTGATTTAAAAAATACATTTTCTCTAACAATGTCAATTAATTTGACTGAAGTGATGCACAACTCTGATTTGTTTTATATGGAATAATATTTTCTCACAATAAGATATCAAATTAATTATAAACCATTTTAGCAAAAATAGATAATTGTACGTTGTGCACTGTGAATAACGGTATTTATTAACGGGAGACAATAATGAGTGCTGTTCCCAGTCGTAATATTAAGCAAATAAATTATAATAATTATATATATATATGTGATTTACATAATGTGTGTACTGTGTATATTTATTATGTATATATAAATACACATGCATGTATATATTTCAGATAAATGTTCTGTTTATATATTAAATATATTTATAAATTATATGAATATGCATATATATATATCCATATAAATACATACTTGTGTATGTGTGTGTGTGTATAAACAGGTTGATCAAGAATAAATTATACAAAATAATTTATACATTCTGGAAGTTTTTGTTGTACTTGTTTTAATCTATACTGATTCTAAATAATAAATAGCATCCATATAAATACATACTTGTGTATGTGTGTGTGTGTATAAACAGGTTGATCAAGAATAAATTATACAAAATAATTTATACATTCTGGAAGTTTTTGTTGTACTTGTTTTAATCTATACTGATTCTAAATAATAAATAGCACTGCTATTTTAAAAAAAAACTTCATAAATACATAATCGCGCATATATTATATATATATTATATATGCGATTGTGTATTTATGAAGTTTTTTTTGAAGATACTTGCAGTTCCCTGTGGTAATATTAAGCAGCACTTATAAATACATATAATATAACTGTAATAACGGTTAACTTAGAATAAATTATATTTATTTATATTTTTCTAAATATTATTTTGATATGCTAATGTATTTAACTTTTTAATGATATTATTCCATTTTGATATTTACTATTTTATTCATTGTTTTTTTATTTTTAGAATTTATTTTATATATTATAAAGTAAGATAAAGTTTTGAGAGAAAAAGATGAAGAAAACCGTTGAAACCGGAAATGACAAACCGCCATCCATCCATCGCTCCGCCCCTTAGCAACCACCCGTCCCGTCGTAGCAACCAGTGTTTACGTTTCTCTCAGGAGACTCAGAGATGCCGCTGATAGTGAGAGACCACACATGGACACAAAACCAGAACACCGTTTACATCAGCGTGCCTTTAAAAGGAGTGAAACCCGCGAACGCTCATGTCATCTGCACAGACGAGTATCTGAAGGTCAGGTTTGAAGCTTTAAATGTCAAACTTTAAGAAATATATACCCGGAGAAACGCGCTCATGTGTTCTGAATGCGTCTGCAGGTGAGTTTCCCTCCGTTTCTGTTCGAGCTTTTCTTCTTCAGACCAATAAATGAGGAGAAAAGTGAAGCGAAGATTGGAAACGGGGTTGCAGTTTTCACACTGCAGAAGAAGAGAGATGAATTATGGCAGCAGCTCTTCACAAACATTGGTAGGAGATATTTCACAACATAGCAATGTACTCGAGATGCTACATATAGTTAGCTTTAAAGATGTATATTTGTATTCCAAAGATAAAGACAAGCAGAAGCAGATCCGAGAACAAGCCATTCTCAAAGTTCAGGAGAAAGAAGCGGAACAATGTAAAGCCAAAGCTGCCAGGGTTCAACAGGAGAAGAAGTACGCGCTGGAAACCATGATGAAGGTATACAAGTGTGTTTACTCTCACATTTACTGCTTTTACACAGTCATAATGCACATCGCCTTGACAGTTCTGGTGTCTTACCTTGAACTCTTGTGTTACATACAGAAAATTACAAGTATTTGCATGCATATTTCCCATAATGATGATTAAAGAGAATAAACTAGTCGAAAACAGTGCTATTTATTTATTTAGAAGCAGTATAGATTAAAACAAGTACAACAAATCTTCCAGAATGTATAAATTATTGATTTTGTATCATTTATTCTTGATCAACCTGTTTTTGAATCAGTGCACAAGTTTACTTTTTTTACTTTTTAGTCATTTAGCAGACGCTTTTATACAAAGCGACTTACAAATAAGCAAAATTAACTAAAACTATAAGTTAGAAGTCTATAAATACACATTTAAGAAAATGGAGAAATTAAATAAAATGACAAATGCATACAACAACATTTCAAAACTAAACATTTAAATGAAAAAAATAAAGCTAAAACATTTCAAAATATTAAAACAACAAAAGGTATGAGTATAAAAATGATTCTAACATGACACTAAACACCCATAAATATATATATATATATGTTATTTCATTTCCATGTAGTTTGTTGATGTAACGTTACAAAAATAAATACAATGTATTAAAACTAAAACTAAGGAAAGTACCTATAAAGACATATTAAATTCAAACATAATTGATCTAAAATTAAAATAGATAAATCAAACGGCAGTACTTTATCAGTAATCCTAAAAGAAGAACACTGTCTAACACACATGCTAACAAACAACAACTTACACATAGTAAGAATTGGTTATAAAAACTAAAACAGAAGTGAAACAAGCCGTAAGAAAGAAGATGAATAAAAGCGATATTTATATCCTTTGACAGTGTCCTCCCGATGGAGTCGATGGTCTTTACACTCTTCGATCGCGGTAAACTACGCTTTTAAACCCATTTAACAAAACACTACTCCAATTCAGCTGAACACTTTCCTTCATCACAATACATGTCCAAGCAAGCGCAGACACTGACACGGGACGCGATACAGTACGAGACCGAACGCCTTTCAGCACGTCTCCACACAGTGAACAAAACAAGCGTTTCTGCTATATATGCAGAATGATTTCTGACGTGTTTGACTGTTGTCTCTAACATGAGCTTGCTGTTGAATTCTCTGTGTTTAGCTTGAGAACGAGGAGCGGGACAGCATTCAGAAGATGAAGGATGAAGAGTGTGCGAGAGCTACGGCAGAGCTGGATTTCTGGAGAAAGACAGCAGAAGAAAAGGAAAACCAGCAGGGGACCGGCACGCACGACAACCAACCGGTTTATCAGAAAACAGAGCGTGCAAACGCTCCACCTGCAGTCACGCCGATGCGTAATACTAGTGACACTACATCTGGTGAACACACTTTAACTATAACTATAACTATAACTCCATAACTGATCTAATGTTACGCTGTTCTTCTCAGGACCTGTCATGATGCTCACTACTTGAAATACAGTAAAGAAGCAGTCAAAATATATAATATGTGACCCTGAACCACAAAACCAGTCATATTAGGCTCATTTTTAATTGAGCTGAATAAATAAGCTTTCCATGATGTATGGTTTGTTATGATTGGACAATATTTGAAAATCTGGAATCTGAGGGTGCAAAAAAAATCTAAATATTGAGAAAATCATCTTTAAAATTGTTCAAATGAAGTCCTTAGCAATGCATATTACTAATCAAAAATTATGTTTTGATATATTTAGGGTAGGAAATGTACAAAATATCTTCATGGAACATGATCTTAATATCCTAATGATTTTTGGCATAAAAGAAAAATGTATAATTGTGACCCTGAACCACAAAACCAGTCATATTGAGCTGAATAAATAAGCTTTCCATTGATGTATGGTTTGTTATGATAGGACAATATTTGTAAATCTGGAATCTGAGGGTGCAAAAAATCGAAATATTGAGAAAATAATCTTTAAAATTGTTCAAATGAAGTTCTTAGCAATGCATATTACTAATAAAAAATTATGTTTTGATATATTTAAGGTAGGAAATTTACAAAATGTCTTCATAAAACATGATCTTTACTTAATATTCTAATGATTTTTGGCATTAAAGAAAAATGTATAATTTTGAATCATACAATGTATTGTTGGCTATTGCTACAAATATACTCGTGCTGCTTCTGACTGCTTTTGTGCTCCAGGGTCACACATTTTTGAATAAGCTCCTGTATTTTCTTGCTAGGTCAGAGAAGCAGAAAACAGAAACCTAAAGATGTGCCTGCTCCCAGATCAGCTGGCTGTATTCAGATCAGCTTCACTCCACGAGTGTTTCCCACCGCGCTGAGAGAGTCTCGTGTCCCGGAGGAGGAAGAGGTCAGATCTATGGATTATAGATTATCACTCAAATGGTTCGAGAGTCTCATTATGTCCGTGTGTGTGTGTGAGCAGTGGTTGAAGACGCAGGCGGAGGCCAGGAGAGCCGTGGACACAGATCTGGCCGAACTGGACGACCTGAGAGAGGAAGAGAGAAACCCAGACTGGCTGAAAGAGAAGGGCGAGTGAGTTTCACCGATCACACGTAAAGGGATATTTCACCCAAGCATTCTGTCATTAATTACTGACCCTCGTGTCGTTCCAAACCCATAAGACCTTCGTTCATCTCCAGAACACAAATGAAGATATTTTTGATGAATCTGAGAGCTCTCTGACCCTCCGTAGACAGAATCCGAACACGATCAAGAGCCAGAAACATAGAAGGACTTCGGTTAAATAGTCACATCAGGGGTTCAACCGTAATTTTACAAAGCTACGAGTAGGGCTGTGCGAAATATATCGGATGGACGAAATAAAAAGTCTATCGTTTCATTTTATGTTCTATCGTTTATATATCGTGGTGTCGCATAATACATTGTTTACGGTAAAACATTTTCATAAGTGACTTCGATCTTTATACGCCGCCCACCACGGACGTTTCCACAAAATATGGTAGTGTACAGATGCATGACAAATGTGATTGCATTATAACAAAATATCAAAGCAAGTGTCGTTTATTTAAAACAAACAAACAAACACAGCATTAAATATCATACTCATCTTTTTCAGTAAATTGTTCATGGCTGGAAACTACCAGGCAGCCGTCAACGCTTATAATCTCGCCATAAAGCTCAACAGAAAGATCCCAGCTTTATTCTCTAACCGAGCAGCTTGTCATCTCAAACTGAGAAATCTTCACAAAGCCATCGAGGACAGCTCTCAGGTCAGTTTTACTGTTTGTGCTCTATTTTAAATGATGTGGATTGTATACAGAGCACTGATTCTCTTCACATTAACACACATGAACTGTCTCAGGCCCTTGAGTTACTGAAGCCTGCGGTCGCTGTGAACGCTTCGGCCCGACTGAAGGCTCACGTGAGGCGTGGAACAGCATTCTGTGAGCTTGAGCTCTATGTGGAAGGTACTGGATCATCACGATGTGAAACACATCAACCTCTGCAGTCTTATAAACACACAGTTATCTGTATGTGTATAGTGTGGGAGAAATCTACCACCTGAAATCACTGTTAAATCAACTCTTATCGATGTTATCTATTATAGAAATGATATTCTTGAGTTGGTATTTTAATCAAATTGGCCTCTGTTATGATATGCAGATTGTATATTTTTGCTGTTCGGATTCAGTCTTGCCAAAAGCATTTTACTTACGCAGAACAAAAATATTCATCACAGTTTTACAGATATCAAAATAAGTATTTTTTAATAAAATTGTATCAAAAATAAGTCATGACATCAAAGCATTCTGGGTTATTTGGCCATTCTTCATAATCCAAAAATGACATTGTAATAGAATCTGCATTCTTGTCCTGCAAGTGTAACGTTTGACGTTTGAGTTTTAAGATTTGATTACCACACAACTTTGTAGCTTCCTGAAATACAGCAAGTGTTTCACAATATCAATCTGATGTTTGTTTTAGGTCTTCAGGACTATCAGGCGGCTCTAAAAATCGACCCACACAACGCAGCCCTGCAAGCTGACACAGACAAGATTCGTGAGATCATACAAGGCACGACGTGAACACAGCTCCTGAAAAGATAGGTTGCACCTGTACTTGAACTGAACTTGTGTTTAACACTGGTTTCTTATATGATAAAGACCGGTTTGATCATATTCTGCTCAATAGTATTCATCTTCCCAATAAAACGACATTTGTGTTTTTGAATGGAAGTTTATTGCGGTCACATGCACAATACTGGAAGTACATCAGTAGTTTTATGTAATTACAGATAAAACTTGATTTAGAGTTAATGATGAATAGAATTGATCATTTCTATGGACTCAGTTCTATGTTGCAGAACATATACTCAGTCTGAAGACTCAAACAGGACACAATAGTCTCTTATAAACATATAGATGGATAGAGTAAGAATAATACAAGGAAAGTCACGTTATAAAAACATTAATCCCAGGTATTATAACAGGAAAAGTCTGGCTAGCGTTCTGGCAAGGTTCTTTTAAAAGCTATGAACAAATGTTTTTTCATTAACATTATCATTAATATTGTTCTACAACGCTTTCGGGCTGCCGTCCTCGTTATATATCAGTCCAGTAAGGTCCTTGTCACTGCCGCCCAGATCCTCGGGTTCAGAAAGTGCCCGGTGTATCGCTCTCCATTCTTCTAGCTCTTGAAATCACCCCCAGAATGGCCTTTCTAGAAACACCACGGCATTCCCCGGTGAGAGGAACGTGTGTGTCCCGGTGGAATCCGTAATCATTCCATCTCCGACCGCTTAAATAGAGAGGAACGTGTCTCAGAGTCATCGTTACTGGTTCACTTTCAAGAACCAGCTTATACGCATCGTCCCACCAGTCTTCATCCAGGTCCTTCCAATCTGACATCTGCTGAAAATAACTCTTAAACAGTTCCCATATGAGTTATTATCAGTGTCGGGGGTAACGCATTACAAGTAACGCGAGTTACGTAATAATACGACTTTTTTCAAGTAACTAGTAAAGTAACGCATTACTTTTTAATTTTCTAGAAAATATCTGAGTTATTTTTCTCCATTTATTGACTGAGTGCGCCGTGTGAACATGATCTTACTGTAGATCTAATCTAGACTAAATATGAATGTGTATTAATTCATCTCACTCACAAAAAACAGATTCAGTATTCATCAAAATGAATTAAAACAGTGAAATACAAACTCAGAATATGACTCAAACCTGCAATAATTAAATATGTTAAACAACACAAATATATCTAATCTCATTTTATTAACCGATGTGTTTGCTGCTGACCTTTGATGATCAGTTCAACCATATTAATAATAAAAATGACTTTAGATAAACTAACATTGTGTTTTATTTCTGAAGAGTGTTGAACTTCTCCTGTGTTCTTCTGTTCAGACGTGATTTACTCTTCTTCAGTCTGAGGTTTATTCATTACACTTTTTGGTGTGAAAGGCTTTTAAATTTGCTATAAATATAACTTCTTGTATTAAAAACAAACAATCAAGCCCTGCTCATATTTAAAAAGTAACGCGAAAGTAACGTAACGCATTACTTTGCATAGAAAGTAACTAAGTAACATAATTAATTACTTTTTTAGAACGTAACGCAATATTGTAACGCAGTACTGTTAAAAGTATCTTTCCCCGACACTGGTTATTATGTCAGTGAGCAGATGGTTATGTATAAATATAAACCCTTCATATGAGGTTTATGCTCAGGCAAATCATAGTGGATGTATTTTTTAGTAATATTTTAAGTTAATGAAATGAACAATGTCTATTATTTTTGTCAGAACCGCACCAAGATATCTCTGTTTATTTGACTGATTTAGTCGGATCAAGCCCAGTGCATTGTGGGTTGTCCCGTATTTATTTTTGTAGCACAACAACAACACAGTTGTAGTACGTTACTGATTCCTAAATACATTAATAAACTGTAGTTAGTAACTTAATCCATTTATCATTCTACTATTACATTACGCATTTTAGGTAATAAAATCAGACTACTTGCAGGCCATGTAATCATTAATCAACAGAGAACCGTGAACATGCACACGGATACTTAATTATGAACTTAAAATCTCGATGAAAGAGCTTTGCCTGACAAACAAGTGTGAGAATACATTACATGTAAATAAGAACAAAAACACAGACTTGGCTAATACATGGTTTAATGTCAATGTATGATAGTCTAATTCAAATAAACATGAACGTGTTCATCAGTAGTCCATACAGTGTTGAAATGACTTTTTCTGTGTAATTATATCAGCCTGTGGTCTTTGTGTCCACACGAATTAGCGCGAATCCATCAATTATGAATCATTTATTGCTACGGTGTGAATAATATGCAGTCAATACAAAAGTTCAAAAAGAAAAGTAATCTAATTACAAGTACTTCATTTTTTGAATCTGATTAGTAGACTAATCCAGATGACTAGTAATCAGTTACTACCGCTCTGGAGACTGGGTTTAAACACTTACTGCTTGTATGAGATGATGGAGAGCCTGTGAGACAGACAGGTGTGTTTTAGGAAATCAACAGAATTCGACAGGTGTGTTTTAGAGTTTTGTGTAGAGATCCGATAGTGAGAATCAAGAACTGTGTCACATCCGTATGTGTGTCATATAGCCTACAAGTATGAGTAATACTGCACAGAGTACAGCCCGTGGGATGCTGCCAGTTTGACTGTAGATCAACTGATGCCATATTACATATTCACCACTAGATGCTACTATTGGACAGCCAAAGCATCATTTCAGCAGATAATCTATACTTTTATTTTTGGGGATGTGGCTTCAAAGGTGTCTGTTGTAAATGCATTTTGATAATGATAAATCACACAGTTCCTATTAAACGCACAGCAGTTCTTAATAGACTGTACACCTGGCTAGCTGTCTTAATGACTGATCATGAACAAAATAAATTACTAATTGCACTAATAAGGTAAGTGGTTGCAAATTATTTATTTTAGCTACATTTAAAAGAATTTTTTTTTGAAAGTTAGTCAACTAAATTAACTAAAATAAATTGATTGCAACCACTTACCTTAAAATATATTTTTGGGGAAATCAATTCATAATTTTTTTTCAGTGCATAAATATCTGACAGGATTTATTTTGGGTTCAAGCAGATCTAAACACTATCAAAAACCATGCTGCTCTCTCCTCGAGTACAGAACCAGCTTTATCCTCAATATTAGTTTGATATTTAAACATGATCTTTTGCTTTGATAAATGAATAGACTGATGTGTTGTTTTAAATCTGTCATTATTTGAAGCAATGATTGTCCTAAAGTTATGTCTAATAAACCTTAAATTATGATGCACGTATTTGCTACATGAAATTGTACAAGTGCTGTCAAATGATTAATCGCATCCAAAATACGTTGTTTTTAAATAATATGTGTACTGTGTATATTTATTATGTATATATAAACATACTCACATATTTTGAAAATATTTACATGTATATATTTATATTGATATAATTAATATTTTATATAATTATAAACATAATATATATTTCTTAAATATATACATGTATGTGTGGGTATTTATATGCATAATAAATATACACAGTACACACATATTATTATGTGAACAAAAACTTTTGTGCACTAGTTTGTAACTTTGTCAGTAATAAAACTAAACGTGCTTTCATGAGTGGATGTTTATTTCTGTCATATCCATCAAACACACACAATACTGGACATGCATCAAGGTTAAAACGATCAATAACAACAAAACAAGACCTGTCTTGAGTGAAGGATCAGACGTAATGCAATGCAGTAAAAGTGTTTGGTCACTCTCTCTTAAAGCTTGTAGTTTGGGATATACACGTAGCGGTGGTCCAAGCTGGTGTTGAAGGACTTGTCCTGGAGCATGCCACACAACCCAAGGTGCTGCGAGAAGCTCTGGGTTATGGGGTGATAGGAACAGGGCGAGGACTCAAACGTGGGCGATCGAGCGCCGTAGTCGCTGGATGTGGTCTTATACAGCAGGTCCAGCGGGGGAGATCCGGGTTTGATCACGCAGGAGAAGACGGGGTTTCCAGGAGTAGCACACGGCACCCTGTGCTCCGGATTCATTATGACTGCAGCTGACAGGACATCAAGTATTACATTTATGCATTTAGCAGACGCTTTTATCCAAAGTGACTTACAGTACATTCAGGTTATACATCAGTACATGTGTTCACTGGGAATCGAACCCACAACCACAACGCAACGCTCCACCACTGAGCCACAGGAACATTATTAATGAGTTATTATTAAAGTCACCAAAGCCAGCTAATCATTTGAGGAACTTTTGCTTTATTTACCTTCTTATTGACCATTGCTTAGTTCAATATTATTTCCTTAGTTTTTCTGTTATTAAAAAATATGATTTAAAGAACATAATCAATGCAATTCCCGGTGTTAAAATGCAGATAATATAACCCTATAAACGCTGAACCTCTGGTAAATAGTCTCTCTAATATTTATTTGGATATGCAAAATAATTGAACTTCAATTTTTAACTGTAAAGTATTTAACTTTTTTTATTTGTACAATAAATTGTGTAATAATTGTATACTTTTAATGTATTATTTATATAGTTAAATCACATTTTATTTATTTATTTATTACATTTAATGAATGTATTTATTATTTTAATGTATTATTTATATAGTTAAATCACATTTTATTTATTTATTTATTTATTTTAATGAATGTATTTATTATTTTAATGTATTATTTATATAGTTAAATCACATTTTATTTATTTATTTATTTATTTATTTTAATGAATGTATTTATTATTTTAATGTATTATTTATATAGTTAAATCACATTTTATTTATTTATTTATTTATTTATTTTAATGAATGTATTTATTATTTTAATGTATTATTTATATAGTTAAATCACATTTTATTTATTTATTTATTTATTTTAATGAATGTATTTATTATTTTAATGTATTATTTATATAGTTAAATCACATTTTATTTATTTATTTATTTATTTTAATGAATGTTTTATTATTTTAATGTATTATTTATATAATTAAATCACATTTTTATTTTTTTTATTTTAATGAATGTATTTATTATTTTAATGTATTATTTATATTGTTAAATCACATTTTATTTATTTATTTATTTATTTATTTATTTTAATGAATGTATTTATTATTTTAATGTATTATTTATATAGTTAAATCACATTTTATTTATTTATTTTAATGAATGTATTTATTATTTTAATGTATTATTTATATAGTTAAATCACATTTTATTTATTTATTTTAATGAATGTATTTATTATTTTAATGTATTATTTATATAATGAAATCACATTTATTTATTTTAATGAATTAATTTATTATTTTATATTTATTTAAACTGATTTTTAAATATATTTATTTTAATCAAATGTTGATTATTTATTATTATTTGATCCAAATTTGATTTATTTATTAATCAAAGACCGATAGTTAATTTAATCTTAATTTGAATATGTTTGTTATTATTATTATTTGTAAATTTCTACACAGGTTTTCTCTAAATGTTAACACTTTTAGATGCAATTAACATTTTTATATTTTTAACTAATTGTTATTTACTAAAATGTAATATTATAATATTTTACACATTATTTATAATTTATTCATACTGTTTTTAGCGCACTTTAAATATGACACAAAGATGAAAAATATCAATTTAATCTTTTAAACAAAGTGTAAATATAAGAAATGCAGTTTACCAGTTTTGACGTTCAAACGCTTGTGTTGTAAGGACGTCTCTATGGCAATGAGCGCTTACGTCAACTGCGCCTGCGCGTAAACAAAACAGCATTAAAAACTAACATTTCAACCTACGATCAACGAGATTTATTAGGAAATTAAATATAAACGTCGGAATCGCTGTTAAATAGATCAAACCAACCAGCAACTACGCAAACATAGACACTTTAAAAATTCCGAGTCACTCACAGGATACGGAAATCTCGGGAAATGTAGTTTTTAGAGTTGAAGACTGTAAAAGGATGATTACGTGTAAAACTACAACTCCCATGCATCTTCCTCTCGGCAGCCCGCCGCCGCCGTGTTGTGATGTTGATGTTTTGGCTCAGTTGAAGAGGCGTGACGTTTTTAACGGTAGATTTGCTCAGAGGACGTTTGCTTTCTTCCTTTCTCCCGCTGCAATTTACCTCTAAAACAGGTAAGGACGACATATAACGCGCCGAATGCAGTTTAAAGCCATCCATAGCACTACTGACAGACTAAAGAGACTCATTCATATTCCGCTAACGTTATGTGTTAGTCATTATGTCTGTTAATCTCTAAAGTTCAACAGTTCAGTTCACGCACTGAATCAAATGTTGAGTTTAGCACTTTATACATCTAACTTTAGATTCTGGGAGTCTCCTGCTTCGAGTTTATTTGCGAGCATAAGATCAAACAAGACGTATTCTGCAATAGTAATCGCTCACAGTTGTCGTGTTTATGTAGTATCTTTTTATTTTTGGCAGTTTAAACCATATTGTCATGTTTTTTAGAAGAAAAACCCCGTTTTGCTTCATCCATCCACCTATAAAAGGAGGGTTTAATTTTTTAGATGTAATTTTTTACAGACTCCTAAATATGATTATCTTCGTCTGAGAGACCCCCGTCCTAAAATTAAACGTTAGATGTATTATTTATTTAAGTAAAAAAAAATAATAATCATTTTTAGCCATTTATTGATTTAAAACTAATTTATTTGTATTATATTTTATATTTATTCGATTATTTATTTTTAATCACATTTTATTATTAATTTAAATGTGTGTGTAATCTGTATATATATATATTTTTATTATTAATCAAATTTATTTCGTTAGATTTAATCTTATATATTTATTAATTATTTTTTTTCGAACTTCCACGGACGTTCTAGCCCTCCTTTGTGGTCAGTTTGAAACCCCCTGATCTATAACACTAAAAAGCACCTAAATATCATGCATGGGATGCTCTTGCACTCATTAAGATCTGTTGCAGTGGTTTTGTTTGGATGGTGATATGTGTGGTAATGGCTCTCTTCTTCTGTTTTTTGGATGGTTAACAAACCAGAGTGTGTTATTTTTGCATGCTCTTCCTGAAAAACAAACCAGTGAAACAACCAGATGACAGTTTTGACTCAGATCTGCGTTTTTAAAGACACAGTACACCTCGAAACGAGGGCTCTGAGATTATTTACTCAGTCTGCGTGTTGTTACAGACTCCTTATGAACTTGAAAATGCAATACGTTTATAAAGGTTTTGCATGAAGATACACCAGGCTGCGTCAGATTTCAGCGTAACTCTCAGATGTGTAATGATGAGAAGTTTCTTTATTTGTGCCTTTTTGTTTAACAAGACCTCTATTCAC
>CM050423.1:29525543-29535543 GCA_027564155.1 Gymnocypris eckloni scoliostomus
CTAGATCTCACACCGAGAGGTGAGGTGGCGGCGGAGGCGGAACCGGCCCGAGAGGTGCGATTAAACCTGAAAATGATGTCCTGGCAAGAGAGGAATTCTCCAGTAATCCGGATTAAAGAAGTGGCTTTTATGTTTTCTTGCAGGCGGGTGGAGGAGAACATGTGATCCTTTGCTCCTCCAGTGAGAACTCTGACATCATCATGCTGGCGGACTCTCGGGAGGCGGAGCCTGACTCGTGGGAGGAGCCTGTGGCTAAGGAGAAGGAGGAAACAGGAAGTGAGGAGCTCTATCTCGGAAGCTCGTCGAGCAGCCAGTACACGTTTCGAGAGTCGGAGACGAGTGAGTGGAAACATGTTTTCATGCATATTAACACCACTGCAATGACGTAATTAGCCGTGGGATTTTTTTTTAAGTCTGACTTTACAAATTAAAGAAAAGAATCATGTCAGAAGTTATTCGGTATTGATCACAGTTGTGTTTTAATTGTGATTGTTGATGGCAGAGTTTGGTTTGTATTCATTTTGATTGTTTCTGAGAAAGATTGTGTGCAAGACGTGAGATGTGATCAATCGAAATAAAGCACAAAATCACAGTAAAGCTTAGTGCACGTATCAAATCGCCAAGTCTGCAATATATTAAAATAAATATATTTCAGAATATGGCATTTGTTCTTTATACTCAAGCAGCTTATGTTTCGGGGTTTAATATTTTTATGTAGCAATTAATAATAATGCATATTAATAATAATGATTATTATCAATGATATCTAAAAAATAAAAACAAATGTATCCCCCAAAAAATATATAGCATCAAGCTTGTGAGACAAAACTACATTTCCCATGATTCTCTTTGGTAGTGCGAGAAAGATTAAATATGCATCGATTACACTTATATTTGTCAATAAGTGAAAAGGAGAGCAAGAAATAAAAAAATGCACTATGCATCAATTTTTATCCCGACCACAAATCACTTTGCACGTTATGATTTTCGACGTTTCTGAAGTTTCCAGGTGAGCTTGAAGCACTAATATACACGTGACCTGTAACATCTGTCACATCGTCTGTCTTTTATAATTATCCTGAAAATACTGGGTGAGTTCTCGAGCAGTTTGGAGAGGTGTTGGGAACAGTTCAGCCTGGAAATCCCTGGGTTTTCATTTTATGGATGCATCGCGTGTAGAAGTGTTTGGCTCGTGTTCCATCATATTTCATAATTAGGGATGCACTGAAAGGGAAATTCTGGGCCGAAACCGAAACAAAAATTCTGGATGTATTTGGCTGAAAACTGAAACCGAAAATGCTTTGTAATGATGTATTATTTTATTAAATTATATAATTTTTTTTTTAATTTAACTCGATTTTAGTTATATTGAATTTGAAAAACACAAGCCAATAAATAACCACAGTTTTACTGAAAGTAACACAATAAAATTGGACAGAAAATCTATTAATATTAAATATGAATTTATAATTTGTATTCAGTTCAATGCAACAGAATCAAATGGAATTAGTTTTTTGACTAATTCTCCAAATAATGTATAAGAAAGTAATGAGAGAAAAAATCTGATTTGTGAGATATTAGCTTGCAAATTCATAATTCTGAGAAGAAAAGTCTGAATTGCGAGTTATAAGCTCTCGGTTGTGATTTTATATATATATATAATTTTTTTTAAATGATTTTTATTGCAATATTTAATTTCTTTGTATTTTGCGGGTGAATATGACCCACACAGTTTTCATGACATTGGCTCTGATAACGTACTCGGTTACTGTCGTAACCTCGGTTCCCTGAGATACGGAACGAGTACTGCATCTTGTAAAGACGCATATGGGAAAATGCCTTTTTTCTCCTGAACTGAAGTCTTATTCAATCACGCAGTGAAACTGCACGACTATTGGTTCGCAGTGGTAGAAAACGAACCAATGGGTCGGCAGCGGAGCTGCACGAACCTATGGCGACGATACCCGCCAGTTCCCGCCAAAATGGGCGGGGCATCTGGCTATATAAGCGGTCGTTTCGCCATAGGATCCTCAGGTTTACTTTGACTGAAGCGACGACTGAGTCGTGCAGCTACCTGGCACGGTAGTGCAGTACTGCTCCGCATCTCAGGGAACCGAGGTTACGATAGTAACCGAGTACGTTCCCTGTCGATACTCCACTCGTACTGCGTCCCTAACCGTACTGCGGTTAGGGCAGTCGTTGGCCTAATGGATAGAGAGTTGGACTTGAAACCCGAGGTAACCCAAGGTTGTGGGTTCGAATCCCGGCTCCGACAGGAAGTCCACGACTGCTCCCCGGCGCTGCACAGTCGGGTTGCCCACTGCTCCAAGTGTGTACACTTGGATGGGTTAAATGCAGAGAACACATTTCACTCCTCATTATACTCTGTATAATTGTGTATGTGACAAATAAAGCTCATCCGAGCTTAATTTGTATTTGTATTGTATTTGTCTTGTAAAGACGCATATGGGAACTGAATTTAATCACGCCGTGCTAGGGTTGATGAACGACTGTATATACCTCCATAAACATAAATGCCCATAGGGAAGTAAGTAGTATACTTCAGGCTAAAGCAAGCTAAACTCATAGAGGTCATGCTCGGCCTGGATAATTGTTCCACTTCTTTATACTCAGTTAACCGGAGTATGCAGGGTGCCAATCAGAGAGCCTGAGCGCATTGCGGTCAAGAATCTCTGACAGGATTGTTCCCACAGCGTATGTGTACAAGCTCATCTAAGCAGAGAGGACTCTGGCCTGTAATTCCAATGGGGCATTGCAGGCCCAAAGAAGAGTATGACAGCATCCACTATCCACTTAGAGAGTCTCTGCTTCGTGACCGGATGTCCTTTGGCGCGTTACCGAGCTAACAAAGAGCTGTTCCAGTATGCCTAAAAGGGCGGAACGCTCAGTAGATTCTCAGAGCTCTGACAGGGCATAACAAGGATAACTCCCGGTCCTCCTCAGACGGAGGAAGCGCGAGAGCGTGATGACCTGAGCTCTGAACGGGGTTGAAAGTACCTTAGGTACGTAACCATGCCTTGGTTTCAGGACGACCTTGGAGTCGTTAGGCCCGAATTCCCAGGCAGGCAGGGCTAATAGAGAGCGCCTGCAGGTCTCCAACTCGCTTAACCGACGTTAGTGCTAGTAGCAGAGCAGTTTTCAGCGAAAGTGACCGGAGGTCCGTGAGACTGTAGTGGCTCAAAGGGAGGGCCTTTCAAGGCCCTCAGTACAGTGGGCAGATCCCATGGGGACAGTAAGGGGCCGAGGTGGATTCAACCTCCTGGCTCCTTCAGAAAACGGACAACTGAGTTGTCTCTGCCTACCGACTGGCCCGCTATAGGGGCATGAAAGGCCGCTATAGCTGCTACGAACACTTTGAGTGTAGAGTGAGAACGTCCTTTATCCAGCAGTTCCTGCAGAAAGGACAGAACCACCGCTAACTCAGAGGTAGAGGGGTTTTCACCACGGTTGAAGCATCAAGTGGAGAAAACAGACCACTTAAGGGCATAGAGGCGTCTCGAAAGACGGGGCTCTAGCCTCAGAAATGGTGTTTAACACTCGCTCTGGGAGTGCCAGTAGGCTCCCATTGAGCGGCCAAATGTAGAGAGCCCACAGCTCGGGTCGAGGGTGCCATATTGTTCCGTTCGCCTGAGAGAGGAGATCCCGTCTCAGGGGCACGGGCCAGAACTGCTGCGATGCTGGGGCGCGTAGAAGGTGGATCAGCCAAGCAGATCGAGGTCGCTGGGTCCTACTGCGAGGCGTGTCAATGGCGGTAGGCTTCGGATCAGTGTAGACGAAGTCGCCGTCCGCTGAAGGAGAAAATCTGAGGATCCTATGGCGAAACGACCGCTTATAGCCAGATGCCAGAACAGGCGGTATCGCCATAGGTGCAGCTCGCTGCCGACCCATTGCACGCTGCCACGAACCAATAGTCGGCAGTTTCACCGCGTGATTGAATAAGACTTCAGTTCAGGAGAAAAAGGCATTTTCCCATATGCGCCTTTACAAGATGCAGTACTGCCCGTATCTCAGGGAACCGAGGTTACGACAGTAACCGATGCACGTTTCATGACATTGGGTCTGATAACACACAGTTTTCATGACATTGGCCCGATAACACACAGTTCCCTATCGATACTCACTGCATCTGCGCTTGTAAAGACGCATATGGGAAAATGCCTTTTTCTCCTGAACTGAAGTCTTATTTAATCACGCAGTGAACTGCACGACTATTGGTTCGCTGCAGGTGTAGAAAACGAACCAATGGGTCGGCAGCGAGTTGCGAACCCATGGCGACGATATGCGCCAATATTCCGCCCGAAACGGGCGGGCATCTGGCTATATAAGCGGTCGTTTCGCCATAGGATCCTCAGATTTTTTCTCCTTCAGCGACGACGACTTCGCTCACGCTGATCCAGAGAAGCCTACCGCCGCTGACACGCCCGCAGTAGGACCCAGCGACCTCGATCTGCTCGGCTGATCCGCCTTCAACGCCGCCCCAGCATCGCAGCAGTTCCGTCCCGTCGCTGCCGCTATCCGGCGATCACGTAAGTTTTCTAAAAGAGCAAATCGGCGTTCTAATGCCGCGCCGTTACTGCGGCTCGTGCAGGGGAGACCTGCACGCCGATGACGGTCACAGCGAGTGTGTTTCCTGCCTGGGAAAGCCCATGCGGATGCCGCTGGTTCTGATTGCTCTCACTGCGAGAGCATCAGTCTCGCCTCTCTGCGCACGCCAAGACGCTTTCTTTCAGAGAGCGATCCGCCTCGCCCTCCCGCTTTTCTTCCTCTCAGGGACCTGTGAGGAAAAACAGCGGGCAGAGGTTTTCAGCGCCTGGTTGAAAGCGAGCTCACGCCGGCTCAGATCCCGTGCCTCGTTTTTCACCACACAGAGAGCTTTCTCCCGTCTTTTATTCAACCTGACCAGCGTCCCTCCGCAAGCGTGAGCGATCTGGTCTCGCTTGGGGAAGTGACGATGAGCTGATGACAGCATGTCACTGGTAGCTTCAGATGCTGAGGAGCTGTGTGGCTCAGTGACTGACCCCGCCTCAGGTTTGCCCAGCCGCCAAAGCCGGGATGGATGCCGAACTTTTCCGTGTCCTCCAAAGCGGTTGAAGAGCTGGGTTTGGAGTGGTCTCCACCAGAGGAGCCCTCTCAGCCGCCTGGATGAGTGGTTTCTGCCGGGCGCGCCAGGCCTCAACAACGACCATCGCCGTTTCTTCCCTGAAGTACATGACGAGCTCACGAGATCTTGGCGCCTCCTTACTCTGCCCGCCTCAGACTTCGCTTCATCTGCCCTCACTACGGTTGATGGCGCTGAAGAAAAGGGATATGAGAGGATGCCTCAACTGGATGAGTCAGTGGTTGCACATCTCTGCCCACCCACTGCCATCGGCTGGAAGGCGAAGCCAGTCACCCGTCCAAGCCATGCAGGACCACTTCAGCGCCGCTGGACGCCTCCCACGCTTCAGCTGGACAGGCGGCTCGCGCCCACTCTATGGCGGTTTTACAGGTCTATCAGGCCAAGCTCCTCTCTGCCATAGACGAGTCTGAGCCTGATCCTGCGACTCTCAGGGAGCTGAGAAGCGAACAGACCTAGCTTTGCGAGCCACCAAGACTACCGCCCAAGCCATAGGAAGGTCTATGGCCAGCCTGGTAGTGCTCGAGCGCCACCTGTGGCTCACGCTGACGGAGATCAAGGATGCGGACAGGGTCTCCTTCCTTGATGCTCCAATTTCCCCAGCGGCCTCTTTGGACCTGCGGTGAAAGGATTCGCTGAGCTTCACAGAAGCACAGAAGGCGCCACAGGCTATGCGACACTTCCTGCCCAAGCGCCCAGCCCAGCAGCTGCTCAGAGTCGCCCCAGGACTGCGCCCGACTCAGCAGTCTGCGAAACCTGCACCTGCCGCCACGCCTCAGCCTGCTAGAACTCAGCAGCCGCGAGGGCGTTCACACTCAGCCAGACGCCACCCTCCGACACGCCAGGGCCCCGACTCAAGATAGCGTTGGACCCTGTGCGCCCGGGCGCCTCCTGATCTGCAGGACAGGAAGAGGAGAGGTCGAGTCCCGCCACGGCCGGACCGCCCACCAAAAGGCCTCTCATGGAAACCTCTTGGCACCCGTTCTTTTCCGGTGCAGAGGGAATTGTGTCTGTTGCTACAGGGTCCGCATAAGCGACCATGCAACTGTCCGCTGTGATAGCGGAAAAATAAAACACAAACATTCTCAAAAGAGAGCAATTTTCTTCTTCCGTCCCTCACGAGTGCCCTGCCTCCGCAGCCGGCCACTTGAGTTTATCCAACCCCTTGCCACGCGGGCCGAGGCCTGGCAGGCCATCCCCGGAGTGTCAGAGTGGGTTATGGGGATAATAAAACGAGGTTATTCACTCCACCGTCAAGACCCCGCGCTTCAGCGGCGTGGTCTCCACCTCGGTGCAGGGCGAGAACGCCGCTTCTGCGCCAGAGGTGATGACGCTGCTGGAAAAAGGAGCCATAGAAATGGTTTCTCCAGCTTTGAGCGAGTCAGGCTTTTACAGCCGTTACTTCCTCGTCCCCAAAGGATGGCGGCCTCCGGCCCATCCTCGATCTCAGACGCCTGAATCACGCCCTCATGAGACGGCCGCTCAGGATGATCACACTGAAGCAGATCCTCGCAGATTTGCACAGAGGACTGGTTCTGTTCTCTGGACCTGAAAGATGCATACTACATCCAGATAGCCCCCATCACAGACGATTCTTGAGATTCGCCGAGGGAGTGGCTTACCAGTACACGGTCCTACCCTTTGGGCTGTCTCTGGCCCCGTACTTTTTAGTGCATGGACGGCTCTTTCCCTCTGAGACAGATGGGAATCCGCATTCTCAACTACCTCGACGACTGGCTCATTCTGGCCCAGTCAGAGGTGGAACTATTTTCACACAGAACCCTCATCCTCAGCCACTTAGAGCCTGGGGCTCAGGGTCAATTTCGCCAAAAGCGCACTGTCTCCCAGCCAACGAATATCGCTCCTGGGTACAGTTCTGGACTCAGCTCACATGAGAGCGGTGATAGCGCCAGAACGCGCTCTGGCCATTCAGAAACTCGCGGCCACCTTCAAGAGCGACACCGCTCGCCCACTCAAAGTGTTTCAGAGAATGCTGGGCCTTATGGCCGCAGCATCGCCAGTGTTACAGCTGGGCCTGCTCCGCATGCGCCTCCTTCAACGCTGGTTGAAACCACGGGTTCCACACAACGCATACATATCAGGGTGAATCAGGCCTGTGTAACAGCCCTGACCCCCTGGAAGAACCCACGGTGGATGGAGAAGGGCGTGGCCATGGGGTTGGTCCACACCAGGAAAGTTGTCACGACAGACGCCTCCAACACAGGTTGGGGGGCGCTGTGCGAAGGCAAACCGACCTTCGGCCATTGGTCGAAGACGGAGAGCGGCTTCCACATCAACTGCTTGGAAATGCTAGCAGTTTGTCGAGCCTGCCAGTTTTTCCTGCCGGACCTAATAGGACGCCATGTGCTGATTCTCAGACAACATGTCCGTGGTGTCCTATATAAATCACCAGGAGGTGTCTCCTCAAGCGCCTCTTTATTCTGGCAGAGCCTTCTGGAATGGGCTCAGCTCAACCTGCGCTCGCTGAGGGCAGCACACCTGCCGGGCAGACTGAACCAAGGAGCAGATATGTTATCTCGGAGCAATGTCCCCTCAGAGGAGTGGATGCTCCATCCGCAGGTGGTTCAGAAGATCTGGAAGACCTTTGGCAAGGCAGAAGTAGACCTTTTCGCCTCCAAAGACAACTCTCACTGCCCAACTTATTATTCAAGGACAGGGATGCGTTGGCCCACGATTGGCCCAACCTCCTCCTTTATGCATTCCCCGATCGCCCTGCTTCCACAGGTCGTCAGGCGTATCAGGAACAGGGTCACAAGGTGCTATTGGTGGCCCCTTGTGGAGGAACCAACCTTGGTTGTCAGAGCTGACTCAGCTACTGACAGCAGCCCCTGGCCCATGCCCCTGAGACGGATCTCCTCTCTCAGGCTTAACGGAACAATATGGCACCTCGACCCGAGCTGTGGGCTCTCTACATTTGGCCGCTCAATGGGAGCCTACTGGCTTCCCAGAGCGAGTGTTAAACACCATTTCTGAGGCTAGAGCCCCGCTCACGAGACGCCTCTATGCCCTTAAGTGGTCTGTTTTCCACTTGGTGCCTCAACCGTGGTGAAAACCCCTCTACCTCTGAGTTAGCGGTGGTTCTGTCCTTTCTGCAGGAACTGCTAGATAAAGGACGCTCACTCTACACTCAAGGTGTTCGTAGCAGCTATAGCGGCCTTTCATGCCCCTATAGCGGCCAGTCGGTAGGCAGAGACAACTCAGTTGTCCGTTTTCTGAAGGAGCCAGGAGGTTGAATCCACCTCGGCCCCTTACTGTCCCTACATGGGATCTGCCCACTGTACTGAGGGCCTTGAAAGGCCCTCCTTGAGCCGCCACAGTCCACGGACCTCCGGTCACTTTCGCTGAAAACTGCTCTGCTACTAGCACTAGCGCCGGTTAAGCGAGTTGGAGACCTGCAGGCGCCTCTACTAGCCCTGCCTGCCTGGAATTCGGGCCTAACGACTCCAAGGTCGTCCTGAAACCAAGGCATGGTTATGTACCTAAGGTACTTTCAACCCCTGCTCAGAGCTCAGGTCATCACGCCTCCGCGCTTCCTCCGCCTGAGGAGGACCGAGTTATCTTTGTTATGCCCTGTCAGAGCTCTGAGAATCATTTGAGCTGCCCGCCTTTTAGGCATACGGAACAGTTTTTGTTAGCTTCGTAACCGCACCAAAGGACATCCGGTCACGAAGCAGAGACTCTCTAAGTGGATAGTGGATGCTGTCATGCTGGCATACTCTTCTTTGGGCCTGCAATGCCCCATTGAGCACGAGCCCATTCGACCAGAGGCATCGCCTCGTCATGGGCATGGTCTAGCGGTGTATCCATTACAGAGATTTGTACGGCGGCTGGCTGGGCCACTCCGTCCACATTTGCTAGGTTTTATAACCTGACATACCGCCTTACAGGCCAGAGTCCTCTCTGCTTAGATGAGCTTGTACACATACGCTGTGGGAACAATCCTGTCAGAGATTTCTTGACCGCAATGCGCTCAGGCTCTCTAATTGGCACCCTGCATACTCCGGTTAACTGAGTATACAGAAGTGGAACGATTATCCAGGCCGAGCACGACCTCTATGAGTTTAGCTCGCTTTAGCCTGAAGTATACTACTTACTTCCCTATGGGCATTTATGTTTATGGAAGTATATACAGTCGCTCATCTACCCTAGCACGGGCGTGATTAAATTCAGTTCCCATATGCGTCTTTACAAGACGCAGTACGAGTGGAGTATCGATAGAACGCATCGTTACTATCGTAACCTCGGTTCCCTGAGATACGGAACGAGTACCGCGTACTTTGCCGTGCCAGGTAGCTGCACGACTCAGTCGTCCGCTCAGTCGAAGTAAACCTGAGGATCCTATGAAACGACCGCTTATATAGCCAGATGCCCGCCTGTTTGGGCGGGAATATTGGCGGATCGTCGCCATAGGTTCGCAGTAGCCCGCTGCCGACCCATTGGTTCGTTTTCACACCCGCACGAACCAATAGTCGTGCAGTTTCACCGCGTGATTAAATAAGACTTCAGTTCAGGAGAAAAAGGCATTTTCCCATATGCGCCTTTACAAGACGCAGTACTGCTCCGTATCTCAGGGAACCGAGGTTACGATAGTAACCGAGTACGTTTTCATGACATTGGCTCTGATAACACACAGTTTTCATGACATTGGTTCTGATAACACACAGTTTTCATGACATTGGCTCTGATAACACACAGTTTTCATGACATTGGCTCTGATAACACACGGTTTTCATGTCATTGGCTCTGATAACACAGTTTTCATGTCATTGGGTCTGATAACACACAGTTTTCATGACATTGGGTCTGATAACACACAGTTTTCATGACATTGGGTCTGATAAC